>CM066322.1:23632500-24087500 GCA_033807775.1 Saussurea involucrata
ATTAGAAGTATCCTAAATAAGACACCCTATGAACTTTACCGTGGTAGAAAACCTTCCTTAGCTCACCTGAAAGTTTTTGGATGTAAATGTTTCATTTTAAACACCAAATCCTATCTAACCAAATTCGATGCCAAAGCCTATGAGGGAGTGTTCCTAGGTTACTCTTGGAATAGCAAAGCCTATAGAATTCTAAATAAGGAGACCATGGTTGTAGAAGAATCCCTAAATGTTAGCTTTGACGAGAGTCCTCCCAAACCGAGTGCACCCTTAGCAAATGACAATATCCGTGAGGGAGACGTCTTAGCACAACAACTTAGCAACTTGGATTTAGGTACCCAACCTTCCACAAATAATATTGAATCTAGTGATGCCCCTCCTTGCTTTATTCCACAAGGTATAGATGATCCTAACCTTAGAACCGCTCGAGGCCATCCCGTAGATCAAATTATAGGTGACCTAAACCAAAGGACAACTAGATCACAAATCCATACCCATTGTGCTTTCCATGCCTTTATCTCAACCATAGAACCTAAAACCATAGATGAAGCTTTGGGTGATGAGGATTGGATAATGGCCATGCAAGAAGAGTTAAACCAATTTACTAGGAATGATGTGTGGGACTTAGTTCCTTGCCCTAGTAGTCAAACCATTATTGGCACAAGATGGGTCTTCCGTAACAAGGTAGACGAGAACGGTGGAGTCACACGAAACAAGGCACGTTTAGTTGCCAAGGGGTACAATCAACAAGAAGGTATAGATTATGATGAAACCTTTGCACCGGTTGCAAGGTTGGAGTCTATTCGAATGCTTCTCGCTTTTGCAAATGCTAAAGATTTTAAATTATTTCAAATGGATGTTAAAAGTGCTTTCTTAAATGGTATTATAAATGAGGAGGTATACGTTTCTCAACCTCCCGGTTTTGAAAATTTTGAAAATCCGACACATGTTTATAAATTGAAAAAGGCGCTTTATGGTTTAAAGCAAGCTCCGCGTGCGTGGTATGATAGATTAAAAACCTTTCTAATTGTTAGTGGTTATATTATGGGTAAAATAGATAATACTTTGTTTGTGAAATATGATCAAAATGATATTGTAGTTGTGCAAGTATATGTTGATGATATTATTTTTGGTTCCACTAATGAAAAACTGTGTAATGAATTTTCTGCGAAAATGACAAGCGAGTTTGAAATGAGCATGATGGGAGAGTTAAAATACTTCTTAGGATTGCAAATCAAACAATGTGAAACTGGTATTTTTATTAGTCAATCTAAATATTGTAAAGATATGTTGAAAAAGTTTAACTTTGAAAATGTCAAACCCGTTGAAACTCCAATGACCACAAACTTACAATTATCTCGTGACGAGGAGGGAAACGATTTTAATGAAAAGATTTATCGTGGAATGATTGGTAGTTTATTATATTTAACTGCTAGTAGACCTGATATTATGTTTAGTGTATGTTTATGTGCTCGTTTTCAATCTTCACCTAAACAAACTCACTATGAAGCTGTCAAGCGTATTTTTCGATATTTACGAGGTACTACTAATCTTGGCTTATGGTATGCAAAGCAACCCGAGTTAGAAGTAACGTGTTTCACCGATTCCGATCTTGGTGGATCTATTGTTGACCGAAAAAGTACTAGTGGGGTATGTGCCTTTATAGGTCTCTCACTTGTGTCTTGGTTCTCCAAGAAACAACAATCCGTAGCGTTGTCTACTACCGAAGCGGAATATGTAGCCGCCGCAAGAGCATGTGCTCAAGTCCTATGGATGAAACACACACTTACCGACTTTGAGGTACATCTAACCAAAATTCCAATTATGTGTGATAACTCAAGTGCCATAAACTTAAGCAAAAATCCCGTGCTACATTCTCGTACCAAACATATTGAATTGAGACATCACTTTTTACGAGATAATGTTCAAAAAGGCCAAATCGTGCTTGAAAAGGTTGATTCGGAAGATAATTTGGCCGATATTTTTACTAAAGCTCTTAACAAAAAAGCTTTCTTTAAATTAAGACTTGGTTTAGGCATGCTTGAGTATAACCCTTAAAAATACTAACTCTCAAATATTTCATATTTTGAGGGGGAGCATCTTTCGAGGGGGAGCATAAGCGACCTTCTTAAACCCTTTTTGCTTCGACAAAAGGGGGAGAGAAACCGAGTATGTTCTCGTGTTTAGCGTTGTGTTTGTCATCATCAAAAAGGGGGAGATTGTTGGTGCAAGTGTACCCAGCCTTAATATTGTGATATATTTTTGGTACACATAAAATCACATCTCCATATTTATTTTGATGATTACAAAACACACCGCATTCTTTGTTATCTAATATTTTATCTGAGTGTGCAGCATTTAAATAATCTCGATAATTTTATCTGAAGAAACCAAGACTGAAGACTTTCGTCGTTTTATTTTTAAAATGATAAATCACCCTAAAATAATATACCACTTGGATATTTCTAAAAACCCAATTTTAATTAATTAAGTTTTATTGAGAAGATCCAGCAGATTGGTTGCGTCTTGGAGAAGTTACCTATTTCTGACGCCGGCATACCGCGAAGGTTCAGGCGGTATACCGCGGCGGCTTACTGCACCTCTGATTGATTGAAAGGCTTTTTGTCTGTGTTAGACAACCTAGGGGGGGGGGGTAAGGTTGTATTTAAAATCTTTTACTTTCAAAAATTCTTTTATAAATAAATACAGTACAGAAACAGTATAAATAAATCAGAGTATACAAATAGTAAATACACAACAATTATATAAACAGATATAATTAAAATGCACAGAGATTATATAAATAAATATAAATGCAAAGCAGTTTATATAAATAAATATAATAAAGCACAGCGGAATAAATAAAGAGATAAGGGATAGAGATACTTGACACAGAGATTTACTGATTTACCACCAACTGTGATAAACCAGCAGCCGAGACACTTCTCGACACGATCCAATAAATGTATTCTTTACGGTAGAACACAAACCAAATACAAAGGAATTTGTAATAGTTTCTCAAGCCTCTGCTATGAGATGTACAGGATCACACACCCGTTATTCAAATACTTACAAGAGGAGTATAACTCACAATGGGTAATCACTCTTGTATAATATCTCACACTTGGATATTTTATAAAAAAATGTTTTATAAAATATATATATATAAATAGAGGAGAGAGCTGAGAGGTGCTGTTTGCTTGTTACTGTTGTTGTTGTGTGTGGTCTTCATTACCAGCAAGCATCATTTATACATAGCATCTCCAACGGTATTGTGAGGCGCGGTATACCGCCAAATGCATGCGGTATACCGCCGTCAGAAAAGTGTGCTGACACACCAACGGCTACATGCAAAGTTGACAGGAAAAAGTACCCGCGGTATACCGGCTGGGTCTCGCGGTATACCGGCCGTACGAAACAGCAACTTCAACCAATCAGAATCAAACACAGAGCCTGCCGCGGTATACCGGCTGAACGCCCGCGGTATACCGCCAAAAGTGTACCCGCGGTATACCGGCTGTACCGCCGCGGTATACCGCCGTCAGAAAAGGACCTTCCAGAACTGCAACCAAATCTTGCTGAATCTTCTCAAAACCATATTAAAATTAATTGTTGGGTTTTTAGAAATATCCAAGTGGTATATTATTTTAGGGTGTTTATCATTATTAGTTATAAACAATAATGACGACGTAAACACTTCCGTCTTGAACCCTTCAGATTAAATCTTCGTGTTCTTCAACAACTGCACACTTGGATTAAATTGTTAGACAAACAATAATGCGGTGTGTTTGTAATCATCAAAATAAATATATATAAATATATAGAGATGTGGTACACTTGCACCAACAATCTCCCCCTTTTTGATGATGACAAACACAACCGCTAAGCAAGAGCATGTGCGGTTTCTCTCCCCCGTTTGTCGAAACAAAAAGGGTCAAGAAAGACGGTATGCTTCCCCTCGAGAGATGCTCCCCCTCAAAATATGCATATATTTGAGAGAGCATAATCTCATGGGTAAAAGAGCTAAAACGCTCCCCCTCAAATTAATAACGATATCAATTTGATTTTATAAAATTTGAGGGAAAAAAAAAAAAAAAAATGCAAAAAGCAATAGAGACAAAGATATACAAACCAATACGAAACACTTGCACCAAAACGGATCTTAAGGCTTCAATATTCGGTTAATTTTATGTGATTAAAAAAAATCACCACGTATTATGACCTCGTCAGGTAACCACGTATTATAACCTCGCCAGGAAACACGTATTATATCCTCGCCAGGAAACACGTATTATATCCTCGTCAGGAAACCACGTATTATAACCTCGGCAGGTAATCACGTATTATAACCTCGTCAGGAAACACGTATTGTATCCTCGCCAGGAAACACCTACAAAAGGCAAAGAAAATATTTCGTGGTACCCTTTTCTTATGGGTCCTTTTAACAGTTAGTATAAAAACATAAACTGCAAAAAATATGTTGTCGACATAAAACAAACACGACAAACATACAAAGCCATATAAATGGTTTAAAACCACAAACGCATCCCACCGGGATTATCAACATTAAACATTCCTTTCAGAATCCATTTTCTAACCATTTTTATTTTACGATCGTATTTATCATAGACGTAAAAAGAAGTATGCGGATTAACATTTTTCTTAGGATTCGCAAACTTATTATTATACATAAACGCATGTGATTTTCTCGACATATAATTCACATAATTCATTTTAGGAACATACGGAGGTTTTTGCGTTTTATTTTTAACAACAAATTTAGGTTTTTCAAAAACCTTTTTAATTGGCATACAATCACATTTTTCAATACACGTATTTGAACCAATGCCTTTTCGGCAATTTATACGATTTGATATATTAAGCATTTTAAGCACTTTATCATTGCTATTTTGAAATGCATTAGCTAACAGATTATCTTTCTCATGCGATTTACATTTAGCATTTAAATATGCAACTTCATTTTCAAGAGACTCGCATTTTGTACATGCAACACTTTCATTTTTATTTTCACTTAAGCATGCTATTTTATCATTTAAAATAACACAAGATTTACAAATATCTTTTTCACTTAATTTATTTTCTAATTTAGTGATAACATCTAAATCATAAGCAGATTTTTGTTTACCGTCATCTATTTCTTTTTTATATGCGGATACGGTTTCTTTCAAATTAGAGATTTCATCTTTATATTTATTTGCGAGAGCGGCCATGGCATGAAATGATTTATATAATTCGTCAAGATTATTTTCATCGTCACTATAATAATTATCACTATAATTACTATCACAATTATTTTCAAAAGGACATGATGAAGATACCTCATTATCATGGTCGGCCATGAAACAAAAATCTTTGGTCTCATTTATGCTTGCGCTCAAGGCGCCTCCAACCAAAGCTTTTGGTGTGTTGATTTGTTTTGCTCGATTCGGACACATACTTGCATAGTGATCCTTGTCACCACACACATAGCAAAAGCCTTTCTTTTTATTGGCTTTTTCATCGTCGCTAGATTCGTCATAATTGTCTTCACTTTTGTGGACGTTGCGACTTTGGTTTTTACCACCACGACGGTAGTCTTCATTTTCTTGAAACCTATCAATATTGGCAAACTTTTTGTTAGATAGAAGTTTAGAAAGTTTTCTTACCAACTTGACTAAATCGTCAAGATTTTCGGGTTCATCATCGGATGAACTTGCATCTTCCTCCTCTTCCTTTTCTTTTGAGGCAACGACCTTGAGAGCGATGGATTTCTTTTTGACTTGCTCCCGGACTTGATTTCTTTTTAGTGCGATTTCGTGCACTTTAAGATTGCCGATGAGATCATCGAGCTTCATAGTTGCGAGATCTCGGGAGTCTTCCAAGGATGTGATTTTTGCCATCCACTCCGAAGGAAGTGCTCGAAGAATTTTCCTTACATAGTCTTCGTTAGGATAAGTGCGACCTAATCCCTTCAAAGTAGTCATGATGAGGTTAAAACGTTTAAACATTGAGTCGATTGACTCATCTTTTGACATTTCAAATAATTCATAATCATGAACTAAAATGTTTATTTTAGAACTTTTAACTTGAGTATTTCCACGATGAGTGTCACTCAAGCTTTGCCAGATTTGATTAGCAGTTTTACAGGTATATACTCTTTCTATTTCATCGGAAGTTAAAGCAGCATATAATATATTTTTAGCCTCAAAATTTAAACAAAAAAGAGATTCTTCAGCGGGAGTCCAGTCCTTAACAGGTTTATCAACAATAACATTATTTTTTATAATAGTAGGGTTAAAATTCCCATTTTCTATAATATCCCAAATTTTTTGACTTTTGCCACGAACGTGACATTCAAATAGCTCGGCCCAAATGCCAAACTTTTCAGTATCTATCAAAGGAGTTTTAGAGAACACAAAATTAGTTTGTTGAGCCATTAAAGAAATGACTTTAAAAATTTAAACAGAAAATTTTTGAAAGCCCCGCTCTGATACCAAATGTTAGACAACCTAGGGGGGGGGGTAAGGTTGTATTTAAAATCTTTTACTTTCAAAAATTCTTTTATAAATAAATACAGTACAGAAACAGTATAAATAAATCAGAGTATACAAATAGTAAATACACAACAATTATATAAACAGATATAATTAAAATGCACAGAGATTATATAAATAAATATAAATGCAAAGCAGTTTATATAAATAAATATAATAAAGCACAGCGGAATAAATAAAGAGATAAGGGATAGAGATACTTGACACAGAGATTTACTGATTTACCACCAACTGTGATAAACCAGCAGCCGAGACACTTCTCGACACGATCCAATAAATGTATTCTTTACGGTAGAACACAAACCAAATACAAAGGAATTTGTAATAGTTTCTCAAGCCTCTGCTATGAGATGTACAGGATCACACACCCGTTATTCAAATACTTACAAGAGGAGTATAACTCACAATGGGTAATCACTCTTGTATAATATCTCACACTTGGATATTTTATAAAAAAATGTTTTATAAAATATATATATATATAAATAGAGGAGAGAGCTGAGAGGTGCTGTTTGCTTGTTACTGTTGTTGTTGTGTGTGGTCTTCATTACCAGCAAGCATCATTTATACATAGCATCTCCAACGGTATTGTGAGGCGCGGTATACCGCCAAATGCATGCGGTATACCGCCGTCAGAAAAGTGTGCTGACACACCAACGGCTACATGCAAAGTTGACAGGAAAAAGTACCCGCGGTATACCGGCTGGGTCTCGCGGTATACCGGCCGTACGAAACAGCAACTTCAACCAATCAGAATCAAACACAGAGCCTGCCGCGGTATACCGGCTGAACGCCCGCGGTATACCGCCAAAAGTGTACCCGCGGTATACCGGCTGTACCGCCGCGGTATACCGCCGTCAGAAAAGGACCTTCCAGAACTGCAACCAAATCTTGCTGAATCTTCTCAAAACCATATTAAAATTAATTGTTGGGTTTTTAGAAATATCCAAGTGGTATATTATTTTAGGGTGTTTATCATTATTAGTTATAAACAATAATGACGACGTAAACACTTCCGTCTTGAACCCTTCAGATTAAATCTTCGTGTTCTTCAACAACTGCACACTTGGATTAAATTGTTAGACAAACAATAATGCGGTGTGTTTGTAATCATCAAAATAAATATATATAAATATATAGAGATGTGGTACACTTGCACCAACAGTCTGGGCGGTATACCGCGGTGTTTAGCCGGTATACCGCGGGTACAGTCTGCACGGTATACCGCGGTGTTTAGCCGGTATACCGCGGGTACAAGTTTACGTTGGTTTTGCAGGGTTGACCTTCTCTCTGACAAGTACTTTTTCCTCTGCACGGTATACCGCGAGAGTTAGCCGGTATACCGCGAAAGCCTCAGGCCATGTTGCTCATCCAGTATAAATACATGCAAGCACCAGCCTTCAATGCTACCAATTCACAATAACTCTCCCTGCATTTGATAAAGACTCTGCAGCATCCTCTCTTGATATTTAAACTGTTAAAATTATAAAACTCATTTTTGAGTAAGAAATCTTGAGTTGATAGCAGATTAAAATCTCTCGATTAGTTGAATCAGCAACACAACTCAAGTGATCAAACTCTCTAAAAATATCCAAGTGATAAACCTTATTCAAGAGTGATTATTCATATTAAAATTATACCCTCTTGTAAGTGTTTGAATAGAGTGAGTGATCCACATAAATCTCTCAAAGTAGAGTGATTCGCGTTTGTTGTACTAAGGTTTGTGTTCTACCGTAAAGAACACGTTTTCGTATTGGATCTCCGAGAAGTGTTATTTTCTCGAGGTGGACTAGCCAACTTTGTGTTTGGTGAACCACTTTAAAAATATCGTTGTCAAGTATTTTCTTTCCCTTATCTATTTACATTTCCGCTGTGCTTTTAAATTATATCTGTTTATATAAATTGCTTTGCATTTATATTTATTTATATAATATCTGTGTATCTGTTTGTATTTACTCTCTTCTGTATTTTTCCGTACTTACTCCGTATTTATTTATAAAAAGAATTTTTGAAAGTAAAAGTTTTAAATACAACCTTACCCCCCCCCCCTTAGGTTGTCCAACAGTATGGATCACTTAAGGTTGGGAGACAACTTAAGTCTGGTGATCGGAAGCCATTCTAGTAAATTAGGCCTTCAAGTGGAATGTGTTGGGCGTGGTGGCCATTGGTTGCGTGAGAACTAGATTTCGAGGACGAAATCTCTTTAAGGTTGGGAGGATTGTAACACCCCGAAAATCCTAACTCCAATTGAAAATGATTCCGTCTAGAAGTATTAAAAGGACAAGGTTTCGCTTTGGAGTGTGGAACACGTGATGCTAATTGGATCTCTCGAGAAATTGGCCAAGTTTGGACTCGGTACAAGTCCAGCGAGTATGACACTCGCAAGAGTGACATGGTCACTTTCGCAGTGTCACTTTCGCCAAGAATGTACCGAGGGTTTTGGGAGGGCCAGCAAGTATGACACTCGCGAGAGTGACATGGTCACTTTCGCATTGTCACTTTCGCTGAAAGTGTACCGAGAGGATTTTGGGTAGCGGGCGAGAGTGCCCCGCGAGAGTGACAGTGGCAATCTCGCCGTGTCACTTTCGTCGTCGGACTCCATAAGGTTTTAAACCCTTTTCTTCTCCTTCTATTCTTATTTCACTCATCTCTCTTATACTCTCTCTCTCTCTGTCGATTTTCTCAAGAAACACCATCCCCTCCCCTCTCCTTCCTCTTTACTTCACCAAATCAAACCCACTTCCTCTATTGTTGATCATCTTGGAAGCTTAGAGCTTTTGTGGATACTAGGAGCTCGTTTGTGGAAGATTTAAATGGTTGAGGTAATCTTTCCTTACCCAATAGTTGTTATGATGGTTGATTTCATCTTCTTTCTATCTTGTGATGTTGTTGGACGATTTTGGTAATGATGGGTTAAGGAAATATGGTTTGCCTCATATTTAAAAACTAGGGTTTGTTATATTTGGGGGTTTTGATGTGTTATGGTTAGGGAGTGATTCCTTATGGTTGGATTGTGATATTGATGGTTGGGATTTCATAAATCTAGGTTTTGGAAGTTTTGGTTTGAGGATGCAAACTTCATCAAAGGAGCTTACGTTGGAGAAACTCTAGATTTAGCTTAAATCTAGCAAGGTGAGTTCAAGTTACTTTGCGAAAACGTTGTACATGCCAAAATGAGTATTTTACAAATATGTATGTGTTTTACTTGAAAATGTATATGGTTGAGTTATTTGAATGGTTTAACTCTTTTGAAGTGTTTATCTTCATAAATGTGTAAAACACACGTATTTGGGGCTTTCGAATATTTTGATGATTGGAAAACCATAATTTGTCTTTAAATGATTAATTGCTCAAAATGAGGTTTATTTGGTAGTTTAATCGTGTATGTGTAAATGATTTTGTAAACCATTTGGGAAATGCGCTTTTAAGTGTTACGTGTCATTTTGAGAATTATAAGGGTGTGAGTCCTTTGAGGAAATCCTTTTGTTTAACCCGTGTTGAGTTGGAGTTAATGAAGGTTTTATGGTACTCGTTTACCTAAACATTGTTTAACGCGTTTTATGCGATGATGACCGACATTATGGGTCTAGCAAGCTTGGAGCACCTTGCTCGGTTTTGACTTTGAGATAGTCTTGGGACAATTGTCCGGTTTAAATGGCTCGATGTGGAGTCTTATTTATGGATTGCTTTTATGGCACCGTTTTACATATTATTGCACTTATGAATAATTACATGTTTGGGCTTTATTAAGTTGGGGACATTTGTCCAGTTGGATAGCTCAGAGTTGAGTTTTGATCACTATATATGTTATTGAGAAATTGCATGTTTGAATGCATTTGTTTATTCACTTGGGGTCGTATGATATTTAGACCTTGTTAGCCATGGATCCATAGGCATTGTGTTTTCCTGAGTCTCGCGGGCAAGAGGTCGGTATTGATTGAGCTCAGTTTACGAGACGTTAGTTATTTTGTAGCACGGGATAGGCATCGGGATCCGTGATAAGTAAGGCGTGGACCTATATGGTCGGGCGTCGTCTCATGGGCAGTAAGATGTAATCCCTAAAGTGCCGTTGTGGATTTGGAGTGACCCAATGTATAGACCTGGAGTGGTTGAAGTTGGGGGCCCCCTAGTCTCGCGGGCAATAGATCTGGAGTGATTGAGCTAAGTTTACGAGAGTAATCCACGTGTGTGTTTTATTGCATAGTAAGTGACCCACTTTAGTGTTCCGTCACGTGCGATGTTTACGGGTCTCCTCCGTCACCGAAAGGTGTTGTTTTGGGTAATTGTTACTACTCATGTTTTCGGTGACGTGTTATATTTATATGGATTGTTTTCCATGGTGTGCAAGTTGTAGTTTATATTTCATCCGTGTGCGATGTTTTGGGTAGTTGTGTTTATCCACTTTTGGTAACATACCATATTTATGAGAATTGTTTTATTTTCACATTATATGAGTTGTGAATCATGTTTCATCCATGTTTTGGGATGTTTGGAATTATGACGAATTATTTATGTATTTAATCGCTTTAAGAATCAAATGCTATTTCACCTTTCGGATACGGGTCTTCCCGTTTATGGTATTTGGATTTTTATACATCTTACGTTGACGTGTGTTTTGCTTAGTATTATGTTTCCAATGAATGTTTATATTTAAATGGATGGTTTCCATGTTCTACGGGTTGAGTACGTATTGTCAACCGTATTTGAAAGTTTTGTCTAAAACAAAATCTATTCACGTATTCGAGTGAGTTGGGGTTAGTAACTCATTTTGGAAAACGCTTTGCACTTTCGGGAATGTTTCCCATGGATTTTGGGTGCGTTGGAAAATGAGTCGTTTATACCTGTTTGGGAAACCTTTGGAAAAGATAATCTTTGTAGCAAACTTTCAATGAAAGATTTTATCTAAGTCATGACTATAACTACTAACTTCCGATTTACGATTTTATATGGTCATGATAAAATGCTTGAACTCACTAGGCGTAAGCCTAACCCTTTTTATTTGTCGGCATGTGCAACAGGCTCAGGTTGGGGGGTAGCTCTAGCTACATTGTGAAGTGACGAGTACTAGTTAGTGCACGAGAGGTGACTTGTTTAGTGAAGTCTTCCGCAATAGTTTGGACTAGCAACTTGTATCGTGAAGTGACACCCGATTAAGTTATTTCCTTGTAGATATTGTGTTGTTTTAATTCCAAGGTATTTTGATGAAGGAATTGTAGAAATGATTTTATCTATTGTGGTTAATTTATTGAATTTTAAAGTTAGTTGCTCGTTCCAAATTTGAGGGTGTTACAACTATTATAGAGATAGGACTAATAGGGTACTGAGGACTGTCATGTAAGGTAAGTTTGAGATTCCACCTGGCCAGTGTAATTGCGAACTTACAGGTACATGTATGTGCTTAACCTGCCTTATTATTCCGAAGTGGTAGTCAGAAGCTAGTGTTTATGTTGTGTTCCAGTACTTTAGAATGTCAGCAAGATCCCTGAGGGATGGACTGTGACCCCTTGTTGGGGAAGTGTCTTGAGGAGTCCTGGTGATGTGATGTACGTATACATCGTGGAAAATAAATATTGTATAGAGTATTACGAGTCGTCTAGAGGTAGCTCTTCGTGGATTCGGAGAGGAAGAATGCTTGAGTTTGAGTAAGACTCCTATTTCGGGAGAGTCCTAATTCTAGAAATCATGGGATAGATCAGTCAGGATGGTAAGGAAAGATAGTGTCAAAACCTTGAAGGTATCAATGGAGCCCTGGGTTCTCGGTCGAGCTTTCCATTTGCAGGATAAATGAAATAAGTGAGATGAAACCATGTAGAAGTGGAAGGTGAGATAGTTGATCAAAACGAAATAGTATGAAATGGTTGAGTAAGTGGACCGTTGAATGTATGTATAGCAAGTCGTTGCAAGCCGAGAGGGCGACCTCTGGTCGAAAGTAGGGTGTCAACGATAAGTTGGGTGAGTAAAGCGATTGACCTTGTTTGAGTGAATAGCCTTCAATTGCAAGTGGAGTTTCATGCGTTGGGTTCGTATATGTGTACATGAGAATTTTTCATAAGTAAAGTAAATGTGTAAGTATCAAATTTGATCGGATATGAGTCGGCGTGTGCAAGCGTATGTTTAAAATATATATATATATATATATATATATATATATATATATATATATACAAATCCATTTACATCGTACAATGAAGTCTTGAGGTTTACGATTTGCAAAATATTCCACTCTTTTCATGATAAGTCAAAAAAAAGTTTGAATGCACAAATTTTATAACCAAAATGAGTATTGACATGTTGAAGTTATATAAATGAGTGTGAGGACCGACTGGTTTACTTCGTGTCGGTACTTGCTTTCAGAATTTTGTCGTATGGAAAGATTTTTCATCCAATATTTATTTCTGTCGTAACAACATATTTTGGTTGAGCAAGATTAAGTTTTACAGAAAGATTGCATGCAAACGATTATGAGAATGTTGGGGTCGTGTGTACCCAAGTTGTTTTCAAGTGTTGTTTCTTTAAAATGCTCAAAAGTGTGAAATGATTCATTTATAGCGTTGTCAGGCATGAAGGCTATGAACTCAATAGGTCGTAGAGTATTACATTTTAAGCTAAGGAAGAACTCCTAGAGTGGAGAGGTGTTGGACAAATAAGGGGAGAATGTTTGTAGCTTTGGTAATTGCGTTCTAGAGGAGAGGTGAGCAGTGGAAGAGTCGGAATTGGACTTTAATGTCGGTTGCATGAGGGTCTGTACCCTCGTGCGGTGACTGGAAATACAGTTGCCGAGGGACGGTTGTGTTCAGGGAATGACTAGAAGTCATCAAGGTGTTGGTATTAGCAACTCGTTATGAGTAGTGTGGTGAGGTAGGAATGAAATATCCTCGACGCCGAATAAAGAGTTTTAAAGTGATCTTGTAATATTGACATTTCTCGAGTGAGTTTGAATGAGGACTACGGGATGTGAATTTGATTATGATATGTTGGAAGGATTAGGTTCAGTAAGGGACCCTTGTTGAAGAATAGGTCAAGGAAGTATCAACATGTCAACTATTGACGTTAAAGTCGGCAGTTGTGTAAGGTGTATGAGACCGAAGACTCGAATCAGAAGGTTGAAAGTGAAGGACCACTTGGTAGGGGTGTTAAGATAGAGAAAGGCTGCTGTTTTAGATAAGAGTTTTACTTACGAGATGGATGGTTCGTGAAGAATGAAGTATTTAGCACAATCGAAGTGAGGGTATAGATTATGTCGATCTGTGAGGAAATGTGCCCTGTCGGTGTAATGGTTTGGTATTGCAACGAGCTAGCAAGAAACGAGTATGTTAGAATTAATCAGAAATTACGGTGTTGTGGTTCAACTAGAGCTGGGGATAGACAACGTAGCGAGATAGACTCGGTTATTTATGCGCGAGGTCTTGAAGATAAGTTTGAGTTGTGTATAAATGGCCATGAGAGTTTTGGTCTGCAGTGTGATGTTGAGTGAGGAATGTACAGTTATGTAGTGGAAATAATTGCCAAGTTAAATGTGCCAGCTAGCGTCGTAGTGATGTGATGTTAGAGAAAGAGAAAGCATCAGAGGAAGCCTTTTTGGGGGTTTCGGATGAGGTGTTCGAGTGTTAACCAGGTTGTTGGAGCACGTAGGGTGTAAGTTGACGTTGTTATACGATTATGTTCGGGATAGCATCACGGAGTGGTGGTGGGTAGATACCCAAAGGATAAACCAAGTGTCTTTAACTGTAGGAGTCGCTAAGTAAGCATATTTTGGGATAATTGGAAGTTTAAAGAAAATGATGGATGTATTAGTCAGAATGTGGTGGAATAGATGTGAAATCCTTAAAGAATGTGAGCTGTTGCTTATGTGTGAACGAATTGTCTAAGAAAGTAAAAGTTGGAGTTTAAAGAATGTATAGTGACGTCGAACTCTGGTGTCAATTCGAGGTGATTTGGTCGGAAGCCTTAAGTTAGAATGTTAGTGCAACCGTTTGGTTATGTATAGTGATGAGAAAACTTTTGCAGCTTGGGAATTGTCAGAAGAGAGGGGCGAGTAATGATGGTGGCAGTGCTCCACGCTAACGTGGGGAGGTGAAGACAGTATGTCGGATTAAGTAAGTAAATCGGAAGTAGTAGACTTGTCAGTAATGCCGATAGGTGCAGCGTTGTGTAGACTGTCCTTGGTAAGTGTGCGAACTTTGAGAAGAGTATTGTAACACCCCAAAAACAGGGCTAATTTAAACCTTAAAAATTCCACAAGTTATGACAATAAAACTTCAAACTTATATAACAAGAGGATCATACATCAAGGTTTTCTATAAACAATAACTTCAAATCAAATAACCTATTAATCAAATCATACATCATAATTAGATTAACTAGGTTATCTAATCATCTGTCCCAAAAGTATCAAAAGAATAACTAGATCCTTTGTTATCTCCAAGTCTGAGTCTTTCCAAAAAGCTCTCATCACACTTTCCCACTTACTTCCCGCCGCTTGTACCTGGTAAGAAAGTTCAACTTGAAACATTAGGCTTTCGCCTAGTGAGAATATTCAAATCAAATTAAAATTCAACAAATAAAATATTAACAGATATATCAAACCTGTTTCCATCCATCTTACCGTACAACAACTCCTTTCACTACTGGGAATCTACCCCATACCCAACTTATGACTATTCATCTAGTCATAATAACACTACCAAGAATTTACCATGAATCATCCCAGATTCAAAGTCAAACTCTTAACCAAGAAATTACAAGTCAAAACCTGCCTATTTCTTAACCCGGAAGTAGAGATTACAAATTACTTTATGCCTATCTCAAATCTTCCTTTCACCATTGGGAAATCTCCGATCTTCCCTTTAATAATGGAAATCTCCGATCTTCCATTTGAAATGGGAATTGCAACTCTAAGTCTGCTATTTCTCATTTCACTTCCTTCCCACCTTGAATCACTGGTCCCCCAAATGAGATTTTATCGCGATCAACAACCACCAGAGACCCTCACAGATGATTCAAGATTCACTCCAACAACTAGAAATACATCCTAACGGTCCCCTGGCTAGTAAACGGTTCTCATTATACCGCACTTTATGCCCACTAGACCAGATGCATATTTCTAGCCAACGCCACACAATAATTGTGTATCATCACTCTTTCTATTGTATGCTAAAGCTATACAATTCAACATATATTCTATATCTCTATGTACAGAATATTAATTTCAACGATTATCCCCACTTTGCCATTTAGCATCGGGAATCAACATCTCAACAATTAACAACAACTCCGGACTCACAACTAAGTCCTTACAATTAACATAACATGGTTTTTACATCAGCAACAGAGTTATAAACATATAACAAATAGCATATAACTATCAGATTGTATTCCTCATAAAAGCTTCAAACTACTACTGAGAGTCCAAAACTTTTCGCAAGCCACTGTAGCGAAAAGCTACACTTTTCGCTAGCCAAAGCTGCGAAAAGTCCACTATTCGCAACCCATTGTTGCGAAAACCCAAGAACTCGCAACCCTCTGTTGCGAAAACCCCACTTTTCGTAATCCTCTATTGCGAAAACCCCACTTTGCGCAACCTACTGTTGCGAAAAGTTTATTGTTCATCGTCTTCTCTACTGATTCAGCTCACCAGATTGACTCATTAAGCCTACCATTTCTTAATTAAACCATACCACTGAGTTTATACACAAGTATAACATATCTATAACAATTTTAATTGCTTAATTTTAATAAGAGTGAATAAACTCACCTTATCAGCTTTCTGATCGCTGATCACATTCCAGCAGCTTAATCAAACAGCTTAATGAGTATCCTTAGCAACAATCTGAACACTTCTGATCACTTTGTTCTTCAGATTCAGTGGCTAAATCGAAATAACATAAGATCACCAAATCAAATACTTTTCTTCTGTTTCTTCTTTTTCTTTCTCCTTCTTTTTCTCTATTTCTTTCTGTCTATCTCTCGATCTCTATTCTCTGTGTAATCTCATATTACACACTGAATATTCTTAAGTCCTATAATCAGGACACCTCATCAAAACAAAGATGAGTCATAAGAAATTTCCAAACTACACCCCCAATCTTTAAAGAAATGTCACAACACACCTCATACATTAATAAAACACATTATAACCCTTAAGTTTAATATTTCTCAAAAGAAATCCTTAAACTTTCGACGTTTGTATTTTAACCCTAGCTGAATTATAATACTCTATATAATTCAAGGTTACTCCAAATACAAATACATCCCAAATTTTATTAAAATAAATAACGAAATTTTAGGATGTTACAAGTATTGAGGAAGGAAATTGGGTATGATTTTGTGCAGGAAGAAGTGGGTAAGACGACTGAATGAGATAAGTTAGTGACTTTGTGAGAAACGTTGGAACGAACCGATCGTTCAGTGTAAGCTATTGAGAATAGTAGAGTATGATCGTGGTTACCCCTCCTAGTTTAGTGGGAGTAACCGAAGTTATGTTATATGACTGGACGCTTGTGGCAAGCAGTGGGAAATTATGAGCCTTCAGGATAAGTTCAATTCGGATAGGTGAGTACTCAAATAAGGAATTATAGAGGTTTCCTACTATTAGACACGTTTAGTGTGAAGTGATGAAGTGGTGAGAACGTACGATTTAGTTGACGTGTTGTAACCCATGTGATTCGGGAAAGGAGTATGATCTGCATAGACGAATGTTGGTTGGAAGAAGTAATCTAGAAATTTCAGGTATACTAAGGAGAGGCTCATGGGTGTGAGCTTGTCGGGATGTACAAGGCTGGCCTGGTGCCAAGTTGTCAGTGAGCGAGTATTCCTGGTAGAAGATTATCGCTGTTGTGGCGGGAAGTTTCTGCCAAGTTCTTATCTTAAAGAGGTATAAATGTATGAGAGACCTTAATTAGACATGTTTAAAACTGTGAGTCCCGATGTGTGGACGGAGGCGCGGTTGGCCTTGATTTTTATCATGTAGTTTTAAGCAAGTATATTGATCGAAGGGGGGTACAAGTAAATAGTGCAAGATGTCACGTTTTAGCAAGTGATGACTCGCCGAGGGCGGTTTCTTGTATGGAGTGCGGTTATGTTTCCCATCTGAGCGATTTGGGGCAGCCGAGTAGGACTGAGTGGTCGGATTGAGAACATAAGACTGTGGAACCTTGAGAATTGAGAGATAGGTAAAGTGGACTACGTCTGTGGGTCCATCGGAGTTATGAAAGTTGAATAGATAGTGCGCGATCTTGAGGTACTAGATGAAATTTTGGAGGACTTCGTAGTGTGACGTGCACCTCTGTTATGAGGAACATGTAAGGGAAGCTGTAGTAATGTCGACCTTGCAAGAATTACATGCGATAAGAAGTTGACTTTTGTCTTTAGTGAGCAAGTGAGAGCAACGACATGCAAGTTAGACTTGCCGGAAGAAGTAAGAGGAGTTCATCCAACATTTCATGTGTAAAATCTGAAGAGATGTTTGGCCGAGACCGATGTAGCCATTCCATTAGGAAATGTTAGCATCGATGAGAGACTGTCATACGAAGAAGAACAAATAGAGATTGTGGACAGCAAGGTCCGGAAATCAAGAATAGAGAAATTCGGCTAGTAAAAGTTCAGTGGAGGTATCATAAGGGGGCGAGAGGCAACGTAGGAAGTAGAATCATGTATGAAGACTAGGTACCCTCACCTTTTTAAAAATGGAATTACGGGGACGAAATTCTTTTGAGGGGGGAGTGTTGTAACGACCCAGACCATTTTTGGAAGGTTTTATGTTTTACGTTAAGTTTTGTTGATAAGTGGAAGTTGAGGGGCTGATTGGTAAATAGGAGATGAGGTATAAAAGGGCATAAAACCCTAGGCAACATTCTAATTTTCCTGATTGTGTATGTGTTTGATGGCTGAATTCTTGAAGAAGAGGAGAAAAGGGGTCTTGGTGGGAGTTTTGTGCAATTGAAGAAGAGAATCAACAAGCCTTGAAATCAGAAAAAGGATTAGGAGTGGATTTCGTTTCTTGCAAGTAATCTAGCAGGTAATCCTTAACCCATAACTCCATTTAAGATTTGTTTGATGATTGTTGGGTTTTGAGAGTTTCTCTTGTTTTAAGTCTTTTGAGACCATATAGGAAGATTTAATCATCCTTTAACTAGTGTTTGTTAGTAAAACTTGTGGGGTTTGGTTATGGAACATTATGTGGTTAAGTATCGCCTTATCTTTCGGTTTGGGAGTCATGTAGTGGGATTTTAAGCACCAAAACTCGACCAGCGCTGTATCCGGAAAACAGCATGGGATGAATGTTACCGGGTGAGTGTCCGGTAAACATTTCGGTAGTGTCCGGACGTATTAGTTCCCGGAAAAGTTTGTTGTCCGGAAAAGAGTTGTGTCCGGAAAAGAGGCGGTATCCGGACAGTTGTGTTTACCCGGTAAGCCGTCCGAAAAAGTGTGTATCCGGTGAGAAGTACCCGGACAGTTGTCTAGTCAGCTTATACATTTTTACCCCTTGTTCAGGTAGACAGTTTGGAAGTAAGGGGCAAAGTAGGGAAAAACAAGTAACGTACCAGGTGAGTTTTCTAACTAAAATGTGTGGCTTTAAATGCGTTTTCTAAAGCAAGACATGATGAGTAATGCCATGTTTATTTTTTATAAATGTTTTAACTGCATGAAAGTTTTATATGTGGGATGTATGCATACATTGGTTTTGATGTAAATTGGCGTGTGTTCCGCCAGCTCGTGCCGTGGGGTGTGTCCCGTTTATGCCAAGGGAGGTGTGACCCTGTAAGGCAGCATGAGACTGACTCGTTGTCACCTTAGGGTGACTTCAGGGTGCCAATTTATGAGGGACGGACCTTATTCCGTGAATGATTTTAAATGAGCAGATTTATGAATGTTTTATGCTGAAAATGATAAACTGTTTTAAATGCTTTGACAACTGTTAGGAGGGACTCACTAGACCTTATGGTCTAACCCTCGCATTTTCAAACTAAAACCTTTTCAGGAAAGCAGGTGATGAAAGGCTATAGCAAGTGAGCAAGAAGTTAGCAAGGAGGCTTGATAGTATAGCGACACTATAGTACTAATTAGTTTATTTCTCAGTTGTGTAGGTTGTTTCCGCCAACCAATTTTGTTATGATGTAAGGAAATTTTGAGACTCGATTTTGGGATATTCTCTACTTATGACCTTGCATGTTCTATTTGTAAGAAATGAAACGTTTTAAAAAATTTGGGTTGTTATAGAATGAGCTTGAGTTGATGGGTTATTTCTGATTGATTGATCGACAGGTCGGTTTTTTTGTGCACCCAAGGGCGGACCACGGGCTTTTCGACAGCAGGGGCCGGACCTAAATATGGCCAAAAAGCGGTCTCCGACCGGACACAAATCAATCTCGATCCCAAATTTAACACCTATAGCTAGGGCCATAAACAAACCAAACAAACACGGACAACGGCTTGTTTGTAGGGTTGTAAACGAACCGAACGAACACAAACAAATGCTTAGTCATGTTCGTTCGTTTAACTTAACCGAAAAAACAAACGAACACAAACGGTAGAGTTTTAAACAAACCATAATGAAACAAAAGGTGCAACCACTTTCAAGGGTGCTCCCACTAAACTTTTTCCCAATGGCTCAAGCCATTTGGCACTTTCCACAAGGTCCAAGCCAAAGGACTTGATCCACAGACAATAATTCATGCAATGGATAAGGGACGATGGCCTATTTATATACAATGGATGATGCCTCCTTTTGTTTTTACCACCGATGTGGGATGGATCTCACTCACTTAAAGCTGAAGTCAAAGTGATATTGCTTTTGTTCTACATCGGTACATAGCTATTTGTTAAAGCCATATATATATATATATATAGGGGGCCATTCAAGGAAGAACTAGTTATTTTGTGGTAACTGTAAGAACCAATGTGAGCCACATATTAAGCTATAAATTAGGAAATTATTAATTTTAGTAATTTTGTTTGAAATTTAAATAAAAGGGCATTTTAGGTATTTTTAAAATCTCCTCTCTCTCAGGCCAATCGTAATACCAAAATTACATACAAGAACTTTTGTGATACCACTGTGATACCCATTGCCATCCAATTCAGCATCACATTCATTACTTTGGTAATACTCCAATAACATCTGTGATACCAATGTGATACCCACTATGATACCCATTGCCATATAATTCAGCATCACATTTATTACTTTGGTAATACTCCAAGAACATCTGTGATACCAATGTGATACCCACTGTAACCATGTGTTACCTTTGAGCATAATACATGAAAAATTCCATAAAACATAGATCTACAAAACATACAAACCTCATATATTGTGATACCCTTAACAACATAACGAAACTAAAGAAAAAAACATAATTTGATACACTTAGTAAAGCAGTACCACATGACATTTTGTGATACACTTCGTAAAAAAAATACATTGTGATACTCTATTGTTATACCAGATGTGATACCCACTATACGTTATTGTGATACCCGTTGTGATACCCAGATCTGTTTCTAAACCTTTTAGATTTTTAATGCTTTCTTTTTAACTTTGCAAGTGAAGGAAAGACTAGAAAACCCTTACACCTTCATGCTTAACAAGATCAGAAAAAGCACAACACAACTACTTTTTTTTATTGAAAAAGAGCATATCTACTTTTTCACCATATCAGAAAAGGTTCAGACCAGGGATATCAAGAAAGTTTGTACTGTATTTGCGGGTTCCTTGTTGACATTATAATTCTCGATAACATATTCAAGAAAATGAAAGCATTAACCCAAATCCAACACATTACTACCGGTAGCCCTCACCTCCGCCGCTTGGATGACGGAAGCATCACTCTGCTCCACCGCCTTGTTCCCGACGGTCCTCGCAGTAGCTTCAAGTGATTCTCCGATCGTTATACCACCATGATGGAGCACATCTCCGACCCCACCACCCTGCTGGAATACCGGTGTAGCCTCCACATACTGCCCCACCACCTGCATACTCCCTGTTGCCGATGGTGTAGATCCACCACGACCGCCGCCGCCGCCAGGGGCTCTACGTTCGTCACCGACGGTGGGAGAAATGGCTGGGAGAAATGACGCCATCCACCACCGTTGCCGGCTCGATTTAGGGATTTTGGAGAGGTGTTGGCTTGATTTAGGGTTTCTAGAGAAAAGAGAGAGATGTAGAGAAGAGAGGCAATTGAGAAGAGAGAGAGAGAGAGAGAGAGAGATGCAGAGGCGTGAATGTGATTATAGGGTAAATGAATAAATTGAATGAGTCAAATTAGATTTTATTTTGTTATAAAAAATCTAAATTATCAAATTACCATATTATCCTTTTACTTTATTTTAAAAATAATATTAATTATTTTAAATAAGTGGCTAATATTGGTTCTTACAGTTACCACAAACTAATTAGTTCTTATATATATAAAGCAATAAAGCTAAAGCATGCATGTTGATTGTAGTAATTAACAACACCACAATTTCATTAATGTTCCTGTTAAATACAAATATTTTTTAATTATAATTTTTTTTATCAATGTAATTACTTTTTATGTTTCTGTTCGTTTAAGCATCATACGAACACAAAAAAAATTCGCAAAACTAACTAAAGGTACACCTAATTTAATAGGGTGCTTCAATCAAATTTTCAACTAAGATCAAGCCAACAAGCAAGGCAAGAGGCTCAAGTCAATGCAGATGACAATTTAATGTTTTGAAGATACGAGGGGTATTTATAGTTGAGTGTAAGGGCCTTAGTTTGAAAAACGAGCGGTGTGGGATGGAATCTCTTTGAGAGAAAGCACATGTCACATGAAATCTAATGGGTGTTTTCAACTACATCGAATTTCGATTAAAAAACAGATTTTTTAATTTTATAAAAGATAGTTATAATCATTTTTTTTGGAAGTGTGTTCTAGGCTATGCCTAAACTAGTCCGTTGACAAATTATGACCGTAAGACATTAGCCCTAATTAAACCTCAATGCCACAATTATTGTATACGTTTGGATTCAAACCCTAGACAAATAAGGTATTCCACCACATCCTCCAAAACCTTAACTAATACATCACAACCCTTTTGGTTTATAATCATTTTCTTAACCACATTCAAATTTAGGGGGTGTTTGGGATTGCTTATTTAAAACAACTTATGCTTATTTTTAAAAGTGTTTATTAACTTATGTAATTATAAAAGGAGTTGGGGGTAAATATGTAATTTGAACAAATAAGCTATAAGCACTTTCAAATAAGTTAAAATGGATTAACTTATCAAAAACAACTTATTTGTGGTGAGAAAAAGTCACAAGCATAAGCAATAAGCAAAAAAGTCAAAAAAAATAAGCAATCCCAAACACCCCCTAAGGCCATCCGCAGCGCCCTTCGGGCTCGAGCTCGGGCTCGTGCGGGCAGCGGTGGGGGGTCTCAGGCTTTGCGCGGGCTTTGGGGGATCGGGTTTGTAAGCCCGTGGAACCCGTGTGATTTATTGCCAAAATTTAATAATTTTTAATTAAAATTTACACTTTCAACCCCTATACTTATTTACTAAATTTACTTTATACCTTTTAGTTTCATTATTTTAATTTTACATTTAACACATATAATCGTTTATTAACTAAAACACGTTAAAAAATACGTTTTAATTTTAACAAGTTACATCATTATAATCGTCTCTTCGATACGTTCGAAATGAGCCCAACATTGATTTTTTTTGGATTTATATATTTTAATATATATCATATAAACTACATAAAATTATTTTTTGAGTAAACTATGATTTTGGTCCCTGTGGTTTACTGTTAATAACGGTTTTCGTCTTTGATCTTTTAAAACTGCTTTTTTATCCTTATGGTTTCTATTTTCCTTCCATTTTCATCCCTCCATCCAACTTTGTTAAAATTAGAGTTAATTCTTCCAAAAAATAATTGAGAAAATTACATATTTGGTCCTTGTTTATTGTATATCAAATTTTACATTTTTATCCTTAAGTTACAACATTTTTTTTCTTATTTTTTAATAATTTATCTTATTTTTATTTATTAAAAAATATATAAATATTTTTATTTTGTTAAATAATTAAATGTATAAATAAAAGAATTAAAAAAATGAGGTGGTGCTGATGTGGCATTGAGGGCTTTTAGTTATGCGCTGAGGGTGTTTAGGGCTTGAGGGCTTAGCTGATGTGGCGTTGAGGGTTAAGGGCTTTTATTAATGCGCTACGGATGGCCTAATCATTTTGATCGCTTTGAACAAGGTTTTCAATTTTTTTTAGGGTTATATGAAAAATAACATTTTATAACCCACGGAATTATCGTTCCAGAAAACAAAAAATTATTTCGAAATATCAAGGCCCATAAAGGGCCCAAATTACAAATTCCAACCCTCTTTTTGCCCTCGAATTACCAAAACTACCCTCAGCGTTATCTTGTTATCACAAACCTACCCACTGCCACCGAGTACAAAGCATCAATGCACAAGTTCTTACAAACAAGCTGCTCACAACCGCCTTTCCTTCCAAGCTCTGCGATTTCTCTATTGATATTTTGCCTTTTGAGGTTTGAACAATGCCTAGAGGAGAAGATTATGTAATAAGAAAGAAGAACAAATCAAACAGGAAGAAGTTGCGTAGCGAATCAGCCAAGGTTTCTAATCGCGTAGCCGCCATTATCGCACAAAAAAAACGTCGTCAGTCCGGCAAGCGCAGAATGTGTCAGGTATAATTAGTTCCATGCTATAAGATTTCTAATGATTGATCAAAGTTCTCTGTTGATAATTTTGAGGAATTTTTTATTCTGTCAACAATTCTTCAAAAATTTCATGTTTATGACGATGTTAAGTGTATCTGATTAATGGAGCATGTTATACTCACACAGAATACCTGTATTGTTTGTGCTTAAGAGCGATATATGGCACTAAAGTTGTGTAGCATGTTTATACTTGATAGAACAAACCAAATTATTTGAAAGCAATCATGGCTCTATTGTGTGGTATGTAAGCACGTTTGAGAGTAGCAACTGTTTTGGTATCATCTAAAAGCGCTGTTCCTTTTATGCAATTCTTCACGGGCTGTTAATACTGGTGGGTTTTCATGAACGCTGATTCGTAACGTATAAGCCAATATGCCATGTTGGTGATGAGAACATTAAAAGCACATATGATCTAAATAGAAGGGCTTTTACTCACTTTATCTTTCCTCTGTTGTGACAATGCAGGGAATGTGTTTTAGCCTCCCTACTCTCGAGGATCCTTTTAATGACAAAGCTTTGATAACTGATTCTAAGAAAAAGGACAAGACAAAGAAGACTAAGAAAATTTGGCCATCAAAGGGAGTTGATGATTCGCCGGAAAAAGGTAGTGATGCTTCACAGAATAAGAGAAAGGCGAATGTGGATCATCGATCAAATGGAAAGAACCAGGAACAGAAGAGGGCAAGGGTCGAGAAAGAATCAACACTATCAGATAAAAAACGCAGCAAGAAGCTTAGTGGGCATATTTCTGAGGGTGATGGTTGCCCGTCAAAGTTTTTAATTTCATGCTTGAAAACAATACAAGATACATTGCATCATAATGAAGCCTTTGAACCGGGAAAACCTTTGTTCTTTGACTCATGGGGGTTTGAATTTTGGAGATGCTATTCAAATGGGAGAAATGTATTGGAGACAAGTGGAGGTTGTTCTACCATGGAGCAAATTGCTTGGATAGCTTCAACTGCTGTTGATACCATTACAAAAAAGGAAAAAGAAGGTGTATCTTTCACCAGCCCCTTCCTTTTGTTCCTTGTGCCATCACAAGAGAAAGCAACAAAGGTATGTCTAGTTGTTTCAACAATAAACAAAAACATAATGAAAATTATGAGGTTTCCCATCTAAAAACATAATGTAATACCTAATCCAACAACTGAAATGAAATTACAGATTTTAGGTAGTTTGTTAGTTGAAGGCTGGAATGAAAATATAAACCATAGAAGGGGGTCTACTAGGGTTCCATGACATAAGTCTGAATTTGTTCAAATGAGACACGTCTTTGTGCTAAAAATTTGGTAGTCTTAAGGTTCATTCAAGTCCCCAGAGGCTATGCACTTCATTTCGTTTATAGTGGTGTAACCACACAATTATTTGCAGGTACGTAATGTATGCAAGCCTTTGAAGGCATTTGGGATACATACAGTCAGCCTACATCCTGGTGCCTCCATAGATCATCAAATTCATGGGTAAATTACATAATCATATGAAACCTGGAATTGGGTGTTCGTTTATCTAATTATGAATTTTATTAATGCAGCAAACATATATGCAAACAGGACTTTTTTACTTTTGGAAGTTCGATGTTTTGGGAAAAGTTTATAGACTTGATTCAATCATAATCTTTTCTATTCTCTTGTTTGACTCAATAGTCAATAGTAGCCAGATCATACAAAGGTTTGCATATGCATGCTTCACAGACAAGATTATATCTTCATAACATCTGTTGATGGTGTTAACTTATTTGCATTCAATATTTTCAATTAGTTGCCCTTGTACTCATTGTCATGACTAATTGGAAGGCCTGCAGTTTGTTAATCTTTATATAGCTTAGGGTCCAGATCCCTTCTTACCTAGCTCTTCTTCTCACACGATCCTCCATCTATATATAAATATGTGTGTGTGTGTGAGCATGTATAAGTACATAGCATGTCTAATTTTATGAAACCCTGTTTCTGCTTCAGATTAAAAACTTGTGAGCCAGAGTTCCTTGTATGCACGCCGGATAGGCTTTTGGAGCTTGTTTCCATGGAGGCCATTGATATTTCTGGGGTTTGTTCACTGGTATATTTTTCAACCTGTTTCTTATGAAGAGTCAACGCAACCATGCTTTGTTCTGTTCACTCTCTCTTAAATCTCTGCCAAAAATTATTATTTGCATGATATTGTTCAGCACATTGTGCTACCTCTGTCATCATTTAGTCAAGTTGTCAGGCAGACCTTTGTGGCTTGTTAAATTAATGTCTTCAGCTGACTTTTTATTATTCATCAATGCTCTAAAATTATTATGGCTATTACTACAGATTGTTGATGGACTGGAATCGTCTTCAGGAGATGCTTATCTCGATAGCATCAAGTCTATTCGACAGTGTATTTCTGTGGACCCACATACTGTGGTTTTCTGCAGTGACTTGCGTAATGCATATTTACCTTCTGTGTCAAGTCTTCTGCCAACCCCAGTTTGCAGATTGTCACGAGAGGATTTCTTTGTTAACAAGAGCGCTGGCATAATCCAGTCCGTTGATGTGGTTGCTTCATCAGAGCAAAAAATACAAAAGGTCTGTAACATATTATTACATCCTTCATCCCAAAATAAACGTTCTCAATGAAAAATGCACACAATTTTAGCAATGTGTAATTATTACACTTTTTAATCAACTAATAACTCAGTAAGTCCAGCTTGAAAGCTGGCTCTGGGTGGGCCCAGGGTAGGATCTACACAGACATGCCAAAGGGTAGAGCAGGTGTTTCCATAAAGACCCCTGGCTTGTGCAAAAGTGTCTCCCATCAGCCCAAAATATTTCAAGAAGTTGACGTCATCATGCCCCTTATGCACTGGCAACACACGTGCTACAATGGCCGGGACAAGGGGTCGCGATCCCGCGAGGGTGATCTAACTCCAAAAACCCGTCCTCAGTGCGGATTGCAGGCTGCAACTCGCCTGCATGAAGCCGGAATCGCTAGTAATCGCCGGTCAGCCATTCGGCTGTGAATCTGTTCCCGGGCCTTGTACACACCGCCCGTCACACGATTACATGGATTATACCTATTTACACAAATACCCCGACGATAAAGTATTCACGTTCTGAATTACTGATGCAGGGTCTCCAAGTTTTGCACGAGGTTTTCAGTAATCCACTTGTGCCAGGGCCTTCAAAGCTAACATTTTTGGCCGGAAAAGATGACAATCTTGAGGAGTTGGTTACAGCCATCAGGTCAAAGGGCTACTCCACCTCTATGAATGGACCGTCGAGTGGTGCAGAAGTTGTCAACAGGTAACGATCTACTATGATAAAAATATACTCAAGTTCCAGGAATCCACGATAATATATATATATATATATATATATATATATATATATTTACTAATTGCAAGTTGTGGACGTATTGCAGGGAGAAAGAACCTACAGTTTCTGTGATCGATTCAGAAGATATAGATGATGCTGATTTAAGCGAAGTTGAGGTGGTAATTATATATAATTTTGATATCGGGATAGAGGAGTACAAAAATATCTTGGCAGGAATGGGACGCTATACTATGAACGGGAAATTGCATGTGATATTAAGCAGAGAAGATGCAACTATTGCAGCACCATTAGCCGAGGTTCTTCAACAATGTAGGCAGCAAGTGCCTGAACCCCTCAAACAACTCTGTAACTCTTCCGTTTCCTCATCACAACGTTAGTTTCATTATCGTCAAAAAATAGCCATTTTAACGACATTTTTGTTTTTATTTTTAGTCGAATTCAACTATCATTGTTTATACTTGTGTTGTGATCTCACCGTTGTATTTGCTAAAACACTATAAAGGGCATTTTTTTGGGATAAAGTCAGGTCCAACACTGTGTTTTACATGTACAATGGTTAATTTGTTTAGATTTTGGTTATTGGTAACAATATGAGGGCCTGTTTGTTAGCAGCTTAATGGGACTCACAGCTTATTCGGTCAGCTATATATGACTGTTTGGTAGTGGCTTAATGATACAGAAAATGGCTTATTCAGAAAGCCAAAGTTTTTCCAAACCAGCCCCTCCTATTAAAAAACACGTTTCTTTCATCTATGAAAAAACCATCTCAAACAAAAACCTTTTTATTTTTTATATTGTATAAGTGGAAGAAATGAGAATGATTTCGGTCTCAAATCTCAATAAAGTGTGAAATTGAAGTATGGTGTTGTCAGGTGTCGAAATGAAGGCTTCCCGCCGACGTTTTTAAAAGTGTGCATTTGGGTCCATTTTTTCCACTACAGAACATATTATCTTAAAATGTGTATTTCATCAATTCTATGTAATTAGGGAGATTTATGGAAACAATATGTATATTTATTTGTATTGTAGGGGAACTCATATATGATATATTTTATCATTTTCAGTGTTCTGTGTGGGATATATTTATGGAAACAATATGTATATCATTTTTGTTTTAAGTTCATAAAAAAGAAATATTACAACAATATTAAGACGGATGTTTATACAGAACAATTTCTAAAAACCTGATTTAAGGTATATAATTAGTAAAATAAATACTACTTTTTAAACTGCAAACTAATTAACTGATTATAAACATCTTTTAACCTACAAATATATACATTTATTTTTGAAATAAAAACACGTTTTAGTTTAATACATTTTTTATATAGTATATTATTGTTGGAAAAAATATAGTTGCCGAACATGGGAAGGTGTTTACTCTCTTCATATGCTTCTCTTGACTGCTCAACCCTCTTTACCAACCTTAAATCAGCTTACCCCATAATATTAATTATTATAAAAAATCAGCAAACTTTCATAATTTAAAGTAGGGGTGTTTAGAAAAACCGTTGGACCGCTCAAACCAAGTTAAACCGGATCGTTTTTGGCGGTTTGAGCGGTTTAGCGGTCTGGTTTGGATTGAAAACTTGTCAAACCGGGCGGTCCGGTCCGGTCTAAGGTTTGGCCGTTTTTTTGGGCGATTTGGACCAAACAGACCGCTATATATATATATATACATATATATATATATATATATATATAGAGAGAGAGAGAGAGAGAGAGAGAGAGAGAGAGATAGAGAGGGAGGTTCAAGGGAAAACCTCAAAAAAACGGAAAACTGAAGAACACCCTAGGGGCCCTTCATCTGGACGGTATGCACTTACAGGTAAATTAAGTTGACTTTTTGGTTTTTATGCACAAGTGCATTATGCATTTGTGCATATGCATGTGTGCATGTTACAAATTACCTGTATGTACAAGTGCATACCGTCCAGATGAAGGGCCCCTAGAGTGTTCTTCAGTTTTCCGTTTTTTGAGGTTTTCCCTTGAATCTGACCCTATATATATATATATATTATTTTCTATATATATTATTTAGAGTTTTAGACATTTCTTAAAGAATTGAGAAATTTTTATATCAGCTATCTTAATTTCTAGCATTAACATATTAGGTAATTTGATTGTTTAGATTTAAACTAAGCATTTAGATTAGTACTTACATGTTGTAAGTGTTTGTGGAAAGGGCGTGTAGGCGTCTGGTTAACTATGTTTTTTAGAAACAAAAAATAAAGGGTTTATGTGACTTGTAAATTCTTCGTATAAGCATATGAAAATCCTTGATTTGATTGAAATGTGGAGTTTGAAAGATTTTAATCTCTGCTACTAAAATTTTGTATAAATTGTCATTACTTATCATATTATTATTTATATTCTTTTTATTCTCCGTAACAATAGTAATAAATATAAGTGGACTATGTTTATTTTTTTGTCGACTTTGTTTACTTTTTTGTGGACTCGAGCCAAAGAAGCTTGAAAATTCCAAATTATAGATGGTTTGTTAGTTTAAGTTTTAAAGGCCATAAAAGGCCCAAACCGTCTAAACCGGTCGGACCAAACCGCCTATACCACAGTCCAGTTTGACCGGTTTGGGCACTTGATGTCAAACTGCTCGGTTTGAATATTTACCAAACCGCCACTTGTGGTTTGGTTTGTGGTTTGAGGGGTTAAACCGCCCAGAACACCCCTAATTTAAAGGAATAACATAAGTATAATATTAGAAAAACAAGAATCAATTAAGTCATTTATATAACCATGAAAGTATCTTAAAAATACGTTAATTTTTATTTAATAAGTATCGATGATTATCTTCTTAACTATCTCATTAGTTAATAACCAAAGGGGTGTTAGCTCAGTGGCAAAGGCTTGGGGATAGTGCTGGAAGGCCTATGTCTCAAGTTCGAACCACGGGGGCTGCACTTCGGCGGTATCTAGACTTTGGGCTTGGTCCTTTGGGGCCGGGTCCGGGGACGGTTGCGGAGGATCCAGTCTATGGGATCCACTTCCGGGCCGTTCGGGTCCAGCCAAAGGCTTGGCCGGATAGCCGGGGACTAGTCGGGTGGCACCCTTAAGTGGGAGCCCGGATACCTCGGGAGCGTGTGTGTGTTAAATGCCGTTCAAAAAAAAAAATCTCATTAGTTAATAACATTAATTATATTAAATTTTAGTGGATTAAAATGGATCTCATAGATCTCAAATGATTAAGCCAATAAATTGAAAGTGGTACAGTGGTGTGTATATGTGGCTTTTATGATTGAACAATCATATTAATCATACGTGATAACTGTAGATATTTTTGTTAATCAGATGTGATTATTATTTACGTTTATAGATTTTATTGTGACCCATATATTATCACATATGATAATACGTCGCTTATACTCCCAGAGTATATTATCACATGTGTTTATACGTAACATATAGTCACAAACATATTATCATATGAGATATGTAAAAACGCTTCACAAAATGAATCACGTGTTAAATATATCTAATCACATATGATTTAAAACGTGGATCCAGAAAATATGACGAATCGATAATTATTGGTGTTTATGCGTAACCGATAATTATAATAATTAATGACTTGACCACAACAAGATTTGATAGCACCATTCTGATATATTGTTTTAGAGTATACAAGAATTTTACCAAGGATTCATGACCTGACCACAATAAAATTTGATATCTCCAGTCTGATATATTATTTTAGAGTATACAAGAATTTTAACCAAGGATTCATGACTTGACCACAACAAGATCAGATAGCTCCATTTTGGTATTTAGGGCTGTAAACGAACCGAACGAACACGAACGGAGGTCTGTTCATGTTCGTTCGTTTAAGTTAACCGAACAAACGAACGAACACGAACAGTAAACGAACAATTTTTTTTGTGTTCGTGTTCGTTCGTTTAGAATTCAGGTGTGTCCGTATTCGTTCGCTTAAGAGTTAAACGAACATAAACGAACGAACGCAAACGAACGAACATAAACGAACAGACTAAATGAACATAAACGAACAAGCTAAACGAACATAAACAAACAGCCCTAAATGAACATAAACGAACAACCCTAAATGAACATAAACGAACGAACATAAACGAACAACCCTAAATGAACATAAACGAACAAGCCTAAACGAACATAAACTAACACAATTAGTTGTCATTCCGTTAACTATTACACACCAATTATCCATAGTTTAAACGTACACAAAACAATCACCATTCATCAACCATTTTGAACAAAAAAACATCAATTTGTCTATCTTCATTACACGACTACACGAGGAAAACGTAACAAAAAAGCCATCTATCTTCATATCATCAATTTCCTACAAAAAAACAAACAAAATAATTATTAGTAATTGACTTATTGTAAAAAAAATATTAGAATCGATCATATTAAGAAATTACTTTGGTAACAAAAACACCATCTATTTTCAATCCTCATGGAAGATGAACATATATCATATCATCAATTTCCTACAAAAAAACAAACAAAATAATTATTAGTAATTGACTTATTGTAAAAAAAAAGTATTAGAATCGATAATATTAAAAATTACCTTGGTTTTCTTCTTGTGTAGTCCATAATGATGACGAAACCAATCAGCTCCACAAATGAGCATATCTACCGTATTCGTTCCTAAAGAGGCCATATACTCTTTTGCAACCAACTCGAACTCGTTTCAAGCTCGAACCAAGCTCGAACTCGAGCTCGAACCAAGCTCCACACACTATGAGCAGCAAATCGTATCAAATCTTCAACAATTACCACATATTGAAATGAACACAGTTGACCATATTAAGCGCGCGCACACACACACACAGAGAGAGAGAGAGAGAGTAACATACAGAGAGAGAGAGTCGTCGGCGCCCGTCGTTTTTCTGCCGTACCCCGTCGTTCCCGTCCCCGTCGTTTTCTGCAGGCTGGACTTGGAGGTCGTGGAGAGCAGTCGTGGAGCGGTGGAGGGCTGGAGGTCGTGGAGCGGTGGAGGGCTGGAGGGTGGAGGTTGTGTAGTGGTGGAAGGCGGAGGCTCGACTTGGAGGCTGAATGCACGATTTGAGATTGAGATTTGAGGCTAGGGTTTTTCTTTTGTTATTTGTTAACCTATTAGTTGTATTTAGAATTTTAATTTTATTTTATTTTTACTGAAAATTTAAAACGCTCATGACTACGTATGTAAAATAAGTGGTACATATTAACTCTAAATTTTATTTTAAATTTTAAATTGATTTTTTTTAAATATAATTAATAAATATAATAATTAATAATATAAAATTTATAAAGTAAGCGGTACATATTAACTCTAAATTTGTTTTATTTTAATTATACATATAAATATTTATATATAAATGTTATAATATAAAATATAAACGAACATAAACGAACATAAATGAACGAACGTAAACGAACATAAATAAACGAACGTTCACGAACGTAAATGAACGAACGAGATCTTTGTTCATGTTCGTTCGTTTAACTAAACGAACAAAAAAACGTGTTCATGTTCGTTATTTAATAAATAAACGAACATAAACGAACTTACCGCCAAACGGTTCACGAACGGTTCGCTGAACGTTCGGTTCGTTTACAGCCCTACTGGTATTATTATTTTAGAGCACACAAACAGAATAAGCAAACAAATAATATATCACTATTCGATTATTCCAAAAGGAAAAATAATCAAATATACCTAAGACAAAACAAAATTTTGGGCAGCGTATTTGAAGTAGGAAAATGGAAAATGAAAAACAATCAAATCTTTTGGCAAGACTTTTACGTGGAATAGACAAGAACATAGTAGAACAAAGTGAAACAGGTCTGTTCCACCCCCACCCTATGGAACAAGGTGGAACAGACTTATGTTTTACCAATATAACATCAACATAAAATTTAACTCTCTTCTAAAACATCAAATACATGTTCTATTTTATATTTTATTCATTCTTTAAATTTTATTCAGGGCCGTTCCTAACGTTTTTGATGCCTTGTGCGAAAATGTTAAAAAATGGCCCTGTGTCTATTTTTTTAAGCAAATGAACGACAAAACATACGATTCTTAAAAGGTTTGGAACCTAGTCATGCTAGATGACTCATCCTCACATTGATTTTTATTAATTATAATTACAAAAATACAAAAGGGCATAACAACCAAAACCCCGAATTACAAAATATAAAAGGATAAAAGAATAAAATCTAAATTAAGATTGTGTTTTCCGGTATTCCATTTTTCAAATTGAAATTAGCAGAATGGAACATTACTTCAATATATGGAGCTTAAAACTAAAAGATAAGGAAAATATTAGTTTTAACTTAAAATAGTAAATTACACGGAAGTCAATGTCATAGTTAGCAAAGAGTAAAACTCATACAGTTAAGGGTCTAAAGACTAAACTATAAATCTAACGGTAATGTCAAATCTCAAAGTAAACAAAAGTCAAAGAACAATGATAAATTGTAAAATTCATAATATATGCTATTATGCATTGCAAAGAAAAAATGCCCAATTAGGAAATATCATAATGTTGTTATTGTTGTGCAATGGCTCCAATTGTGCTCATAAGTGATGTGTTCATGTGCATTGCAAATTTCAATATGCAAAACGGATTGAACGAACACGAACAAAGGCTTGTTTTTGTTCATTCGCTTAACTTAACTGAATAAACAAACATGAACGGTAAAAGAACAGAAGTTTTTGTGTTTATGTTCATCAGTTTAACTTAACTAAACAAACGAACGAACACAAATGGTAAACAATGAAATTTTTGGTATTCTTGTTCATTCATAAAGAAAATGTGTTCGTTCGTTAAGATGCTAAACGAGCGAACATAAACGAACAAAACTTTTTGTGATCATATTCGTTCATTAAGAAAATTTGTTTGTTCGTTAAGATGCTAAATAAAAATCGGCTTGAATTTTTTAAATGTTGGGTGTTCACTAGTTCATGATTTGCATTCAATATCGATCATTACGAGGCCTTGGTCTATTTTTATATCAGTTGTACAATTCCCAAATTATTAAACTCAAAACTAGTAATATATGACAACTTTATGCCCCCTTGAGCTTTGATGCCCTGTGCGGTGGCACGGGCTGCACGTGGCCAGGGCCGACCCTGATTTTATTTATTGTATTTTATCTAATTTATCTGTTCTGTTCTGTCCAGTTCTGTCTACCAAACACTGAACAACTGTTCTGTCATGTCATGTTCTGTCATGTTCCGACCTGTCCTGTTCTATCATCTCTGCATACCAAACGCACCCTTATTAGTAATCAGTTAACTTATCAGTTAGTTTGCTAAACTATTTTTTATGCTTCTCAACATAACTTTCTTCTCACCGGAACCTAATTAACCTTATATATATGGATGAGATCGGGAGAGCACTTTGAAAAAATAAAGAACTGAAGTACTCATCCAAGCTATGAGATTAAGATCATTCAATGTCCATGATTAAAAAAGTGGTTATAACATCTTTTTTATACATACAATTGTTTACCCCCTATTTTTTAAATAAAAAAAAGTTTTTTGGGGTGTAGTGGAAAATCTCATCTATCCATGGTTCAAATTCATGCGCTGTAGCCATGGAGGTCGGGGGCGGAACACAACCGGACCTAGAGATGGCCAAAATATTGGGGCCCAAGTTTTTTCTTATGTATATAGTAGTAGTTGTTTATGCTAAAAAAATCATCAAAACAATAGTTTAAAAAAATTAATAAATTGCAGAGATCCAAAAAAAATTGTAGCTAATAAAAGCTAAGAAGAATTTAGTAGATAATAGGGCCCAAAAATATATTAAATAACTACATTGGTGAAATAAAAAAAAGTTCACTGGTCATTCGTTCTATGCTATTGCTTATTTTTTTTGAACAGCAAAATGCATTACTTTTATTACCCCATCCAAAACAGAACCAGTACAGAGTTTTGCAGCTGATAAAACAGCCACATACATTAGATTACCAACGAGCCTATTCTACGAATGAACACAAAGTTACACACCGAACTAATCTGGGATCCGAAACAGTAAGCTACATTCGACGTTTGCGAGAGACAAACCCCAAGAGAATCCTGCTGTATCGTACCAAATAGCCCAACTGGATGTATTAAGCCGTCCCCATTCAGACAGCTCAGCCAAACAGATTTGTCAACACCACCGAACCTCACGAACCAAAACAGCTCAACTTAGTGAGGCTCGAAACTGTAACCTAAAACAAACAGCCCAAAGTGGGCTGTCCACGGCCAGCCATCACAGCACACTGTTATTCGGCTTAATGAGAACATCCAGTTCCTTCACGAACCATCCAGACGTGTCAGGCCCTGCGAAAATCGTCTTCGGTTACGTCGACCCCGGGCTTAACAGCCAACTGTTCCAATCAGTGATCAAACCTGTGTCTCTTCGCTTAATCCAATAAAAAATCTTTAGTTGTACACTGAAGAAACGATCTGACAACTTTCCTTGCTCATTCTCGAATACCACCTTGTTGCGATGCGTCCAAATTAGGTATATAACACACCATATAGTTGTTGTCCACCTTGATACCACTTTCGCGTTGTTACTTACTTGTCCGCACATTCCCAACAGCTCACTTATCGATTCAGTCGCCGTTAAGTCGATGTTCCACCATCTTCCGATTTGGTGCCAAATTATTTTTACCTCCTCACAGTTGAACAGTGCGTGATCCGCCGTCTCCACCGAGAGCCCACACCTTGGGCATAGGAGAGTTTCCACGTCGATTCCCAATTTGTCCAAAACCTCTCGAGTTGGAATTCTCCCAAGCCTTACCCTCCATATGAACACACATATTTTTTGGGTATGGATTTGACCCATTTTGTTTCCACCCAACTATTCTCACTACCCACTCTTTTTTCTTCTAACACCCTCCTCACTTTCTTTACCGAGAATCCATTTTGAGGATCCAAAGACCACACCACCCTATCCTTCCTACATACACTTGGAACCTTGAATTGAAGCAAAAAAATTAAGTTTGATAACTCTCCTTGTTCCCTTCCCCTCGGATCATGTCTCCAACCCCACTTCCACACCCACTCCTCCTCCACCCACTCCCCTCTATCCACAACCATGACGTTTTTAAGTGTCTCGAGTTGATAAAGCCTCGGGAATTCATCCTTTAAAGGTCGGGATGAAGCCCAAGGTTCCTCCCAAAATCTTGTCTCCACTCCATCCCCTATCTCCTTAACCATCGATCACACCTTCCCTCTCTAACTCTCTCCCCACCCTTATGACATCCCTCCACACCCCAACACCCTTCAATAAGTTATTGTTACCTTCTATTAAGCCCCCATCCCACCCATAGATACTCCGAATAACCTTCACCCATAAAGCCTCCCTATCCTCCTTGAACCTCCACCACCATTTGCATAATAAAGCCCAATTCATATCCTTTAAGCCCCCAATATTTAGTCCCCCCCTTTTAAAATCCCCCAAGACCGAATCCCATTTTACCCACGCAAGAAGTCGCTTTTTTTGCACATCCTCCCACCCCCAAAAGAATTGTTTCCTCACTCTCTCAAGAATTTTTATCACACCAAGCGGGGCCCGAAACAAGGAAAAAAGTATAGCGAAGTACTACCTAGAACCGATCTTACCAAATATAGTCGTCATCCATAAGAGATCGTCTTAGCTTTCCAAGATGCAAGTTTATTTTTCATCTTCTCGATCGCCGGTTTCCAATGATCTATTTTTCGCATGGACGCGCCAACCGGAAGTCCGAGATAGATAAAAGGTAGCATATCATATCCGCATCCCAATCTTATTGCCCAAGTTTTCACTTCTTCCTAAACCCTAAACCCCCACCCCATAAATCTTACTTTTGCTCAGATTTATCTTTAGTCCCGAAACTTGATGGAAGCATTTCAAGACTTTCATTAGATTCTTAATATTAGTTAACTTCCACTCGCTAAAGAAGATCGCGTCGTCCGCGTATTGTAAGTGAGAAATTAAAGTCCCATCCCGACCCACTTTGATTCAGTCAAACATTCCTTTGTCCACCGCTTCTTCCATCATAATATGTAGGCTTTCGGCTACCATAAGAAACAAGAACGATGCAAGAGGGTCACCTTGACGCAATCCTTTCTCCATTTGGAACTCCCTAGTTGAAGATCCGTTGATTAGTACGGATATCTTCGATGAGCTAAGACAAGACTTTATCCAACCTATCCATTTTTCCAAGAAACCCATCGCTTCCATAACCTCCAAATGAAACGTCCAATCTACCGTGTCGTAGTCTTTCTCGAAATCCACCTTGAATATCAAGCCTCTCTTCTTCGTTTTCCTAAGGAAAGCAACCGTCTCATTTGCTATGAGGCTCCCGTCAAGTATGTATCTGTAACACCCGAAAAATTGAGAAAACGGACTTCGGGTCTCACGGACGTCCGCAAGGCACAAGGCCGGACGTCCGCGGCGTGCGGAAGTCCGCGAACCATCCACGAAAGCAACGAAGAAATGGAGGCATTCGAATCAGCTCATGCCGGACGTCCGCGAGACGTCTGATAAGATATTTTGGGTTTTAAGCCCTTTTCCCTCTTTCTCTTCCCTCATTCCATCTTCAACCTCAAATCTCTCTCTCTCTCTCTCTAAAATCATTTTCTCTCAAGAAAACCCCAAACCTCCCCTCTCTTTTTCAGCTTCTTCCCCAAATCAAACCCTCACCATTGTTGGAAACCTTAACCCATTCAAGGAAATCTTCCACTTCATCTTCTCCATCAATTTCTAGGGTTTCACCCCAACCCCTTTCATCTATTATGAAGATTTGGAGTGTGTGGTTCTTTTGGTGATGCTAGAAGTATATTAGTTGGTGGATTCAAGTATGGTTAAGGTAATCTTCTCTTCTCTTCATTTTTGAAGTTAGGGTTTTGATATAAGTGGATATTTTGGTATAAACTGGTTGGTGGATGGTTTTCATGGTTAGATCTAATTGTTGTGGTTGGAAACTTATGGATCTAGGTTTTTGGAGGTTTTAGCTTGAAGATGCAAGATACTTCAAAGGAGCTTACGTTTGGGAAATTCTAGATTTAGCTTAAATCTAGCAAGGTGAGTTCAAGTTACTTTGTGAAAACTTTGTACATGCCAAAAATGTTATTTTCCAAGTAATTATGTGTTTATATGAAAATTATCTAATGTTGGGTTATTTGGTGGGTTTTAACCTTTGAAATGTTTAACTTGGTAAATGTGGTAAAACACCCATATTTGGGATTTTGGATATTTAATGTGTAGAAATCATAAATATATCCTTAAAAGATTTATTGCTCAAAATGAAGTTTATTTAATGGTTTAATCATATTAGTATAAATGATTTTATAAACCATTTGGGAGAGTGCACGTTTTAGTGTCATCGGTCATTTTGAGAATTATAAGGTTATGAGTCCTTTTGGGAAAACCCTTTTGTTTAACCCGTGTCGAGTTTTGGGTTATTAATGATTTTGTGCTACTTGTTTACCTAATCGATATTTAAATGCATTTTAAGCTATGATGACCGTTATTTATGGGTCTAATGAGTATTTGAGCATTTTGGCTCGGTTTTGACTCCGTTGGGTCTTGGGGACATTTGTCCGATTTTGATAGCTCGATGTTGGGCGTTTGATTATGTTTTGCATTTAATGCATCTTATTTGAGAATTACATATTTTGAATGTGCTAGTTCATTCGTTTGGGGTCATGTAATGTTATGTTTGTAATGCAACGGATCCATAAGCACTAGAGTCTTTATGCCGATGTTGGGACGCTAGTTTTCCACATCGCGGCACGGTTAGGCATCGACGATATGGTATAAGTCCTACGTGCGAATACCGGAATACGTTATAGTCATTATGCCGATGATAGGACGATAGTTTTCCACATCGCGGCACGATTAGGCATCGACGGTATGGTGTAAGTCCTACGTGCGAATATGTTAAGGATGTTGCCCCAATTTGGGTGTGGTTTTAAGTGGACACACTCGACATACGTAATATGTCTTGTTAAGCGTTTGGCTTTACCGACTTGTCAAGTGGCTTACTTTTGTGTTCCGTCACTTGCGTGGTAAGCGGGTCTCCCGCGTCGCTGAAAGGTGTTGTTTCGGGTAATTACTTTTATCCATGTTTTCGGTGATGTAATTATATGTTTAAATGGATTGTTTTCCATGACTTATGGGCAGTATATTATGTTTAATCCTGGTTGGGATGTTTTGAATAATGGAGTTTTACTCACGTTTATACCATTTGGGAATTTAATGTTTATTCACATTTTGGGTGAGTTTTGGGTTTGAGCTTACATCGCAAAAAAATGTTTTACGTGGCGTTGCCATCGTCTAATACGTATTCTTGGAAATCAGATTGTCTTCATATTTAATGCAAATCATTTTGAGAATCATGCTATATTAAAGATTTCAGCATGGGAATTGTGTGAGTTGGAAAATGGGTGATTTGCATTTAAAGTAAACTCTTTTGAAATCATGACTAAAACTACATCCCTCTCGATTTATGAATTTATATAGTCATGATAAAATGCTTGAACTCACTAGGCGTTAGCCTAACCCTTTTTATTTGTCGGCATGTGCAACAGGCTCAGGTTGGGAGTAGCTTTAGCTACACTGTGAAGTGGCGAGTGCTAGTAGAGTGCACGAGAGATGATTTTGATTAGTGAATCTTCCACACTTATTTGGGAATAGCAACTTATACTCGTGTTAAGTAACACCCGGTGTGAATTTAGTCTTTGTAATAAGGCTTGAGTGATAATTGTTTGAGGGTAAATCATATATTTTAATTTGAGGTAATTTCCGTATTGTCTTATAAGGATAAATTCTATTCACTTAGATGTATTATTGAAAATTTTACTTAGTTGCTCTTTCCAAAATTTGAGGGTGTTACAGTATCTCCCTTTCACAAAAGCACTTTGCTCTTTACTTATTAGCTTGCTCATCACCACTTTCAATCTCTCCGATAATATTTTCGACACAATTTTGTAGAGGATGCCAATGAGGCTAATTGGTCTAAAATCATTGAGACCAATCGGATTTGAGTTTTTAGGTATCAATGTTATGAACGAGGCGTTGCACCCATCACTCCATTCACGTTTTTCCATGAACCAAACAATTGCCGCCATCAAGTCCACTTTTACTAGGTCCCAATAATCCTTTATGAAGCCGATCGTGAACCCGTCCGGGCCCGGTGCCTTGTTATTCCACACTCCTTGATTACATTCCACACTTCCTCCTCCGATACGCTCATTTCTAAGTTGCGTGCTTCTTCCTCCCCTAATTTATTTATACGTTCCATGTTTAAACTTGGTCGGTCCTCATTTGTACTTGTGAATTTTCCTTTGAAGAATTCAAAGGTATGCTCCTTGATTTTTGCCGGGTCTTTCGTCCATTCAGAATCAATATTTAATCCACGAATCGTATTCCTCCTCTCTCTACTCTTTATGGCCGCATGAAATAATTTGGTATTCTCGTCTCCATCTTTAATCCAACGAACCTTTGCCTTTTGTTTCAACATTTCCATTCTTTTTTCTTCCAAATCCAACCAACTCTTTCGGGTCGCAATCCACCTTTGCCTTTCGGTTTCTTCCAGTTTATTCTCGTCGGCATCCTTCTCCCACTTCCTTACTTCTTCCTTTTTCGCCTCTATCTCCCTTTCCAAGTTGCCCCATTTGGTTATGCTCCACCCGTTAAGAGCCGCTTTTACTTTCTTCAATCTGTCCCGGAATATACAATCCGACCTTCTCCAATCTACTTCTTTATTCCACGCCTCCTTCACTAGTTCACCTATACTTTCGTCTTTGAGCCAAACATCAAAGAATTTGAACGGCTTGGGCCCAAAGTCGGCCCACTTGTCACTCAACATGATCGGGAAGTGGTCCGACCATTTCCTCTCCAGTACTTTTGCTCCAAGATTCTTCCAGCCCATTGTGACTTCATGTGTTACTAAGAATCGGTCAAGCTTACTCCATTTCTGTTCGTCATCACTTACGCGAGTGAGTTTCATCCCCCCAATGAGATTTCAATAACTTTAGCTCTTCGTATGAATTCATTAAACTCATCTGTTTCTTTGCGATTTGTTATCGAGTTTACCCTCTCTTTGTCATCTCGAACTTCGTTAAAATCCCATCCTAGTATCTGTAACACCCCAAATATGCATTATTTGTCAAGGTCCAATGTGAGGTTTCATGCATGCAAGCGCTATCGTGTACCCAACTTTATTCTCGAGCTCAAGAATCGGTTTCGGGTTGGAAAAGGATCGTTGGACAGCAGGTGGGGCATGGACGGCGACAATGACCAGCGACAATTCCCCAGGCATTGTTGCATGTGTCAATGTCGCGATGGGGGCTCGAATTGGAAAATCAAGCAGAGAGCAGTACATGGAGGGCGACAATGCCCAGCGACAATGCCTCGGGCATTGTCGCATGTGTCAATGTCGCGCTTAGGGACCGAGGGGCTGTTTATCAGCGGGTTTTGGCAGCTCATTAGGTCATTTTCTGCTGTTTCTCTTCAAGGGACGATTTCACCTTTGCTAGGTGCGATTTTTGCTCTCAAGGTTGGTAAGTCTCTTCTTCCTTTCACCTCGCATCATTTATGAATCTCATCCACCACTTTTATGTGAAACCTTCTCCATCTCTAGGTCATTGAGTGATTCTCATCTTCAAGGAGACTCAAGTGTTCAAAGGACTTCCTCTTCCATCATTTAGGGTTTTGGGGTTTCTTTATAACAACCCTCTAAGGTGAGTTTTCCTTCGAATGTTAAGCTAAACACTCACTTATACTTGATCTCTTACCTTCCTTGCACATTATAGCTCATTATGGAAATTAGGGTTTGGGCATATGTTAAGATATTGGTGTAAAATGTTGGGAAACGATTTGGTATGGTTGATTTTGAATATTGATGATTGGAAAATCATGAATCTAGGTTTTGAAAGTTTTGGCCTTAGGATGCAAACTTCATCAAAGGAGCTTACGTTTGGAGAGCTCTAGATTTAGCTTAATCTAGCAAAGGTGAGTTCAAGTTACTTTGCGAAAACTTTGTACATGCCAAAATGAGTATTTTACAAATATTTGTGTGTTTTACTTGAAAATGTTTATGGTTGAGTTATTTGGATAGTTTAACTCTTTCGAAGTGTTTATCTTCATAAATGTTTAAAACACCCATATTTGGGGCTTTTGGATAATTGGATGGTTAGAAACCATATTTTGTCTTTAAAAGATTAATTGCTCAAAATGAGGTTTATTTGATGGTTTAATCATGATAGCGTATTTGATTTTAATAAACCATTTGGGAAATGCACTTTTAAGTGTTATGTGTCATTTTGAGAATTATAAGGGTGTGAGTCCTTTGGGAAAACCCTTTTTGCTTAACCGTGTCAGGTTTCGGGTTAATAACAGTTTTGTGGTACTTGTTTACCTAAATGATGTTTAGATGCATTTTATTGCACATGATTAATATTTACATGCTCGGGGTGGAGTCTAGGATGTGTTATATGCTTAATTGCATTTCATTTGCATGATTTGATGTTGATAAATGATCATTAGATCTTTGAGTAGAGGGCTCGGTTTTGGACTCGATTGAGTCTTGATGGCATTCGCCCGGTTTTATTAAGCTCGGCGTGGGCTTGGGGTTTGCATTGCATGAGTTGCATTATGTTTGAAATTTACATGAGTTTGAATGCATTAGTTATTATTTTGAGGTCATGTATGAATTTTTAAGTTAAGTAAGCTTGTTTTGGATGGTGGGTTTTCCAAGGTAAAGACCTAGTATGGTTGAACTTGAGGGCTTGGACTAAAGACCTAGTATGGTTGATGTCTAAGAGGGGCTAAAGACCTAGTATGGTTGATGCCGAAGACGGACTAAAGACCTAGTATGGTTGATGTCTGAGATGGACTAAAGACCTAGTATGGTTGATGTCTAAGATGGGCTAAAGATCTAGTATGATTGATGCCAAGGATTTACTAAAGACCTACTATGGTTGATGTCATCCGTTTTCCACATCCAAGAAGCTTACTTACATTTATTTAATCGTGGTTTAATTTATGTGTTTGCCACATCTGATGAGATCGGGCCTCCCCCGTCACCGAAGGGTGTTGATTTTGGGTAATTTATCTATTCACATTGTTGAGGTTATATTACATGCATATGGATTGTTTTCCATGATTGATGGACGGATTTATGTTACATTCTTATTGGACGTTTTGACTGCTGGAGTTTTATTCTATGGTATTTGGATTTTAATACATTTTACGTTGCGTGAGTTTTGCTTCGTATTAAGTTTCCAACGAAAGAGTATATTTAAATGGATGGTTTCCATGTTTTACGGGTTGAGTATGTATTGCCAACCGTATTTGAAGGTTTTGCCTAAAACTAGATTTATTCACGTATTTGAGTGGGTTGGGGTTCGTAACTCATTTTTGGAAAACGCTTTACACTTTTGGGGAAGATTCCCATGGATTTGGGTGCGTTGGAAAATGAGTCGTTTATGTCTATTTTGAGAACTCTTTGGAAAGGATAACCTTTGTCGCAAACTTTCATTAAAGATTTGTTGAATCATGACTAAAACCACTAATCCCTGATTTATGTTTTTATACAGTCATGATAAAATGCTTGAACTCACTAGGCGTAAGCCTAACCCTTTTTATTTGTCGGCATGTGCAACAGGCTCAGGTTGGGGTAGCTCTAGCTACATTGTGAAGTGGCGAGTGATAGTAGAGTGCACGAGAGGTAACTTGAGTAGTGAAGTCTTCCGCACGTACTTGGAATTAGCAACTTGTGTTGTGTTAAGTAACACCCGTTTAAGTTATTCTATTTGGGAATTAATGTTTAAATTCCGAGGTATATTAAGGAGTGAATTGTAGAAATGATTTTATCTTGTTGGGTTATTTATTGAAATTTTTATTTAGTTGCTCGTTCCAAATTTGAGGGTGTTACAAGTTGGTATCAGAGCATAAGTTTGAGAGATTTAGGTGTTGATTTTGGATACCTAGACTCAAACTAGCGTTTGTTTAAGTAAATGAGAGTGAAATTCACCTTTAGGCACTTTAAGATAGGATGTTTTGAAGTTGATGGATGTTGTTAGAAACGAGAGTCACGTCGAGAGTAACAAGGATAATCATGTATGGTGCGTTCATAGTGACACCTGGCCAGTGTCATGGTAAACCTACTAGTACATGTGCGTACTTGAATTACTTTAATGTGATGATCGTTGGGGTAGTGAAGAAGGTTCTAAACTAGTAGTCGTTGGAATATATGGACGATTCTATTATTAGTCAGTTGAAGTGACGTTAAGCATGATACTTGCTTTAAGCAAACCGTTTCGGATCAAGATTGATGGTTGGACTAGAACCATAGGCTTATTGAGCCGACTTTGAATTGGGGAAAAACCGTAAGGTTTATCGAGGTAATTTCCGACTTAGCCTTAAGAGGTTAAAGTATCCGGGTGAAAATAGTGGACCGGAGGATTTTGGAGGAGTATGAGTTTAGACGTTGAGTGCCGACTAAATTATGCACGAAATTTATTTTTGAAAATAAATTGCATTAAGTATTTCTTGTGTTTCAAATCCATATATGGATTGTGTTACAATTGTGGGAAATGTTTAGCACACACACAAGATTTTAAATCATGGGTTTTGAACCTGCACGAAAGTATTTTATTACGGGAGTTGTGAGCCCGTCGGAACTTGTTCCGTTTTATTATTGTTCAACATTACTTTATGATACAGTGATATCCATATTTTATGACGTTTAAGATGCTGGGCAAGTGACTACGGCTTATAACTTTAACATTGGATCTCCTCCACATATGTTAGAGTTTGGACGGAAAGTTATCTTCCATTACGGCTATGTAAAGTTATTTTGGAGAATTTGTTTAATGTGAATTGTTAAACAATGTTGTTTATGTGGTATTACCATAGAAGGGATTTTGGATTTTGGTATTTTAGCCATGATTTTGCTTAATGCAATTTAACTTTGGAAGCACAATGTTTGGTGCTATTTTGTTGACTTGGAGTCATTGAGTTCGTGGAATTTCATGGAGTTTTATTGTACGACGTTTTGTGTCGTGTGGGTACAATTTTACAATGTGCATACTCTATTTGCTTATGTGAAAATTTTACGAGTTAAGTTGGGCATTTGGTCTCACTCGAGTTTTGTTGAGTAAAGTTAATTTTATGCCACAAGGCGACTAAGAAAAGATGAGTTTTGGAACTCTAGTGTCGCGTAACTTTTCTTTCAAGAGTTTGTGTGATCAAGTATTACGTTGCAATTAGTTCAGGGTATGAATCGACTTATACATGGCTTAAGTGATGCATGAAAGGATATTTTGGTAATATTTCATAACAAATAGTTTGGTGTGCTTTCGGTCAGTTAAATGTTTTATTATCATTTTCGCGTAAATGTGTTATATCGACTTAGGGGTATGCATATCATGGTAACCATTATTTTTCGACATTTTGATAAACGAGTCGTGCATGAAAATGTTTTATTAACTCCTTGTTTAAACGAGAGACCATTTGGTCAAAACATGTTTTAGAGGTGTGAGGATCACGGATGGTTTACAATACGTGATATTTGAAAAATACAAATGTATGAGTCGCCGACATTGGTCAATTTTGATTGGCCGAATATTTTTGGAAAATTGAAAACCTGTTGGTTTGGAGGAAATGTGTATTTTGGAGTATTTTGACAAACACATTTTTTTAGCGACGACGTTTTGACGTTTTATGTTCCAAGTGCGAAATTTTGACGAAAGTAATTCATGGTAAAGATTTTATAAAACTTGTTTGTATAAAACTATAGTGCGTGGAATTCCTTATGTTTTGAACATTGATGCGCACCGTTGGTGCAATTTGGAATTTGAAAATAGGTTTAAACCCCTTTTTGGTGTCACTAAATTATTAACACTTATTTCCTCGTATGTTTTGGAAAGACGCATTGTTGTGTACAAATTTTCCAAAAACGTTTTACTCATGTGTCATTATATGACCGGATGAGAAAATTTTGGAAATGGATCGGTTTGGTCTTTAAATTTGGAGCCTACACAAGTCGTTTTGTGTTTTGACTGAGGTGTAATTAGGAATCGTTTCCTTGTTTTGTATAATAAACTGACGTGCGCGAATTTGATTGGTAAATCTTGTTCCATGCCATCTTATGGTTGGAAAAGAAATTTTGGAGTCAAATGTCGTTTGGGTTCCTTTGGAAACACATGCATACCTTTTGTTGCACCCTGTTTAAAGTCGGGTAGTTACGTTATGTACATGTCATGAGTCAACCATACTAGAACTATGGCGGTTAATTTTAAAGAAGTTGTTTATTACGCTTTTTGCGTTTGTGAACAATCTGAACTGCAAAGAAATAATTTTCAACATGATTTCATATGTGAGACGAGCGCGTCCATTTTTGCATAGATACCTAACTGATAGTAGTTTTCTATGCGTATGATTTATTGGATATGAAAATCTTTGTGTTGAAAATTTGTTAAATACTTTGTTAATAGGCATCTTTGTTAAATGTTCGCTTGAAAACCTTGAACTCATTAGGACCTTGAGATAAGTGAGTAACCCGAGTGAAAATAAGTGTGTAGAACCTCGACTGTGAAGAGTTGGGCGTTCAGGCATGTGTTGTGACTATAGGCCGGGTGATATCGGTAGCAAGGTCAATGTGTTTATAGTAATTTGAGGGTTAGACTTGCGTTAACGCGTTTCGAGGTTAGTGTAGCCACTTTGTTGACAACCTTGGTGTTGTGGAAACACTCAGTAATCAGAACTCATGTGTGTAGTCCTGTTAGAGTTCAAAGCTTGGTGATATGACTAGGCGTCAACCTTTGTGGACTTGAGGTCGGAAGCCGTTAGTGTAATCGGGGGATTGTAGCCAATTTTAAAAGGATGATGTTAATGGTAGTAGTAATCTTAAGATACTCAATTGTGATGAGTGGTTGTAGTGGAATAACCTTCGCGTATGGTTATAGGACTTGTTGGTTTTATGATTGTTGGGATAGATTCTTGGAGTATATTAGAACTCGTTGGATGTGGACGGCCGTTAACGATAAGGACAATTGAAATTAGAAGATTCAGTTGGTCTCAGTATTAATTAGGCCTTGAATTGACTTAGAGTCTGAACCGTAATCAGGATGTATGGAACATCTAAGGTTGGGAGACAACCGAAGTCGTTTGACCAGGAATTATTCAAGTTGTCGGAGTGTTCTTCCGGACATAAGTACAGAGTACTTGAAGGGAATTGTTGGTAATAAATTGTTTGAGGAATTGCCTTTACAGACGAGGTGGGAAATTTAGATGCCAGTTGGGAATGGATGAATTATGGTCGACGGTCAGTCGGTTGACCTTGGGTTGCAAAGGATATAGATTTCGGGGACGAAATCATTTTAAGGTTGGGAGAATTGTAACACCCCAAATCTGCATTATTTGTCAAGGGCCAATGTGAGGTTTCATGCATGCAAGCGCTATCGTGTACCCAACTTTATTCTCGAGCTCAAGAATCGGTTTCGGGTTGGAAAAGGATCATTGGACAGCAGGTGGGGCATGGACGACGACAATGACCAGCGACAATGCCCCGGGCATTGTCGCGATGGGGGCTCGAATTGGAAAATCAAGCAGAGAGCAGTACATGGAGGGCGACAATGCCCAGCGACAATGCCCCGGGCATTGTCGCGATGGGGGCTCGAATTGGAAAATCAAGCAGAGAGCAGTACATGGAGGGCGACAATGCCCAGCGACAATTCCCCGGGCATTGTCGCATGTGTCAATGTCACGCTTAGGGACCGAGGGGCTGTTTATCAGCGGGTTTTGGCAGCTCATTAGGTCATTTTCTGCTGTTTCTCTTCAAGGGACGATTTCACCTTTGCTAGGTGCGATTTTTGCTCTCAAGGTTGGTAAGTCTCTTCTTCCTTTCACCTCGCATCATTTATGAATCTCATCCACCACTTTTATAAGAAACCTTCTCCATCTCTAGGTCATTGAGTGATTCTCATCTTCAAGGAGACTCAAGTGTTCAAAGGAATTCCTCTTCCATCATTTAGGGTTTTGGGGTTTCTTTATAACAACCCTCTAAGGTGAGTTTTCCTTCGAATGTTAAGCTAAACACTCACTTATACTTGATCTCTTACCTTCCTTGCACATTATAACTCATTATGGAAATTAGGGTTTGGGCATATGTTAAGATATTGGTGTAAAATGTTGGGAAACGATTTGGTATGGTTGATTTTGAATATTGATGATTGGAAAATCATGAATCTAGGTTTTGAAAGTTATGGCCTTAGGATGCAAACTTCATCAAAGGAGCTTAAGTTTGGAGAGCTCTAGATTTAGCTTAATCTAGCAAAGGTGAGTTCAAGTTACTTTGCGAAAACTTTGTACATGCCAAAATGAGTATTTTACAAATATTTGTGTGTTTTACTTGAAAATGTTTATGGTTGAGTTATTTGGATAGTTTAACTCTTTCGAAGTGTTTATCTTCATAAATGTTTAAAACACCCATATTTGGGGCTTTTGGATAATTGGATGGTTAGAAACCATATTTTGTCTTTAAAAGATTAATTGCTCAAAATGAGGTTTATTTGATGGTTTAATCATGATAGCGTATTTGATTTTAATAAACCATTTGGGAAATGCACTTTTAAGTGTTATGTGTCATTTTGAGAATTATAAGGGTGTGAGTCCTTTGGGAAAACCCTTTTTGCTTAACCGTGTCAGGTTTCGGGTTAATAACAGTTTTGTGGTACTTGTTTACCTAAATGATGTTTAGATGCATTTTATTGCACATGATTAATATTTACATGCTAGGGTGGAGTCTAGGATGTGTTATATGCTTAATTGCATTTCATTTGCATGATTTGATGTTGATAAATGATCATTAGATCTTTGAGTAGAGGGCTTGGTTTTGGACTCGATTGAGTCTTGATGGCATTCGCCCGGTTTTATTAAGCTCGGCGTGGGCTTGGGGTTTGCATTGCATGAGTTGCATTATGTTTGAAATTTACATGAGTTTGAATGCATTAGTTATTATTTTGAGGTCATGTATGAATTTTTAAGTTAAGTAAGCTTGTTTTGGATGGTGGGTTTTCCAAGGTAAAGACCTAGTATGGTTGAACTTGAGGGCTTGGACTAAAGACCTAGTATGGTTGATGTCTAAGAGGGGCTAAAGACCTAGTATGGTTGATGCCGAAGACGGACTAAAGACCTAGTATGGTTGATATCTGAGATGGACTAAAGACCTAGTATGGTTGATGTCTAAGATGGGCTAAAGATCTAGTATGATTGATGCCAAGGATTTACTAAAGACCTAGTATGGTTGATGTCATCCGTTTTCCACATCCAAGAAGCTTACTTACATTTATTTAATCGTGGTTTAATTTATGTGTTTGCCACATCTGATGAGATCGGGCCTCCCCCGTCACCGAAGGGTGTTGATTTTGGGTAATTTATCTATTCACATTGTTGAGGTTATATTACATGCATATGGATTGTTTTCCATGATTGATGGACGGATTTATGTTACATTCTTATTGGACGTTTTGACTGCTGGAGTTTTATTTTATGGTATTTGGATTTTAATACATTTTACGTTGCGTGAGTTTTGCTTCGTATTAAGTTTCCAACGAAAGAGTATATTTAAATGGATGGTTTCCATGTTTTACGGGTTGAGTATGTATTGCCAACCGTATTTGAAGGTTTTGCCTAAAACTAGATTTATTCACGTATTTGAGTGGGTTGGGGTTCGTAACTCATTTTTGGAAAACGCTTTACACTTTTGGGGAAGATTCCCATGGATTTGGGTGCGTTGGAAAATGAGTCGTTTATGTCTATTTTGAGAACTCTTTGGAAAGGATAACCTTTGTCGCAAACTTTCATTAAAGATTTGTTGAATCATGACTAAAACCACTAATCCATGATTTATGTTTTTATACAGTCATGATAAAATGCTTGAACTCACTAGGCGTAAGCCTAACCCTTTTTATTTGTCGGCATGTGCAACAGGCTCAGGTTGGGGTAGCTCTAGCTACATTGTGAAGTGGCGAGTGATAGTAGAGTGCACGAGAGGTAACTTGAGTAGTGAAGTCTTCCGCACGTACTTGGAATTAGCAACTTGTGTTGTGTTAAGTAACACCCGTTTAAGTTATTCTATTTGGGAATTAATGTTTAAATTCCGAGGTATATTAAGGAGTGAATTGTAGAAATGATTTTATCTTGTTGGGTTATTTATTGAAATTTTTATTTAGTTGCTCGTTCCAAATTTGAGGGTGTTACAGTATCCACCGCACGTTCTCCCTTTCACAAAGAAGCTCCAATTTGGAACAAAGAATTGCTTTTTCCTTCTGATCCCCTGGACCGTAAATGTTTACACATCCCACCAGTCCATCCTTATTTGCCCATTTTCCCACAACCGCGATAAAGTTTTCTTCCTGAATGACAACATCACAATGGAAAGAGCTTTTGTTCCAAACCGTCAATAAACCCCCAGAATTACCCGAAGCTGGTTCATGAACGAAATCCCCATCTCCCGCTCCCCATAAATTTGCCACCTCCCTTGCATCCATCCTTTTCATTTTTGTTTCCTGTAACATTAAGAAACACAACCTCTCTTTTGTACAAATTTCTCGAACCCATTGTTTTTTGTTTTTCGACCCAAGTCACCTTTTATTTAGAGATACAATCTTCATTAAATCTCACTCATAAAACGACACTGTCCCAGTATTTTCAGGCCTTCTTCGCCACTGTACACCGTGAATTCATCTTTCCCTCTTTCGATTTCCACTTGACCCCTAACGCATTACCACACTCTTCTAATCCTTCTTGACTATCCAAACTTTTCAGTTCGTTTGAGAGAGTTACCTTTGCCGCCAACGAAATTGATCCCCCCCTCCCTGTGATCCCGTCTTGCCTTTCCTGTTCATCTCCTCCCCTTTCGACGATTTCTTTTGAGTTCCTTTCTTTTGTGGATTACCCCTCACCATTTGTTTCAAATAATGGAAGCTTACCCTATTTCTTCCAAAAGCCAAATTATCTTTCCTTTTCAATTTTGATGAGTCGCCACTGTTAACCGACTTTTTTTCTCTTGTTGATTTGGAGTTTTTTCCACAGCCACCTGTTGTTTCACCACCATTATTCACATGAGTCCCAATCAATTCGTTTAATAATTCTCCATTTAGGTCTGCTTTAAAGTCTGCCGCTTTTTCTTTCCAGTTGGGCCTCGAAACATCATGCCCCATCTCCCCCACGAAAGTATTTGTAATACCCCGGGTAATTCAGTTATATAAATTCCCTATCAGTTAAATTATTTAACCTTAAGATTTGATGTTTAGGATAAGTATGAGATAAGTTATAAGTTCAAGGGTGTTTTGGTACTTATTATATAATTTCAACCAAAAGTGGAAGATTGATACTTAAATATCTTAAGTATTCAGGTTACCACTTTCCTTATTCAGAAAGTGTGTATGTGTGTGTACATTTTGAGAGAAAAAAGAAGCAGAGGAAGAAAACGTACGGATAGGCCTTCAATTGATTGTGCTGGAATCGAATTGGAGGTAAGTTCCTTTACAATTTGTGTTTATAATCAGTAGTATTAGACTTCTATCGGTTTAGAATTTCTAAATTCGCGACTTGATTGGATTTCAATCGATTTCTGGGTAAATGGAAACCGACTATGTTCTTGAGAGTCCCGTTGAAATCCCGGTAGACTCCCGGTAGTGTGAGTCCCGGTATAGGAGACTCCCGGTAATGTGAGTCCCGGTAATGTGAGTCCCGGTATTGTGAGTCCCGGTATAGCATACTTCCGGTAGTGTAGAGTTCCAGTAATGTGAACTCCCGGTATAGGAACTCCCGGTACTGAAGAGTCCCGGTACTGTATAAGTCCCGGTAACCTGTGTAGTCCCGGTAGTGGGTTAAGTGCAGTGTAATGGGACAGTTGATGATAGGAAATTGTTAGGCTTTAGGTATTTGGTTAGTAAAGCGATGTATGTATCTTAACTTGTTTCAGATTCCGTGGAGTCATGATAAGAGATAAGATCATTTTGAAAGGAGCTTGCGAGCGTGTGTAATAATCAAGACAGGTGAGTTTACTTTGAAAACGTTTTTAACTGGAATACGTATATGTGTGGATTGGGAATGCAATTGTTGATGACTATGTGTTTATATGTGTGATATATGTGAATTATAATATAGTGAGGTATTATATTTACATGAGTATTATAATGCGTTATAATACGTTGGCCGGGTTTAGGACCGGTGTGTTTGGCTATAGAATCTGTATAGCGTTGTTTGGCTGTAGATGTTGTACAGCGTTGTAAATTATTAGTTGGCTTGCTACCAACTAATATGGCCAGGAGGAATGAGAAGGGAAAGTATAGGATATGTGAACTTAATTGGATGTATATGATTGTGTTGCGTGATTTATATGAATGAAGTTTATATAAATGGTTTTTAAACTAACAGGGATTTCTCACTTAGGCCATCAGGTCTAACCCTCATTTTGTTTTAAAAATATGTACTCCAGGTGGTGGATCAAGTAAGAGCAAGTAATTAGAGTAACCGATGGATGGCTTGTGTGAAGAATTATAAGATGAAGATTTTGGCTTGTTTAGCAGTTGTACCACAATATTAAATGTTATGTATGTAAATAGTACAAAGATTGTAGTAGAATGGTTTTCTTCCGATTGTAAAAGACTATGGGACCATACTTGTAATGTGAAGTTCGTTTGTTATATCTATGTTGTGTTACATTATGTGATATGTTGTGTATATGGGATTTGGGTTGTTACAAATGGTATCAGAGCCTTAGTTTTAGGGATTTAGGTATTTGTATCTGTACCTAGACTTAAACTGCATGTGAAGTAGGATGTCCCTATTATTGTAGAACCTCGGGATATTAAGTATAAAAGGTAGAAGGAACATCATGTAAGGTAATTTCATATTACACCTGGCCAGTGTAATTGTGATCTTACAGGTACATGTTTGAACTGGAATACCTTGTTATACGGGGTATGTGCTTATGTGTATATTAATCTTGTTTAAATCTACAGAATGGCAAGCGGTACGCGAAATTCGAATCGAGGAGGAGGAAGAAATCCAAATAGAACTAATCCGCCAATAGGAACGGGGGACAGGGGAGGCAGAACAGGGGGCAGAGTCGGGGGCAGAACTGGGGGTAGAGCTGGAGGTCGAGCCGGAGGCATAGTCCAACCAAATATTACAGAGTTCGTTACCAGGGCTGATCTAATGGCAGAAATGGGAAGACTGCAGGATAGCATACAAACAATGTTTGAACAAAGTCGTAATAATGAAGCTGATAGACCAGATCCGGAACCTGAAGTCGAATTGCCAATCACCCCTACGGTCTTACCGGTAATGAGAAAATGTGATTACAAGATGTTTCTTAGTTGCAAGCCTCCTACATTCTCAGGGGATCGGGATCCAGTGAAAGCAATGAGATGGATGAAGGAAATAGAAGCCATTTTCAAAACAAGCAAGTGTGCGGATGAAGATAGGGTATTGTACGGGGCAACAATGTTAAAAGGAGATGCTTTGTATTGGTGGGAATCTTTTATTCATTCTAAAGGATCTGATGTTTATTCTACCCTCTCTTGGGAAGAATTTGTGATAGCTTACAGTGAACAATTTTGTCCCCAAGCCGCCGTTAAACAACTGGAAGGAGAATTCATGAATTTGCAACAAGGAAACTTATCCGTTCGAGACTACACCGCTAGCTTTCTGGAAAAGTCTCGGTTCGCAGAATACTACGTTGCTACGGAGACGATGAAGACGGAAAGGTTTATTTTTGGGCTGAACTCAGAAGTCAGAAAGTTAGTGACTGCAAAAGGACCTGATACCTTCTCGGCTGCAGTTAATGCCGCGGAGAATGTTGAACGAGATATTAGAAGAGATGCTGGCGATAAAAGTATCGGGAAGAGAAAGTGGGAAGGACCACAATACGATCCGAAGAAGTCCCGATTTCAGAAATATGATAATCGTCCGCCATTTCGACCAGCGGAAAGACCATGTCAGAAGTGCAACCGTGTCCATCAAGGAAATTGCCAAGGTGATTTACGAGCGTGTTATAAGTGTGGGAAGACCGGACACGTCATCAAGGATTGTAAGGTAACGCGGTTATGTTTCTTATGCAATTCTCCGGATCATCTTCAGTCAAACTGTCCGCGGGGGAGGATACAACAAGGTGGGTCATCGGGCAGGCCAGCGATTGTTAAACCAGTAATACCAAGACTGGAACCGCCAGTAACCAGAGGTCGTGCATTTCAAATGACTGAGAAAGAAGCGGAGGAAACCCCGGATGTGGTCACAGGTACATTTTTGATAAACTCTACACGTGCTAAGGTGTTGTTTGATTCCGGTGCAAACCGATCGTTTGTGTCACCTACATTTGCTGCTTGCCTGTGTTTGAAACCTAAAATGTTAGAACATGCTCTATTAGTAGATACTGCAAATGATAACCAAGTGTCGGTTAGAGAAATATTTGATGGTTGTGTGATAAATATAGAGGGGTGTGGAGTGCCTATACAACTGTTTCCTATAACTTTGATAGAGTTTGACGTAGTAGTGGGAATGGACTGGTTAGCCGAGAATCAGGCTAACATAGTGTGTGATAAGAAGTTAATAAATGTTGTATTACCTGAGAGGGGACCGGTAGTGATTTATGGTGATCGTAGGAATCATCAGTCCTGTCTTATATCGATAATAAAAGCACGTAGGTGTGTTAATAAGGGTTGTCAGAGTTACTTGGCTTATGTGATAGATATTAAGACAAAAAAGAATAGGAAGGAAGATATCCCTATTGTTAGTGAATTCCCTGAAGTATTCCCCGAAGACTTGAATAGTCTTCCGCCTGTTAGACAAGTAGAGTTCGGTATAGACCTGGTTCCTGGAGCCACTCCTGTAGCCCGTGCACCGTATCGTTTGGCACCTCCAGAGATGAAAGAGATGATGGCACAACTGCAAGACCTATCCGATAAAGGCTTCATCAGACCTAGTTCTTCACCGTGGGGAGCACCAGTGTTATTTGTGAAAAAGAAGGATGGTTCGATGAGAATGTGTATCGACTACCGAGAACTGAATAAGCGCACGATAAAGAACAAGTATCCGCTACCTCGAATTGATGACCTCTTCGATCAGTTAGTTGGAGCTTGCTATTTCTCCAAGATTGATCTAAGGTCCGGTTATCACCAGTTGAAAGTTAAAGAAGAAGACGTTTTAAAGACTGCTTTTCGAACAAGGTATGGTCATCATGAATTCTTAGTGATGCCGTTTGGACTGACGAACGCTCCAGCTGCCTTTATGGATTTAATGAATCGGGTATGTAAGCCGTATCTCGATAAATTCGTTATTGTATTTATCGATGATATCCTTATCTATTCCCGATCCAAGGAAGAGCATGCGCAACATCTTCGTTTGGTTCTGGAGCTACTGAAGAAGGAAAAGTTGTATGCAAAATTTTCTAAATGTGAATTCTGGCTGCGGAAAGTTCAATTTCTGGGGCACGTGGTTTCTGAGAAAGGTATACAAGTTGATCCGATGAAAGTGGAAGCAGTTGAAAAGTGGGAACCGCCGAAGACAGCAATCGAAGTACGTAGTTTTCTGGGTTTAGCCGGCTACTATCGGAAATTCATAAAAGACTTCTCTCGTATCGCAACGCCTTTGACTAAGCTGACCCGGAAGAACCTGAAATTTGAATGGAAAGAACAACAAGACGAGGCATTCCGGATATTGAAAGAGAAACTGTGCAGCGCGCCGATTCTATCACTACCTGAAGGTTCAGAAGACTTTGTGGTTTATAGTGATGCATCCAAATTGGGGTTGGGATGTGTGCTTATGCAGCATGGGAAAGTTATTGCTTATGCTTCTCGTCAATTAAAGGATCATGAAAGGCAGTATCCTACGCACGACATGGAGCTTGCAGCAGTCGTTTTCGCGTTAAAGATTTGGAGACATTATCTGTATGGTTCCAAATGTCAGATTTATACCGATCATAAAAGTCTCCAACATCTCTTTGATCAGAAGGAACTAAATATGAGACAAAGAAGATGGTTAGAATTGCTGAATGATTACGACTGTGAAATCCTTTATCATCCGGGAAAGGCAAATGTGGTAGCTGATGCATTGAGTCGTCAAGAAAGGAGTGGGACAATAAAAGTTATTTCGCTACGAACTGAACTCTTACCCAACATATTTGACGAATTGCAGAAGTGTCAAGTGGAGGCTTATCAAGATGAACATTTGAAATCAGAACGGTTAGCGGGGATGTCAGCATTGCTAGTAACAGATGATCGTGGGTTATTGTGTCTGGGAAACAGAGTGTGGGTACCTCGTTTGGGTGGGTTACGTGATCGTGTTTTACAAGAAGCTCATCAATCTCGTTTCTCTATTCACCCAGGTACAAACAAGATGTATAAAGACCTAAAGCAATTCTATTGGTGGCCGGGGATAAAAAGAGGGATTGCTCAGTATGTGGAAAGATGTGATACTTGTAAGAAAGTAAAGATCGAACACCAAAAGCCGTTTGGTCAACTACAACGGCTAGAAATACCTATGTGGAAGTGGGAGCAGATTACCACAGACTTCATCACGAAGCTACCAAGAACTCCGAAAGGATTTGATTCTATTTGGGTGATCGTCGATAGATTGACAAAGTCTGCACACTTTCTACCGATAAAGGAAACCGATTCGATGGAACGATTAGCTAAGTTATACATTGACGAAATAGTAACTCGACATGGAGTTCCAATCTCGATCATTTCTGATCGTGATAGTCGTTTTACTTCAAGATTCTGGAGAAGTTTTCAAAGGGAAATGGGGACACAGATAAAGTTAAGTACGGCGTATCATCCTCAAACAGATGGTCAAAGTGAACGAACGATTCAGACCTTAGAAGATATGCTCCGGGCTTGCATTGTTGATTTTGGGGGATCGTGGGATAAACATTTACCGTTGATCGAATTCGCTTACAATAACAGTTATCATTCCAGCATACAAGCGGCACCGTTTGAAGTACTGTATGGTAGGAAATGCCGAACGCCTCTGTGTTGGAACGAAGTGGGAGGGAAACAGTTAGCGGGACCGAAAATAGTTCAGTTAACCACCGATAAGGTTACTCAGATTCGTGAACGATTGAAAATGGCTCAAGACAGACAGAAAAGCTACGCTGACCGACGTCGAAAGCCTTTGGAATTTCAAATCGGGGATTTCGTAATGTTAAAGGTTTCACCGTGGAAAGGAGTCATCCGATTTGGACGACAAGGTAAACTTAGCCCGAGATATATCGGACCATTTGCAATTACAGAAAGGATCGGTGAAGTAGCTTACCGATTAGATCTTCCGCCGGAGTTGAGCAGGATTCATAACGCTTTTCACGTATCGAACTTCCGAAAGTGTTTGGTTACTCCAGATCAGTCGGTCTCCCTACCAGAAATACAAGTCGATGAAAGACTGAATTATGTGGAAGAACCGGAAGCTATAGTTGATCATAAAGTTAAAGTGCTGCGGAATAAGGAGATCAGGCAAGTGAAAGTTCAGTGGAGGCATCATAGAGGTCAGGATGCTACGTGGGAATCCGAATCAGAAATGAGAGCCAAATACCCTCATCTTTTTGCTTAACTGAATTCCGGGACGGAATTCTTTTAAGGGGGAGATGATGTAATACCCCGGGTAATTCAGTTAGATAAATTCCCTATCAGTTAAATTATTTAACCTTAAGATTTGATGTTTAGGATAAGTATGAGATAAGTTATAAGTTCAAGGGTGTTTTGGTACTTATTATATAATTTCAGCCAAAAGTGGAAGATTGATACTTAAATATCTTAAGTATTCAGGTTACCACTTTCCTTATTCAGAAAGTGTGTGTGTGTGTACGTTTTGAGAGAAAAAAGAAGCAGAGGAAGAAAACGTACGGATAGGCCTTCAATTGATTGTGCTGGAATCGAATTGGAGGCAAGTTCCTTTACAATTTGTGTTTATAATCAGTAGTATTAGACTTCTATCGGTTTAGAATTTCTAAATTCGCGACTTGATTGGATTTCAATCGATTTCTGGGTAAATGGAAACCGACTATGTTCTTGAGAGTCCCGGTGAAATCTCGGTAGACTCCCGGTAGTGTGAGTCCCGGTATAGGAGACTCCCGGTAATGTGAGTCCCGGTAATGTGAGTCCCGGTATTGTGAGTCCCGATATAGCAGACTTTCGGTAGTGTAGAGTTCCGGTAATGTGAACTCCCGGTATAGGAACTCCCGGTACTGAAGAGTCCCGGTACTGTATAAGTCCCGGTACCCTGTGTAGTCCCGGTAGTGGGTTAAGTGCAGTGTAATGGGACAGTTGATGATATGAAATTGTTAGGTTTTATGTATTTGGTTAGTAAAGCGATGTATGTATCTTAACTTGTTTCAGATTCCGTGGAGTCGTGATAAGAGATAAGATCATTTTGAAAGGAGCTTGCGAGCGTGTGTAATAATCAAGACAGGTGAGTTTACTTTGAAAACGTTTTTAACTGGAATACGTATATGTGTGGATTGGGAATGCAATTGTTGATGACTATGTGTTTATATGTGTGATATATGTGAATTATAATATAGTGAGGTATTATATTTACATGAGTATTATAATGCGTTATAATACGTTGGCCGGGTTTAGGACCGGTGTGTTTGGCTATAGAATCTGTATAGCGTTGTTTGGCTGTAGATGTTGTACAGCGTTATAAATTATTAGTTGGCTTGCTACCAACTAATATGGCCAGGAGGAATGAGAAGGGAAAGTATAGGATATGTGAACTTAATTGGATGTATATGATTGTGTTGCGTGATTTATATGAATGAAGTTTATATAAATGGGTTTTAAACTAACAGGGATTTCTCACTTAGACCATCAGGTCTAACCCTCATTTTGTTTTAAAAATATGTACTCCAGGTGGTGGATCAAGTAAGAGCAAGTAATTAGAGTAACCGATGGATGGCTTGTGTGACGAATTATAAGATGAAGATTTTGGCTTGTTTAGCAGTTGTATCACAATATTAAATGTTATGTATGTAAATAGTACAAAGATTGTAGTAGAACGGTTTTCTTCCGATTGTAAAAGACTACGGGACTGTACTTGTAATGTGAAGTTCGTTTGTTATATCTATGTTGTGTTACATTATGTGATATGTTGTGTATATGGAATTTGGGTTGTTACAGTATTACACAGATTTGGCCCAAAGTAGGATGATTCACTTTTTTCACTCTTGGGCTCCTTATTGTTTTCTCCAATAGTACGGCCCATACCACACTCCTTAGGACTTTCCTGATTTATTGCCACCTCCTCTACTATTTTAGGATATTGTTTATTATCTGAATTTTTCTTTACTAAATTAGAACATTCCTGATTTATCACATCATCCTTCACGCTTTTAGGAATCTGTTTGTTTTTTGAATTTTCTTCATTTAATGACTCCTTCAGTAACGGTTGCACCTCGGGGCTCTCGAGATTCTCTCTTGGGACTGCCATGGATGCGTTGTTTTCGATTATTTGGGTCTCCTCAACTTCCTCAACTTCCGGCGTCCCTTCCGGCGAACCTCCGACCGCCATCTCCCTCTCCCTCCGTTGATCCGGTACGGTTCCATTATATTCCAGCTCCTTCTCGTCTTCCTTTTCATCTGTATCTGCCATCTTCCTTCCTCTATTACCTTCCACTTCTTGCTCTATGCCATCTTGATCCTCAAATTTAAACGTGCTCTCTTTAACCATCCACTCCTCGTCGCTTTTCTCCCCTCCCTCCGTCCATTCTGAGGGTATCGAAGAATCATCCTCTTCATCACTACTGTCCCATTCTTTTACCCCTCCTTCATCTTCTAGTTGAATCTCGAGAAGACTATTATCTTCCTCCTCTATCTTAATCACATAACAAAGCCCCCACCTTTATGTTTCTTATCTCGCTTATCCTCTCAACTAGTCCTGAACTGATTAGGACTTTTCCCCACATCAAGTTGCCACTATCCTCCAGATTACAGTTTTTTGTTTTTAAGATTCTCCCCCATTTGGCCGCTATTCTGGTGAACGTTGCCTCTGTCCAGACATGCAAAGGTATCCCTTCTATTCTTATCCACACGTTCTATCCGATGGGCGAAATCCAGCCGTCCACCTTCTTAGATCTTTAACCCACAAATGCATCCCATGTGTTTTGTTTCTAACGGTATCCTCCAGTTTTTTTTCCGACTCGAATTCAATTAGCACATTCCTTCCTGCTATTAACCTTACATTGCCCCCACCCCGATCTCCGATTTACACATCGACTGCAGATTATCCAGCGATGGTAATGTGGCTATCGCGCATTTTTGAAGGTAATCCAATCTCCCTTTTTTGGCTTCCCATGTCCCCACCACGTGATGTGCTTCAGTATCTATCTCCTTCCTATTATCTTGTTTTCCGGTCACGATTTCTGCATATGTTCTATTCCTCCATGCCTTTGGTTTAATTGCTTATGTACTTCTCCTTGGAGCTTCATTCTCCTCTCTGTTACTTCTCTTCCCACTGACTTCTTTCTCTTTCTTGGTTGCCAAGAACACCCTTAGTCTATACGATCCAATCCATATTTGGTTGAGCCTTACTTCGAAAGCCTTTTCCTCGACAACGTGTTTGAATCTCACAAATCCGAACCGCTCTCCATTTTTCATCCTCTTTCTTGCTATGTATATGTCTGAAACCGTCCCATATTTTTTGAAAACCTTCCAAAGATCACTTAACTCCCATATCTTCGGGAAGTTGAAAAACAAGTACGAGGTCTCCTTGAAGTTACTTCTACCGTTGGTCGATCTATTCCGTAGTCCGTCGCTATACCTAGTTCTGAATTGGTATCCCGCTGCACTCGTATTACTCTCCCTCCCAACCCCCCCCCCCCTCTCTCCTCTCTCTCTCATTTTGCTGTGATCTACAATAATTATGCTATTGCTTATTGCCTCTAAACTTTTTATATGTTCTAAGGTTCAATGCTATTTGGCTATTGTTATCTATATCTGTGCTTCAACAATTCAATGCATAACAACTTTAAGTTTATGTGGTTGTTATTGCAATATGTTTTGTTGGATGTTTCAACAATTTCTACTTCTATTGACTATTGTTATTTGGTTATGTTGCTTGCGTAATTGTTTTTGTTGGACAATGTCATCTATTTTTGCTTCTACTATTCTACAGATGAGTTTGTATTATTGTTTGACGATCTTATTTTAGTAGAAACAAGAAAAAAGGGATTAGGAAATTCAAATATTTTCATCAATTGTTTGACTTATTCCTCAATTATCAAACTCATATCCATATTTTAGGACTTTAAAAATATTAATTGTTTTTTTAAACACTATACTCTTGGTTGGTGATTACCTAATGAGGAGTATGTAAATTTTATGTACTCTCTTATCTATAGCAGCAAGCGAGCACGGGTGAGCGATCCACCTGAAGAAAATATATAATCTGTCCGGTCGGCCAGGCAAAGCTAGTCTCAAAAGAAACTAATAAAAAAGAATAAAAATCATTTCCCCCATGATTACCTTAGCATTTATGGTATTCAACTTTTTCTTTACTAATAAAGAACATTTATTGAATTTTTTTTTAATACCATGGAGGCCTAATTTTACATAAGTCCATGGCCTATAAAATGTCAGAAACGGACATGCATACATGATTATTTAGATTACTTATGTTATTACGATAAGATGTAAAATAAAAAATAAAAAAGATATTAAAGATATAAAGTAACTTAAATAACTAATTATAAGGGTATAAAGTTTAATTTAAAATTTTAAATAATTTTATTTTTAATATTTTGCGGATCATGGGGTTTAGTAAAAGGTTGGTGGGGTTTTATTTTGGCATTGTTTGGCAACAAAACTAGCATATAAGCTAGCTGATTTTTGAGGTACATGTTTGGATGACCATAAGCTAGCTTATAGGCTAACTTTTTGAAAAGCTACTTGGAGTTGCCCTAATTAATATTAATTATTATTTATTAATTATTTTTTTAATGTGTCATTTTTGGTCATTTAAATGCTTATAAGTTATTTTTTGCCAAAGATGACTTTTTCATCAGCTAGCTTATCAGCTACCAGCTAGCTTATAAGCCATAAGCTAACTTATCAGCTAGTTTGCCGAACATAGCCTTTATAGCCTTTATGTTTATACATTTAGTATTATAAGTTGTACCTCTTACTTTTTAACAATAATTATTTAACATGTTTTATAAAATAATATAGATGTATAAACTTTACATACATTGATCTTTCTGTTCATAACCCTACTAAGTTAATCTGGTGGCGTAACCTAACAACAAATGCTTTTATCAATGCGTTGAGGATGGCCTAACAACAAATGCTTTAGTCAAATAAAGTTTAGTTCGTAGATTGAGACATTAGACCATGGTATTAGTTGTGGTTTCATTTTCCTATATTTTGCTAGCTAATTATTCGCTTAATTATACCAATTCAGCATGTACTAAAATAGTTATAAAAAACCTTTTATAACTTTTTTTAAAAGATTCGACACATATAAACGGACATATCTCACATCCAAATTTTGTAGTCGTAAAAAAGTTAAAACATTAATGCGTTTAACAACGAAAAATAAACATTCCAATTTAAAACCGATAGTTATTATCTTTTGTATAACAACGTTGCTTGTATCTTAAACCAAACCACCACGTTTTCAGATTGATCTAAAATATTAATTTATTATATCATAACTAGTTGGAGACAACTTTTCACGTAACTCGATTAACTCTACAGGACCTTAAAGTTAACAGTCAAACAAACTCTTTAGTAGCTTTAAGAAGATTCATGAACTCGTGACTTTTAGGGATCAATATTACAATGGCATAACATTATTCTACAATCCATTAACCGCGATTCTTGAACTTATGAAAATGATTATATAATCCGACAATAAGATAATGTAAAAAAATGAATCAAAATAGTATGATTACGCGGTTTTACCTTGTAATATCCTGTCACGTATTTAATTTTGGCCATAGATGGAAAAGAAAAAGAAAATCTTGAAAAACAAGTGTACTCTCACTTTCAAACATCCCTTTTCCACGTTCCTGAGTTTACTTAGATTAAAATTGTCCCATCAATCAAGGTTCAGAGCTTCCATGGACACTCGATTGTGTTTATCTGACTCACCAGCTGTGCTTCTCTCACAAGCAAAACTCAAACACCCTCCACATTCAAAGCAAACCCACCATCAACTTTCCCTATATATATATAAAACCCTTCTATACCCAAATCTAAACATCATCTGTCTGTTAACTGTTCGATTCAGTTGTAGCAAACGACTCCTAGTGCATAGAAACGTGTACGTTTCTAGCTAGCGGAGTTTTTCTTTTTAGCGAATGGAGAGGTTTATAACGGTTAGTGGGTATGATGAGCAAATGGGAACGATGTGGGAACAAGTGAAGGCGCCATTGATTGTGCCGTTTATGAAGGTGATGGTGGTGATTTGTTTAGCCATGTCGGTGATGTTGTTCGTTGAACGTGTTTATATGGGGATCGTTATTGTTGTCGTGAAGTTGATGAGACATAAGCCCGAGAAAAGGTACAAATGGGAGGCGATTAAAGAGGATTTGGAGACGGGTAACTCGGCTTACCCTATGGTTTTAGTACAAATACCAATGTATAATGAAAAAGAGGTATGTACTTGGTACTTTTAATTTTAATTGCTATATATATATTTTTTGAGTTCTTGAATTAAATTCGTACGTAGGTTTATCAACTCTCGATTGGAGCCGCATGCGGGCTTTCGTGGCCATCGGATCGGATCATAATTCAAGTTCTTGATGACTCGACTGATCCGATAATCAAGGTTTAAATTTTAATTATTTGTTTATCGCTCAATTTAATTAGAACATATGTTAGAACTTGCATGTCACATGTTACAGTAACCATAAATACAAATTAGCGACACATAAGTTTTGTGGTCTAATCCGTCGCTATGTCCTTGCTATAGCGACAGAATTAAGCCGTCGCCATATCCATCGCTACTGCCTCTTTTCTAGCGGTGTATATATTCAAATGAAAAGGAGGTCAATTTATGAGAAATTTCAATATTATATATGATTACACGTACAGTACAGTACTGTACGCATTGATTGATTAAATTATACAAAAAAAAATGTAATCACGTGTATAATTATTCACAAACCCAATAAATATGATTAGGATTTGGTGGAGTTAGAGTGCAAGAGATGGGCAGGGAAAGGAATAAACATAAAATACGAGATCAGAGGCAACAGAAATGGATATAAAGCTGGTGCTTTGAAACAAGGCATGAAGCACCCTTACGTCAACCATTGTGACTTCGTCGCCATTTTTGATGCCGATTTCCAGCCCGATCCTGACTTCCTTTGGCGCAGCGTCCCTTTCCTCGCACACAACCCTGAAATCGCCCTCGTTCAAGCTCGTTGGAAATTTGGTATATATATATATATGTACATATATTTGTTGTCAATAAATAAGTTTATTTTTTACCTATTTTGACCGGCAACCTGTTAATCTTGTAACATTTAATAACATGAATATCATGTTTATCGTCCAAATGTTACAAGATCAACATAACATCTGTTAAAATAGGCACCTTAGAGCATCTCCAACAGTTTCCCCATAATTTTTCCAAAATGGAGAACCAAAAGTTAAAATCCCTAAAAAAAAAGTTACATTCATCTCCAACAGATTTCCCATTTTGGAGAAAAAACAATGATTATAATATTAAAATATTGTATTTATCTATTAAAATATTATTTTTCAAAGATTTCTATTGGTGCTTTCACTGAGTAATCATTTTTTTGGGTTAACTCCATATTTGGAGAAAAACTCCTTCTTTCTCCTACTTTCTCCATTTTGGAGATAGTTTTGGGGAAGCTGTTGGAGCAAAAAATAACCCAAAATCCTCATATTCTCCAAAATGGGGAAGCTGTTGGAGATGCTCTTAGAAAATTTTGAAGCTTTGTTAGATTGATAAACAGGAAGTAAACCAAACTTTGTTGCATTTTGATACATTTTCCCGTTTGCATTGGCTAATTTCGCTACATAATTTTTTTCGGTAATAGTTGACTTATTGACGAATTTCTAAAGCTACGATTTGTAATGGTGTACGTTCAGTGAATTCAGATGAGTGTTTGATGACAAGAATGCAAGAAATGTCATTAGATTACCATTTTACTGTGGAACAAGAAGCAGGATCTGCAACCCATGCTTTTTTCGGGTTCAATGGTAAATAATCGATTAATTTAAATTTCAAAGAAATCGAAACCAAACTTAGTTCGAGATTCATGTAATTAGGAACCGCGGGTGTTTGGCGAATTTCGGCTCTGAATGAGGCTGGCGGATGGAAAGACCGAACCACCGTGGAAGACATGGATCTAGCGGTCCGTGTGAGTCTCAAAGGATGGAAGTTTGTATACATTGGCGACCTAAAGGTAATACCGACAAAACATATCCGTCGCTAATGCTCCATATCCGTCAGTTTTGGTAAACAAAAAATATTTTCTTTTACCGACGGTATCTAACAAATTCGTGTGTAACTTGAAGGTGAGAAATGAATTACCAAGTACTTTCAGAGCGTACCGTTATCAACAACATCGATGGTCTTGTGGACCGGCTAACCTTTTCAAGAAAACGATCATGGAAATCGCGAGAAACAAGGTTTTATACTCAATGCCATTCTTTGAGGTTTCTAAGAGCATCTCCAACAACTTTTTTAAAATTGAGAATATGTTGGAGTGGAATACTGGAATGTAATATTATTGGAGATTTTGACTTTTGGTTCTTATTTTAGAGAAATAATAGAGAATCTGCTGGAGATGCTCTAATAAATACAAAATGCTTACTAATTGCACGTTTTCGGTGCAGAAAGTGACGTTGTTGAACAAGTTTTACGTGATATACAGTTTCTTCTTTGTTAGAAAAATCGTTGCGCATCTTGTCACGTTTATCTTTTACTGCGTGGTGTTGCCAGCAACGGTTTTGGTGCCGGAAGTGGAAGTTCCAAAATGGGGTGCGGTTTATATTCCATCGATCGTGTCTCTACTGAATGCCGTTGGAACTCCGAGGTCGTTTCACTTATTGGTTTTTTGGATTCTTTTCGAGAATGTCATGTCTCTACATCGGACCAAAGGAACGTTCATCGGCCTATTTGAGACCGGAACGACGGTTAACGAGTGGGTCGTCACCAAGAAACTTGGAGAAGCTTTGAAGCTAAAAACTGGTTCCAAGGGTAACAAGAAACCTCAAATCCAAATAGGAGAAAGGTAAATCATTAATTGTTCAATATACAAATGGGCCTGAGCCAAAGCCCATGGGCCACAAAACATGAGCTGACCAATTTTGACCCAGAAATTGTTTATTTGGCCCAACCTTCTTTTGCATAACTCAATGTGTTACAAGATTGGGACATCATGGCCGTTGTCTTTGTGGCTCGAGCCTGTGGGTTAAGTCTCTTAACCCGAAAAGTGGCTCTATAACGTATCCATAAGCCCATAAATGGCTAAGCCGTTATTAATGGGCCACAAACCATAGCCTAGGAAATTTTGATCGACATATGGTCCAACCCACCATGCATTAAGCCACTAAAATATAATGGTTATAGTTAGAGATGTATCTTTCACCTTTCAAACCTGTTTTCAGTAAGCCAAAAAAGGTATAGACTTTGGGGTTAAAACACGACCTGATTGGGCTGTGCTTTTTTGGACTTAATCGGGCTTTTCCAGGTCGAGCTTCAAGCTTGAATTGTTTTTGTACACCTTTAGTTATAACATATAAATGGGCTTGGATGGCTTAAGACGATGGGTTAAAAAACTTAACTCAAAAGTTTGTTTTTGTCGGTGTAACACCTTTTCTCTAACCATTACGATTTTTATTGATTGCATGACCTTGACAGTGTATATATGCTCGAGGTTTTTGTTGGACTCTACCTCTTCTTGTGCGGATGCTATGACTTTTCGTTTGGGAAGAACCATTACTACATATACCTCTTCCTACAATCCATGGCTTTCTTCATTGCAGGGTTTGGCTACATTGGTGTTTTCGTCCCCAATTCTTGAGAACGATCTTGAAAAATGTCCGTTCTTCAATTTATCATGACACAAATATGTTAAAAGTTGTCGATTCCTTTTGTTGTTGCAATTTTGTTACAAGGAATCAAGTCATTCTTTTACTATACACTTGAAATGAAATGTGGTTGCTAGTTATTTTCAACCTGCAAGATTAATTGCATTCTTTTGCTAGGTGTAGTTACACAAGCCAAAAATGTTTGAGTTCATATGTTTTAATACCAACAATCTTTTTCAAAGTTATAGACAAGGTTAATTGTAAAATCATTTAAAATACTAATTATACTTGTTAAAAATGCTATCACTGATTATTTATCAACTTTACTGACATTATATTACCAATACCACCGCTACAAGCCTTATCGACTACCAATACCACAATTATACTCGAATCAAGTATCATAAAATAAAATATCTTATCAACGATTAAACATGTGATTAAACTAGAAAATTTCCATCTCATATTGAAAATATGATAAGTTTGAGCTATTTTAAATGTATATGATAGTAACTCGAAGCTCATAAATTTTGTTGGTAATCTATGTATAGAAAAAAAATAATAAGATTTTATTGTCCGATCTTACAGTCATATATAATTTGTCAAGACACTCTTTCAGAATGTCTGACAAATTAATTTTGTTCAACTTTACCGCTTTATAAAATAGTGATAGAACTTTTTTAATAACAAAGATTGTAAAACATAATTTAAAACTAAACTTCACATAATATCAAGAAAAAAAAATACAACAGGTTTAAAATTTATTTTATAAAACAAATAATTCAATATTTTTTTGGAGAGAGAAGACAACGGAAATGGCAGGAGTCCAACTCTCTTCTGACACAATCACGTCACGTCCCATGCCAAAAGATGCGGCTATTTCAACTGTACTAATTTAGGGTGAGCTAAATACACCCTAAATTTTACTAAATGAATCCTTAAAGTTTTTTTCCGTGCCAATAATTTGATCCAATCATTTTTTATTTAAATAATAATATATATATATATATAATATTGATTTAAATAATAATATATATATAATATAATAAGATATATATATATATATATATATATATATATATTATTTGATATATATTATTTATTTGTTTTATATGTTTATATATATATATATATATATATATATATATATATATATATATATATATATATATATATATTTTGTTATTCTTTTTGTTTAAATATATATATATATATATATTATTATTATTATTATTTTGTTATATATATATATATATATATATATATATATTAGAAATATATATATATATAGTTATTCTTTTTTTGTACATTTTACGTTCTTATCTATATTTATCTAATATACTCTTTTAAAAATAATTTTTTATTTTTAAATTACATTTTATACCATTATAATTAGTTATTTAATTTACTTTATCTCTTCTTCTTTCATTTTTATGTTACATCTTTCTCATATCAACATACATAAACTAAAATAATTAGAAAAATAAAAAGTAAACATTGAGATTTTACATATAAATAAAGCATAACATATTGTTTATTACATTTTTACTTATTCTAAAATAACATTATCTGTAGTACAATTAACACGTAAAAGACGATTGTACTTCTGTATTCGATCTTTATACGGGGTAGCCCATGCAGCAGCACACGGATAACTGTAACGGAAGAAAATTGATGAAATGGTAGGAAACGGGTATCCTTCTGCTAAAACTAGTTTCACATAATGGTTACCATTGACATACCCAATTGTATAAACAACATGTTGATACCACGCCGGCGGAGTAGATCTAAGCGGTAAGTACGTCTGACAACCTGACGACATAACGTGTAATATCACATTATATTTGCAAGCAATCAAGACGGGTATTTCAGGTATTGTCATCCAGTGGTCAAATGGTGCACCTTGATCTGTTCGAAAGAAGTTTAAAGTGTTATAAGTTGTATTCCAATATACACAAAGAGAAATATATATATATATATATATATATATATATATATATATATATATATATATATATATATATATATATATATATATATATATATATATATTCGACGAAATACCTCATTGTTTGAATTGTGATACGCTGAAAAATCTTCTCCCCAATTAGCCATTTTATAAATCTTATACCAGTAAATTCGAATGTCGATCTGAATAATAAAACATAAATAGTGATATGAATAGTGACATGAATAGTGACATGAATAGTGACATGAATAGTGATATGAATAGTGACATGAATAGTAACATGAATAATTTGATCGATAGTTTATCATAAATGTACTTCGATAATACTGATATTATGTTTAAAAATAAAATGTACCTATCTTAGAAGAATAAACTAGTAATTAACACAAAATTAGCATCAACTAGAAATTAAAGTGGAGATGAGAATCTTGAAGTTTTGAGGCCAACTCACATTTGTAAACTGTAAAACGAAAAGAAAAGTAATAAATCAAGAAGTAACTTACAGATGTTGGAAGAATTTCAGTCGAGGTTTTTAAGGAGATAAAAGAAGAAGATGAATCAAGAGAGAAAAGAGGAAGAAGTATGAGAGAAAAGAAGAAGAAGTATGAGAGAAAAGAAAATGAATATAATAAATTGATATTTACACTTTCAACCCCTATGCTTATTTATTTAGTTTACTTTATACCTTTTACTTTCATAATTTAAATTTTACATTTAACACATATAATCGTTTATTAACTAAAACATGTTAAAAAATATGTTTTAATTTTAACAAGTTACACCATTATAATCGTCTCTTCGATACGTTTGAAATGAGCTCAATCTTAAATTTTTTTGGATTTATATATCTTAATATATATCATATAAACTAAATAAAAATATTTTTTATATTTAAAATTCATAAAGTAATTTGCGATCGCGGGATGATTAAGAGTATATCGCGGGGGATTATGACATTTTTGCAAAATGGAAAAAAATTATGGTATTTCGGTAAGAGATGGTCAAACTTTTGGCTTTTTAATTAATTTCCCTAAAATATATAAATCAAAAAAATTCAATATTAGGCTCATTTCGATCGTATCGAATAGACGATTATAATGGTGTAACTTGTTAAAATTAAAACGTATTTTTTTAACGTATTTTAGTTAATAAACGATTATATGTGTTAAATGTAAATTTAAATTATGAAAGTTAAGGGTATAAAGCAAAGTAAGTAAATAAGTATAGGGGGTGAAAATGTAAAATTCAAATAAAAATCACAATTTTGTCGGATAGTAATATATATATTACGATATATATATATATATATATATTTATATTTCTAATATATATATATATTTATATTTCTAATATATATATATATATATATATGTAAAACAAATAAATAATAATATAAATATATGTCAAATATATATATATATATTTATATTTCTAATATATATATATATATAAAACAAATAAATAATAATATAAATATATATTATATATATATATATTATTTAAATAAAGTAATGATTGGTTCGGAATTTTTAGCAATTAAAAACTTATTTTAAGGGTGCATTAAGTAATTTTAGGGTGCATTTAGCAGGCCCCTAATTTATAGGGAAATTAATTAAAATACCCCAAGTTTGACCAACTGTTATCGAAATACCATAAATTTTTTTCATTTTGCAAAAATACCCTAAATACCCGCGATGGATCCCGCAATCGCGGGCTAGGGCTGACGTGGCACGTACTTTGGGTACAAATGCCCCGCGAAGCCCCTCAACTTTGGCCGCGATGCACTTTTGGTCTCTGCCCGCGATCGCAGCCCGCGATGGACCAAAATTTACAGTTTTGGTCCCTGAAAATTTACACTTTCAGCCCCTGTACTTAGACGAATCTTGCATGCTTTTACTGTTTTTTTCCACAATTATTGTACTTTGAAGACCGATTTGTGGTTGAAATTCATTTGCATGTTTGAGATTTCATCCATAAATATCAGTAATATGCAATTCACAATTCACACTTGTTCTTGCTTTCTTTCTTGATTTCTCTCTTGCTTTCTTTCTTTGAATTTCTTTCTCTCTTGATTTCTCTTCTCTCATTTCATCCACAAATGGCATCGTCATCAAACCCTAAGTCTACTCCTGAAAAAATGTCACCTCAAATCGAGGTCGCCATAGCAAAAAAGGAAAAGGAGATAGATGAACTAACAGAAGAGTGGAAAAAAATTATGGACAGGAAGGCAGTCCATTTGAGAAAGATCGAAGAGGAAGACAGGGAGATCAAAAGGATGAAAGGGGATATAAAAGTTAGGGAGGCTCGTGTTCGTCGAGAACAAGAAGCAATTCACCATATTCTACAAGACTTCGCAATTATTCAAGCGAAGGTAAACGAGAAGCAAACTTGGATTGATGAAACTAAATCAATTTTTAAGTAGGTGGTGGTTGTTTTAGTTGTTTTGTATTTTTTTTTCTTGTTTTGTATTTTTTTTACTGTGTTGTTGTTTTGTATTTTTTGTTGTTGTTAATTTCTCTGAAAAGTAGTTTTTAAGCCGCTGAACCACGGTTAGGTTGGATACATCATGCAAGGTCAAGTCAGAGGTTACCTCATTCGTGGGCCTACTCCTCTTGTAGAATATATGACAACCCTCAACTCATTTGCTAAAGTGTGTGCGGGTTGTGGTACACAATGGCCATACGTGGTTGCAAAAGCAGAAGCCGTTGAAGAAGGGTCAGAAAGATTGAAGATGAAGAGCATGTTGGATGGAATACAAACTAGCTGTGTTATCAATGTTTATTTAAAAGCATATGTATGTGTGTATATATCTAATATGAATATATTTATCATTTACAAACTAGCTGTGTTATCAATGTTCATTTAAAAGCATATGTATGTGTGTATATATATCATTTACAAATCAGTGTTTAGATCAACAGTATCATATGTGTTTGTTCCAACAAAAATGTCAAGAAATGATCATTTCCAGATCTTACAGATAAAGGTCTCCTTTTTTAAGTCTTCTTCTTCTTCATATATACATATAATATATATATATATATATATATATATATATATATATATATATATATATCTAAAAAGCTAGAAACCTGCTTCCATTCTTGCTACTAATCTTTCTTGCTATATAAACAGACATGTGTACTCAGAGTTAACATTCACTGCCATGGTAACAATCAACCTTTCTTCTTTCTTTCCCTTATCATATCAAACTCCTATTTTCTTTATATGTGTAAATATATAATACGAATATATATATCATTTACAAACTAGTTGTGTTATCAATGTTCATTTAGAAGCATATGTATGTGTGTATATATATCATTTACAAATCAGTGTTTAGATCAACAGTATCATATGTGTTTGTTCCATATGGTTCAAGCTGTGACGGGCCCGGGGTGTGACTGACAGAATGTCTCCTTGGCACGGTTGAAGGGGCGGGATTTGGACACTCTCCACGAGTGTGTCCTACGCATTGGCACCGAGTACATCTTCGTTGTATCGAACTTTCACCACGTGATGGACGTCGGTCGTTCTTTCTCGGTCTCCCGGTCCTGTTCTTATCCATTAAAGGTGGATAGCATGGTGGAAGCGGGTCGGGTGGATACACCCATGCTGCAGGGGGTCCAGCTGGGTTTATTACCTCCACGTATGTTTTCCGGTAAGTTTGTGGTGGGGATTAAGTTGCGTCCTCGTACAAGTGTGTACGTCGTGCAACTTTCTAATCATTATCGCCCCTCCTTTGGGACCCGTGTGAATCGCGTACAACCTCCACTCACACTTTTCTCTAGCACATTCAACTACGTATTTGCTTTTGTCAGATGCCCGCACGCGACTTTGGAAACCCTCTTCCAAGAACTTGAGTCCGATCTGACTTGCTAAGAGATCCTTCGAATCGAATATCTGACCTGCTGTTAAACTTTCACTGCGAATATAAGGTGTAGGTTCGTAGCTTTGTGTCTGGGTATGGGAGTCTGGAAGAATAGGGGGCATATCAAAAAAGTCATTTATCTGACTACATGATTTTCTACTAGGGGTATATTCTTCGTGATCATCATTATCGGTGTCTGATCTGTCTATTTCAGAATTACCCGTTCTGAAAACGTGGGTTTCGTCATCAGCAACTCCAGAAGTACGCCATTCGTGTGGTTGTGGTGGTTGTTGTTGTTGAGAATCAGGCTGCTCTATTTGTTGAGAATCAGGCTGCTCTATTTGTTGAGAATCACCCTCCTCGTCACCGTCGTCGTCACCGTCGGATACGCCGGGATACACAAAGAGTAATGGGGGTCTTTCTGAATCGACTGCAAGGTGCAGAAAAGTAGAGATATCCCCATCGTTGGATAAATCCACAAATGACTCATCGCCATTTTTAAACACTAACTTGCAAATATCAGAAGAGTTGATTCCACATTTTTGCATGACGTATGCAACAAACTTCTGATAAGTATAGTTTACTGACACTTTTACACCATGTTTAGATTTATAAGCAAAATTCCACTCATTGTTATCTTGCACCCATTCACCATCAAAACAGAAATATAGCTTAGCTTTTGCAACAGATGAACTCATTTTTTCAGTAGTATCTCAAACACAAAATATTGCAGAAAGAAATATTGCAACAATGAAATCGTTGTGTGAGGATTATGGCTTGCATTTTACGTCTATTTATCAATGAAACAACCAACATATCAGAAAACCAATCTCTCATTTCATCCACAAACTGGTATTCCAAAAACATTGATTCAAACATGCAAATGAATTTCAACCACAAATTGGTCTTTAAAGTGCAATAATTGTGGAAAAAAACAGTAAAACAGGGGCTGAAAGTGTAAATTTTCAGGGACCAAAAGTGTAAATTTTCAGGGACCAAAACTGTAGATTTTCAGGGACCAAAACTGTAAATTTTGGTCCATCGCGGGCAGGGACCAAAAGTGCACCGCGGCCAAAGTTGAGGGGCTTCGCGGGGCATTTGGGGCCAAAGTACGTGCCACGTCACCGTATCCCGCGATCGCGGTACTTCATCGCGGGTATTTTGGGTAGTTTTGCAAAATTGAAAAAATTTAGGGTATTTTGGTAACTCAATGTTTGACTTAGGGTATTTTAATTAATTTTCCTAATTTATACCAAACAGAAGTTGCCATTTGAAATCGAGAATGTAAAATTTAAAACAAAATATTGACAACTGTAATTTATACCAAAGGATGCTGGGCTGGCATTTGAAATAAAGTTTTTTTTTTTTTTTGAAATAAAGAATGTAAAAAATTAAAATATTGATATTGATGTATTGGTTGTTATTTTTGTCTTTACATTTTTATTCTGTTATAATTATTTTTTAGTCTCTATAATTTATAATTCATTGTTATTTTCATTCTGTTTGCGTCCTTATAATTTACAATTCATTGTCGTTTTAGTCTCTCTTTTTTAACGGCAAACAATAGGAGTCAATCCTAGATACGAAAACAACAACGAATTACAAACCATAGAGACCAAAGCCATATATTATAGATCACAAGAAGAGAGACTAGCAATTTTTAACAAACCACAAAGACAAAAACGTAGTTTACTCTAATCAATGTCCATGATTCTAAATTGAAGTATAGTTTTTGGCCACTTGTGCACTAGTAGAGCATATACTTACTTATAGGATAGGATCAGCATCTATCTACCACAACTTTCAACAAAACGAATATACCATTCATTGTACGCTTTCCCATCCTCACTTTCAACATCATTATACAAACTTTCATAATCAATTTTGTTTCAACAAACAAACCAAGTATTTTATTCCCAAATTCCCATAAAATTTTACAGAAACAGTAATCACTTCTAAATGTGCTCCAGGACATGATTACCATTCCTTCAAGTCACAAGTCTATTCTTGACTTACTACTATTCAAATACCTTTCAAAAACCCGAATCTTGGCCTTGACCCGTTCACTGAAATATGGACCCGAAACAGATGTCAAAGAAATCTACACAGAAAAAAAGAAGGCAAAACCAGCGTAGCGCTTGAATCCTCCTATGCAAAGAACCAAATAGAAAACGGAAGCTCACCGATTAGCCTGCCAAAAATGCTTGCTTCGACAGATTTACCACACTCTCTCTTTGGTTATTAGTTATGGCAACTTTTTGTATGTTATGTCTTCCAATATGTCATAATGACCGTAACCATGAAACAGAACTTTGATTGAACTCTTCTCCTCCTGTTGATACTCTTTACCGTATGTTGCAATGTTTAACAATTTGTCGGAGCTCCTCTCCAGCATAAACACATAGATTGTGGTCCTATCAACAAAACCAAAATTGGCATACCAGTGTGAAACTAGAGTGCTTAGTGCTCCAATTCAAACCAGAAAAAGGAGTTTAATTATTCTTTTTGCATACCTTGCTGTAGTAATTTAGAATTGAAACAGAAAAATATCATCATCAAAAACAAAAGTAACAAGTCTATCATTGAAGATAAGTAGAATATAGAAATGTTACTCAGATGTAGTCTTGAGAGATTTCTGCAACTATCATTCTATCAAAGTAATGTACATCACCAAAATGAGTCGAGGCATTCTATCCAAGTTTTTAGGTTGTGATCTTGTGTATACACTATTTCTCAAGGATATAAGAGCCCAAATGAGCATGAAAGGTTTATTCATGAGATGTCTTATTCCATACCATTAAGTTACAAGTTCAAAATAAAAACACAAGGGTCAGCCCTTCTCAAAACCTAAATGTTTCAGTTATTTAGTCTTTTCTCTGTTTCTCATAATATAAGTGGGTCATGGAGACCTTTTTTACACTGAAACCAAATAGTAAACAAAACTAAAACCAGAGAACCAACAGAGATGCAAACAAAAAGATGTTGATTCACATTCAACAGATTGTCATTTCTACTCAGAATCATCTTCCAAAAGCTCACCAGATTCTATAGGGACAAATAGAACATTTGGTCGATTAAAGAAATATGAGACAACTTTTATCATGAAACAGTTGAGACATATATACACTTATTCCACATATAATCAAGAGAAAAAAAAACATGCATGACCAATTGAGAGCAAGGTGATAGAGAAAGCCTACAGAACTTACTTAAGAAGATGAGAAGCCATCAATAACTCAGGTTCTCCTCCCCATACATAAGGTTTCTCGATCCTTTTGACATAGGCGTCGAAGTCTCCCTCAATAAACCTGAAAAAAATTATAAAATAAGATGGCATGTACAAAATAAAACCTTCACGAAAAAGGATAGAGCAAAGAAATTTACCATTCAATCTCTTTTCGTCTCTTCAGAAGCTCATCAACAACCTGCACATACATCCCAGTTGGCATTAAAAGGTAATGAACACATGTCATTCTCTGAAATTTTGATATAAGATCCATGAATATTAACAATACAAGAAAGTCAAAATGACTTTACTTGAGCTCTTAATTCATCGGCAAGTTCTCTCTGTCGATTCTCATCAGGAGCCTCCTCTCCGTTTCTCAAGCAAACCATATGTGCTATCGCCCTAAATAGACATCTTCCATCTGATGGAACCCCTGCAATATATACTTCCAACGTTTAAAATGCACTCATGTCTCCTTAGCTGTCCAAGAACGATGAAATTTACAAAAAAAGGAGTATCACATAGAAAAATAATTACGAGTAAGCTACATGATCAGTAACCTATGGTTTCCAGTAAATACCAAATCCTGAATAGCACAAAAATCCTATTCACCTGTCACATTGCAAGAATTCTTTGGTATCCCGACAGACTTGTTGAAGTAAAAACCCCAAAACTGTTTTGTTGTTAATGAAAATCAACGGAATCGAATTTACAGGCCAATGGTTAGTGCTTACAAAATAGTATAGTTGCAAACGGATTTCAACTAGATCTTACTCAATCGCATATATTATCACTGTTTTTAACACGTAAAGGAAAACAAAAACAATATCATCACCGAAGGTTAACATATATATATGAGCTTGAACAAAGAAACAGAGCACATACACGATCAAAAGAAGAAAAATAATTGTTTGAAACATGAGCACGATCCCCAAACGAGTGGCTTTTCAACAGAGAAATTTAACCGGATAAGTGAAAACTGTGATTTTCAAAACAATATGAAAAAATTAACTAGAGATACTAGCAAGTAGCATCTAGAAGTACTCGTTTCTAAAGAAGAAACATAGATTATAGTTGAGGTTTCTGTAGCGAAACTTATATCGAATTAAAAAACCACACAATCTAAGATTAAATATCAGAAATGTAATAAACAATTCACCATTTGACTGTAAGTGCAATTGTTATTAATCACAAACCTGTTATTCTATAATTTGTCGAGTTTTCAGAGATAGTAGTGGTACAATTTCCATTAATTTTATTGTCATCGGCGATGACAGGCTCCGAAGTGGAATCGTTAAACTCAACGGGCGGCGCAGCAAGGCACGCGCAGATTCCGAAGAGAAGCCAAGCCGTGTGAGGACGGTGCAGCCATCGCGCAGGGCGTACATCCCAAGCAACGTTCCACGAGCCTTCGCCGGCCGGTGTCAGGTTGTGTTTTCCCCGGCCATTTCCGGCAGGAAGAATAGCATGCCATACGGATGCGGATATGCCGGAGGCAGAGAAATTCAATCGTGCAGCTGTAGAATGATAAGGAAATCGGCGACGGTTGAGACAGTCCGTCGCAGGGACTAGTAGTTTGATCGGGAAACTGGCATCAGATGGAATATGACGGTGACGAGCCGCGGAGGCGTAGTGAGCGAGTGGTGAACCGAGAAGCCAATATTTCGGACGTGAAGAAATGACACCGGCAAGCATCACAGAGAAACGATACGGCGGATGAAGGGGAAACTAAGATGGCGCAACCATTCTCCGACGGCGAAGTAGTTATAGTGAGAGAAAATTTGGTATGGTATGGTGCGACCTGTAGAGATGAATTTGGGTTGTATCGTCCGTCTGATAGGTTTCCTTGGGGAAGATCGACGGCTGTCAACAAGATGTTACGCACGTGACTTTCACGAGCATTTGGGGTTGGTGATGAATTCACGTGTTCATCAAGTAACCTATGCTTCTCGTCTTCGCTCCCTACGATATAAATAATTTAATTAATTACAATAACCTTTTAATTAACAGTTTCTCCATAATTTATGGAAAACGAAGAAACAAATTATTAAATATTAAAAAAAGTTATTTTTATATTAAAGATTTTAAGATTGATTATATTATTAAAAATATAATGTTCTCTCTTACTTTATTTAATTTTATTGACAAATTGGGGGGTTTTCATTGGAAGAAATGAAGAATAAAGCTGTCATTTCCTTTTTCCTTTATTTAATTTTGAAGGGTTTTCCAATTTTATATAAGATTTTACCAAAACTAATTATGTTAAGAATATCAATTAAATTCAAACTATAAATCCTTGTTTAAAAATATGATTTTGAAATTGAATATAATTATGTATTTTTTTAAATACAATTTGCTATTTTACAGAAAAACAGAATAACTTGATGGGAATTTAATTAAAATAACCAAAGTTTGACTTTGACTTGCAGAAATATCCAAAATGTCAACCTATTTTGAAGAAATACCCAAAGTACCCGTGATGGGGTCCGCGATCGCGGACTGGGCCCGCGAAATGGCCCGCGGTGGTCCGAATTTTACAGTTTTGGCCCCTCCCCTCGACGGGGACCGCGATTTGGAGCCAAAAAATTGCAGTTTTGGTCCCTCTAGTTTTTAGGCTATCATTTTATGTATTTAGGGTTTTTAAGGTGTTTTTGCATGTTTTTGCTGTTTTTTTTTCACAGGTATTGTCTGAGTTGTTTCTGGTGTTTCTTTAAAGTAATATAAAATTTAATTAATGTATTTAATATCGAAAAATGGGTTCAGAGCAGGATCAGAGAACATCAACGCCATTTTCGCCGATGAAGGAGCTCTTTTCTCAGCTCCGGTCGTCCTTCTTCGCGACGGAGTTCCAACGTGTAGAAAAACTGATGGTCGAGCGCGAAGAACATTCCAAGCAGAAGTACGCTGAGTTGGAAACGAAGACCAAATCACTCGAGAAGGAGAAAGATTTTTTGTTTTCGCAAAATCTCAAGTTGAAGGAGGAGTTGCAGAAGAAACAAAAGAAGTTAAGGAAAAAGAGTAGAAATTAGAGAGTGAAAATGTGTATGTAAATGTGAGGTTTTTGTGCAGTTTGTTGTTAAGATAGGTAGGTTTGGGTACTTGAAATACAGAACCCAATTTAAGGTGTATAAAGCCTAGAAATTAAACAGGAGGAAACACTCTTTAACTCTCTTAGAGAAAGCAAGTCTATTGCTACTATTGGTCTTTTGTTAACCTTTGGGAGCTTTTGTTGCTAAAAAAATAACATTGTTTCGTTAACTTTTAGTGTTCTTTTTGTGCGTGTGTTAAGAAAATGATATGGGTTTCAATCACTTTATGATTACGTCTCGATCTTTTAATTTCAACCATTTGTGAAGTGATGAAAATCTTGATTTGTTTGTTAAATTACAACGTAGATCACTTATGTTTGATAAATTACATGGTACGATAAAGTAGATAAAATCATGTTATGTATAAAACAAGAGCACTAAGCATACAAGATTTATCGTCCCAATCAATGGAAATCAATGTTCAGATCAACGTTATCATATCTTATACTTCCATGTGGTTCAAGCTCCGACGGCCCTGCGTGTTTCTTCGTTGGCTGACTGAACGTCTACTGTTTGGCACGGTTGAAGGGGCGGGAGTTGGACACTCTCCACGAGTATGTCCTACGCATTGGCACCGAGTACATTTTTGCTATATCGGACCTTCACCACGTGATGGACGTCGATCGTTCTTTCTCGGTCTCCCGGCTCTGTTCTTAGTGTTTAACGGTGGATAGCATGGCGGAAGGGGGTCGGGTGGAGACACCCATGCTTCAGGGGGCCCAGTTGGATTTATTACCTTCTGGTATGTTGCCCGGTAAGTTTCGGACGTGAAGAAATTTATAGCCAAGTCGCTGCAATCTCTACGACCCATATATCTTGCAGTAGCGATGGTATGGCCACACGGTAACCGAGATTTTTGCCATTGAAAACATGAACAAATATGGTCGGTCATATCTACAATCGTATCAAGTAGGTTATCACGAACCTGGTACCTCCCATACCCAATTTTGCTTACCCTCAATGCCGACGCTTGTCCCGCCCTGAGGAGAATTATCTTCTCCGCCTTTGGTGTGAGTCTATTACGCATCTCACCTTCTTTTTGGCGTCGAAGTTGGTACCACTCTTGTTGAAAGACCCGGAAGTACTCCATAAATTGTACAATCGGTAATACGCGCAAAACGGGATAGTGCATTCACCGACTCTGCACTATTGGAGGTTAGAATGTCATACCGTTGTGCAGAAAAATGGGTCGCGGACCACTTCTCCGGTCCAACATCGTCCATAACTTTGGTTGCATCCTTGGCACTAACTCGTAGAACATTCATGTACCGGTCAAACTCCTGAGCCGTATACGCTCTGCATGCCTTCCAGTAGACGGAGTGGTGGGTGGTAATACGTTTGTCCTTGGATTTGGCGTTCATCTCTAAATGTCGACAACATAAGGCGTGAGGGGCGTTTGGGTACGTGGCAGAGATTGCGGCGCTTATGGAAGCAGCCCTGTCGGACATAAACACCAACCCTTCCGGGTCTCCGATAGCTTGTCTCAACATGGACAGAAACCAAGTCCACTCCTCCCCGGTTTCGGACTTGCCTACTCCAAAAGCTACGGGAACGATGGCGTTATTTGTAACACCCTCAAATTTGGAACGAACAACTAACTTTAAAATTCAATAAATTAACCAAAATGTATAAAATCATTTCTACAATTCCTTCATCAAAATACCTCGGAATTTAAACATTATAATTTTTTCACAGCTAATAACTTAAGACGGGCGTTACTTAATACAACTCAAGTTGCTAGTCCAACGAATGCGGAAGGCTTCACTAATAAAATCACCTCTCGTGCACTCTACTAGCACTCGCCACTTCACAATGTAGCTAGAGCTACCCCAACCTGAGCCTGTTGCACATGCCGACAAATAAAAAGGGTTAGGCTTACGCCTAGTGAGTTCAAGCATTTTATCATGACTACATAAAATCATAAACCGGAAGGTAGTAGTTTTAGTCATGATTTAAACAAATCTTTCACTGAAAGTTTACGACAGAGATTATCATTTCCAAAGGGTTTCCCAAGCGGCATAAATGACTCATTTTCCAACGCACCCAAAATCCATGAGAACCATTCCCGAAAGTGTAAAACGTTTTCCAAAATGAGTTACGAATCCCAACTCACCCAATTACGTGAATAAATCTAGTTTAGGCAAAACCTTCACATACGGTTGACAATACATACTCAACCCATAAAACATGGAAACCATCCATTTAAATATAACTTTTCATTGGAAACATAATACGAAGCAAAAGTCACGCCAACGTAAAATGTATTAAAATCCAAATACCATAAAAGGGGAAGACCCGTATCCGAAAGGTGAAATAGCATTTGATTCCCAAAGCGATTAAATACATAGTTCAACTCGCCATTATTCCAAAACATCCCAAAACATGGATAAACACAAATACCCGAAACATCACCCACGGATGAGATATAAACCACAACTTATGTACCATGGAAAACAATTCATATAAATATAACACGTCACCGAAAACATGAGTAGCAACAAATACCCAAAACAACACCTTTCGGTGACGGGGGAGACCCGTATACATCGCACGTGACGAAACACTAAAGTGGGTCACCTACTATGCAATAAAAACACACACGTGGATTACTCTCGTAAACTGAGCTCAATCACTCCAGATCTATTGCCCGCGAGACTAAGGAGTTCCCAACTTCAACCACTCCAGGTCTATACATTGGGTCACTCCAAATCCACAACAGCACATTAGGGATTACACCTTACTGCCCATGAGACGACGCCCGACCATATAGGTCCACGCCTTACTTATCATGGAACCCGATACCTATCTCGTGCTAAGCACATATATGGAATTACACCTTACTGCCCATGAGACGACGCCCGACCATATAGGTCCACGCCTTACTTATCATGGAACCCGATGCCTATTTCGTGCTACAAAATAAACTAACGTCTCGTAAAACTGAACTCAATCAATTCCGACCTCTTGCCCGCGAGACTAAGGGAAACTTAAATGCCTATGGATCCAATGCAATACAGTCTACAAACAACATGCCTATCCCGGAATGACTCACTCACCCAAGCATGTAAATATCCAAACGTGCAATAATATGCAAAATGGTGCAATAAAAGCAACCCATAAACAAGACTCCACATCGAGCCATTTAAACCGAACAAATGTCCCATGACTATCTCAAAGTCAAACTCCGCACAAAGTGCTCCAAGCTTGCTAGACCCATAATGTCGGTCATCATCGCATAAAACGCATTTAAACATTATTTAGGCAAGCAATACCACACAATCATCATTAACCCCAAAACTCATTACGGGTTAAACAAAAGGATTTTCCCAAAGGACTCACACCCTTAACATTCTCAAAATGACCCATAACACTAAAAGTGCATTTTCTCATATAGTTTACAAAATCATTTACACATATATGATTAAACCATCAATTCAATCTCATTTTGAGCAAATAATCTTTTAAAGGCAAAATATGGTTTCTAACCGTCCAAATATCCAAAAGCCCCAAATATGGATATTTTACACATTTATGAAGATAAACACTTCAAAAGAGTTAAACTATCGAATTAACTCAACCATATACATTTTCAAGTAAAACACACAAATATTTGTAAAATACTCATTTTGGCATGTACAAAGTTTTCGCAAAGTAACTTGAACTCACCTTGCTAGATTTAGCTAAATCTAGAGTTTCTCCAAACGTATGCTCCTTTGATGAAGTTTGCATCCTCAAGCCAAAACTTCAAAAACCTAGATCCATAAGTTCCAACCACAACTATTTAGATCTAACCATAAGAAATCATCATCCAACCAAGTTATACCAGCAATACCCACTTAAACAAAACCCTAACTTCAAAAATGAAGAGAAGAGAAGATTACCTTACCAATACTTGAATCCACCGACCCAAAATGTCTCTACAACCTCCAAGATGCACCACAACTCCTAATCTTCAAATGAAGTGGAAAGGGTTGGGTAAAAACCCTAGAAATCAGTGGAGAAGATGAAGTGGAAGGTTTCCTTTGAAAGGTTAAAGTTCTCTAACAATGGTGGTGTTTGATTTTGGGGAAGAAGATGCAGAGGGGAGGGGAGGATTAGGGTTTCTTGAGAGAAAATCACATTTAGAGAGAGAGAGATGGAATAGAAATGAAAGAAGGCTGAAAGGCGTGGGTTTAAAACCTTCAGGACCCGTCGGCGATAGTGACACCGCGATAGTGACACTGTCACTATCGCCGAGCATACTCGCCCGCTACCCCCAAGACTCTCGGTACACCCTCGGCGATAGTGACACTGCGAGCGTGACCATGTCACTATCGCGAGTGTTATACTCGCTGGCCTCCTAAAACTCTCGGTACACTCTCGGCGATAGTGCCCTGGCGAGAGTGGCCATGTCACTATCGCCGGGCATACTCGCGGTCCTGGTACCGAGCCCATCCAAGCCAGATTTTCATGCACACCAATTAGCATCACGCATCCCACATTCCAAAGCAAAACCTTGTCCTTTTAATATTTCTAAATGGACTCCCTTACACTTTGAGTTAGGATTTTTGGGGTGTTACAATCCTCCCAACCTTAAAGAGATTTCGTCCTCGAAATCTAGTCCTCACGCAACTAATGGCCACCGCGCCCAACACATTCCAAATTCCCTTGGCTTCAACCCGGTTCACATTTATTTCCTACGGAACTGCCCACAACGACTTCTTGATGTTGCTCATAACAATTTTCATCCGATTGAAGGCCTAAGCTGCTGGAGTGGCTTTCGACCACCAGAATTAAATTGTCTCCCAACCTTAAATGACCCATACTTTCCCATTGACGGATTTGACTTCCAGATTATTCCACATTCACATGTTCTTAAATTTCCTCTCCAAGCCAACCCAACGTTTAATCACTACCAACATCAATCAAAACTTCAGAATCTCCAAACAACCACGCTACCGAACTAGCATTTCCTCTCAACGGAATTCACCCATTCCCGCATTAACGCTCATTACTGACTCATCAAATACACAATCCCAACGATATGCCTAATTATCAATCATCCTGTTGGTGCAAGTGTACCACATCTCTATATATTTATATATATTTATTTTTGATGATTACAAACACACCGCATTATTGTTTATCTAACAATTTAATCCAAGTGTGCAGTTGTCGAAGAACACGAAGATTTAATCTGAAGGGTTCAAGACGGAAGTGTTTTCGTCGTCATTATTGTTTATAACTAATAATGATAAACACCCTAAAATAATATACCACTTGGATATTTCTTAAAACCCAATAAATAATTTATTTAAATAAAGTTGTTTATTAAGAAGATTCAGCAAGATTTGGTTGCAGTCCTGGAAGCTGTCTTTTCTGACGGCGGTATACCGCGGCGGTACAGCCGGTATACCGCGGGTACATACGGCCGGTATACCGCGGGTGATCAGCCGGTATACCGCGGCAGTCCGTGTGCATCTCTGATTGGTTGAAGTTGCTTTTTCTGACGGCGGTATACCGCGAGTCCCAGCCGGTATACCGCGGGTACATTTTTCCTGTCAACTTTGCATGTAGCCGTTGGTGTGTCAGCGTACTTTTTCTGACGGCGGTATACCGCGTGCATTTGGCGGTATACCGCGGATGCACAATGCCGTTGGAGCTTCCTGATATATATACATGCATGCTGGAGAAGAGAATAAGGAGACCAGACCTCAGAATACAAGAACAGTAACAACAAGCTGCAACCACCTCTCAGCTCTCTCAACTATTTATAATATATATTTTATAAAACTTTTTTTATAAAATATCCAAGTGTGAGATATTATACAAGAGTGATTACCCATTGTGAGTTATACTCCTCTTGTAAGTATTTGAATAACGGGTGTGTGATCCTGTACATCTCATAGCAGAAGCTTGAGAATCAATTACGTTACCTTTGTACTTGGTTTGTATTTCTACCGTAAAGAATACATTTATTGGATCGTGTCGGGAAGTGTCTCGGCTGCTGGTTTATCACAGTTGGTGGTAAATCAGTAAATCTCTGTGTCAAGTATCTCTATCCCTTATCTCTTTATTTATTCCGCTGTGCTATATTATATTTATTTATATAAACTGCTTTGCATTTATATTTATTTATATAATCTCTGTGCATTTAAATTATATCTGTTTATATAATTGTTGTATACTTATTTATTTATACTCTGCTTTATTTATTCTGTATTTATTTGTAAAAAGAATTTTTGAAAGTAAAAGTTTTAAAATACAACCTTACCCCCCCTAGGTTGTCTAACATTTGGTATCAGAGCAGGTCTTTCAAAAAATATTCTGCATATTTTTCTCTTATTCTTCTAAATGGCTCAACAAACTAATATCGTGTTTTCAAAACCTCCTTTGATAGATACTGAAAAGTTTGGCATTTGGGCCGAGCTATTTGAATGTCACGTGCGTGGCAGAAGTCAAAAAATTTGGGATATTATAGAAAATGGGAATTTTAGACCAACCAAAGTTGAAAATGATCTTATTGTTGATAAACCCATAAAAGATTGGACTCCCGCTGAAGAATCTCATTATTGTTTAAATTTTGAAGCTAAAAATATATTATATGCTGCTTTAACCTCTGATGAAATAGAAAGAGTTTATACTTATAAAACTGCTAATCTAATCTGGCAAAGCTTGAGCGACACTCATCGTGGAAATACTCAAGTTAAAAGCTCTAAAATAAATATTCTTGTTCATGATTATGAATTATTTGAAATGTCAAAAGATGAGTCAATCGACTCAATGTTTAAACGTTTTAACCTCATTATGACTACTTTGAAGGGATTAGGTCGTACTTATCCTAATGAGGATTATGTAAGGAAAATTCTTCGAGCACTTCCTTCGGAGTGGATGGCAAAAATCACATCCTTGGAAGACTCCCGAGATCTCGCAACTATGAAGCTCGATGATCTCATCGGCAATCTTAAAGTGCACGAAATTGCACTAAGAAGAAATCAGGTCCGGGAGCAAGTCAAAAAGAAATCCATAGCTTTAGAAGCCGTTGCCTCTAAAAATGAGAAAGAAAAAGAAGAGGAGGAAGATGCAAGTTCCTCGGATGACGAACCCGAAAATCTTGACGATTTAGTCAAGTTGGTAAGAAAACTTTCTAAACTTTTATCTAACAAAAAGTTTACTAATAATGATAGGTTTCAAGAAAATGGAGACTACCGTCGTGGTGGTAAAAACCAAAGTCGCAACGTCCATAAAAGTGAAGACAAATATGACAAATCTAGCGACGATGAAAAAGCCAATAAAAAGAAAGGCTTTTGCTATGTGTGTGGTGACAAGGATCACTATGCAAGTGTGTGTCCGAAACGAGCAAAACAAATCAACACACCAAAAGCTTTAGTTGGAGGCGCGTTGAGCGCAAGCATAAATGAGGCCCAAAATTTTTGTTTCATGGCCGACCATGATAATGAGGTATCTTCATCATATTCTTCTAAAAATAATTATGATAATAATTATAGTGATAATTACTATAGTGACGATGAAAATAATCTTGACGAATTATATAAATCATTTCATGATATGGCTGCTCTCGCAAATAAATATAAAGATGAAATTTCTAATTTAAAAGAAACCGTATCTGTATATAAAAAGGAAATAGATGACGGTAAACAAAAATCTGCTCATGTTATCACTAAATTAGAAAATAAATTAAGTGAAAAAGATGTTTGTAAATCTTGTGTTATTTTAAATAATAAAATTGCATGCTTAAGTGAAAATAAAAAAGAAAGTGTTGCATGTACAAAATGCGAGTCTCTTGAAAATGAAGTTGCATATTTAAATGCTAAATGTAAATCGCATGAGAAAGATAATCTGTTAGCTAATGCATTTCAAAATAGCAATGATAAAGTGTTAAAAATGCTAAATATGTCTAATCGCATAAATTGCCGAAAAGGCATTGGTTCAAATACGTGTATTGAAAAATGTGATTGTATGCCAATTAAAAAGGTTTTTGAAAAACCTAAATTTGTTGTTAAAAATAAAACGCAAAAACCTCCGTATATTCCTAAAATGAATTATGTGAATTATATGTCGAGAAAATCACATGCGTTTATGTATAATAATAAGTTTGCGAATCCTAAGAAAAATGTTAATCCGCATACTTCTTTTTACGTCTATGATGAATACGATCGTAAAATTAAAATGGTTAGAAAATGGATTCCGAAAGGAATGTTTAATGTTGACAATCCCGGTGGGATGCGTTTATGGTTTTAAACCATTTATATGGCTTTGTATGTTTGTCGTGTTTGTTTTATGTCGACAACATATTTTTTTATTTTGCAGTTTATGTTTTATACTAACTGTTAAAAGGACCCATAAGAAAAGGGTACCACGAAATATTTTCTTTGCCTTTTGTAGGTGTTTCCTGACGAGGATACAATACGTGGTTTCCTGACGAGGATATAATACGTGTTTCCTGGCGAGGATACAATACGTGTTTCCTGGCGAGGATACAATACGTGTTTCCTGACGAGGATATAATACGTGGTTACCTGCCGAGGTTATAATACGTGGTTACCTGCCGAGGTTATAATACGTGGTTACCTGCCGAGGTTATAATACGTGGTTACCTGCCGAGGTTATAATACGTGGTTACCTGCCGAGGTTATAATACGTGGTTACCTGCCGAGGTTATAATACGTGGTTACCTGCCGAGGTTATAATACGTGGTTACCTGACGAGGTCATAATACGTGGTGGTTTTTTTTTTATCACATAAAATTAACCGAAAATTGAAGCCTTAAGATCCGTTTTGGTGCAAGTGTTTCGTATTGGTTTGTATATCTTTGTCTCTATTGCTTATTGCATTTTATTTTTATCCCTCAAATTTTATAAAATCAAATTGATATCGTTATTAATTTGAGGGGGAGCGTTTTAGCTCTTTTACCCATGAGTTTATGCTCTCTCAAATATATGCATATTTTGAGGGGGAGCATCTCTCGAGGGAAGCATACCGTCTTTCTTAACCCTTTTTGTTTCGACAAACGGGGGAGAGAAACCGCATATGCTCTTGCTTAGCGGTTGTGTTTGTCATCATCAAAAAGGGGGAGATTGTTGGTGCAAGTGTACCACATCTCTATATATTTATATATATTTATTTTTGATGATTACAAACACACCGCATTATTGTTTATCTAACAATTTAATCCAAGTGTGCAGTTGTTGAAGAACACGAAGATTTAATCTGAAGGGTTCAAGACGGAAGTGTTTTCGTCGTCATTATTGTTTATAACTAATAATGATAAACACCCTAAAATAATATACCACTTGGATATTTCTTAAAACCCAATAAATAATTTATTTAAATAAAGTTGTTTATTAAGAAGATTCAGCAAGATTTGGTTGCAGTCCTGGAAGCTGTCTTTTCTGACGGCGGTATACCGCGGCGGTACAGCCGGTATACCGCGGGTACATACGGCCGGTATACCGCGGGTGATCAGCCGGTATACCGCGGCAGTCCGTGTGCATCTCTGATTGGTTGAAGTTGCTTTTTCTGACGGCGGTATACCGCGAGTCCCAGCCGGTATACCGCGGGTACATTTTTCCTGTCAACTTTGCATGTAGCCGTTGGTGTGTCAGCGTACTTTTTCTGACGGCGGTATACCGCGTGCATTTGGCGGTATACCGCGGATGCACAATGCCGTTGGAGCTTCCTGATATATATACATGCATGCTGGAGAAGAGAATAAGGAGACCAGACCTCAGAATACAAGAACAGTAACAACAAGCTGCAACCACCTCTCAGCTCTCTCAACTATTTATAATATATATTTTATAAAACTTTTTTTATAAAATATCCAAGTGTGAGATATTATACAAGAGTGATTACCCATTGTGAGTTATACTCCTCTTGTAAGTATTTGAATAACGGGTGTGTGATCCTGTACATCTCATAGCAGAAGCTTGAGAATCAATTACGTTACCTTTGTACTTGGTTTGTATTTCTACCGTAAAGAATACATTTATTGGATCGTGTCGGGAAGTGTCTCGGCTGCTGGTTTATCACAGTTGGTGGTAAATCAGTAAATCTCTGTGTCAAGTATCTCTATCCCTTATCTCTTTATTTATTCCGCTGTGCTATATTATATTTATTTATATAAACTGCTTTGCATTTATATTTATTTATATAATCTCTGTGCATTTAAATTATATCTGTTTATATAATTGTTGTATACTTATTTATTTATACTCTGCTTTATTTATTCTGTATTTATTTGTAAAAAGAATTTTTGAAAGTAAAAGTTTTAAAATACAACCTTACCCCCCCTAGGTTGTCTAACACATCCGATCAGCGGATTCTCTTACCACACGAGGCAAGTCATTTCACTAAATATTCTTATCACAATTGAGCATCTTAAGGATACTACAGCCATTACCATCCTTCCTTTAAATCGGACTACAATCCCCCCGGTTACACTAACGGTGCTTGGCCTCAAGCCCAAAAGTCGACACCTAAATATACCACCTACCTCAATATAGGTTACTGCGAATTATCCTCTTAATTACAAAAGGGCATCATCCCCTCAACCGATACCATTCGGCTTACCGTACTATCACGCGTGGAATATCCAACCTTCCACCATCGAAGTGCTACACGCACTTATCCTTAACTGGGTTACTTACCCTTTCCAAGGTCCTAGCGAGTTCAAGATTTTCAAGTGCGTTATTCCATAAATATGCCAATCAACAAAATTTTCAACCCAAAGATTTTCATATCAAATAAATCGCATGTATAGAAAACTACTATCATCCATTCGGTAGTTACGCAAAAACGGACACGCTCGTCCCACATATGAAAATCATGTTGAAAATTATTTCATTGCAGTTCAGTTTACCCACAAAACGCAAAAGCGTAATAAACAATTTCTTTAAAATGAACCGCCACGGTTCTAGTATGGATTGACTCATGACATGCACGTAAAGTAACTGCCCACTTTAAACAGGGTGCAACAAAAAGTGTGCACGTATTTCAAAAGAAGTCCCAAACGACATTTGACTCCAAAATTTCCTTTTTAACCATAAGATGGCATGGAACAAGGTTTACCAACAAAATTTTGCGCGCGTCAGTTTATTATACAAAACGATGAAACGGTTTACAAATACGCCTTAGCCAAAACACAAAATGACTTGTGCAAATTCTATATTTAAGACAAAACCAATACGTTTCCATCACTTGAAAATATCGACTAAAACAACATAAAACCTCAAATCGGGGTAGGCATGCAAGCTTGTAACACTTCCATTAAAATTTTCTTGAAACGAAATAACATGCATCAAATGGTTCGCGACCAATTTCAAAAGAGGAAACTCTTAAATCAATTTCCCAAAATTTCTCATCCGGTCCTATAATGACATTTGAGTAAAGCGTTCCTAGCAAAACTTGCACACAACAATGCATTTTTCCAGAACATACGAGGAAATAAGTGCTAATAATTTGTTGACACCAAAAGGGGTTCAAACCTATTCTCAAACCCCTAATTGCACCAACGGTGCGCATCAATGTTCAAACATAAGAAATTCCACGTACTATAGTTTTATACAAATCATTTTCTAAAATCTTCATCACGAAACATTTTCTCAAAGTTTCGTACTTGGAACATAAAACGTCAAAACGTCAATGCTTAAAATGTATTTGTTAAAAAATACTCAAAATGCACATTTTCTCCAAAATCAAAAAGTTTTCAATTTTCCAAAACATTTAGCAAATCAAACTTGACCAATGTTAACGACTTCTACATTTGTGTTTTCAAAATGCAAGTATTGCGAACTATGCATGATTTCCACCACACTAAAATACCCTTTGACCAAATGGTCATCATTTATACAATGAGTTAATAAAATAATTCCACTCTTGTTTCGTTTAACAAAGTGTCGAGAAACAAGGGTCACCAAGCTATGCATACCCCTAAGTCGATATAACACATTTTACATAAAATGTTAATAAAACATTTAACTGACCAAAAGCGCACCAAGCAAATTATTGTGAAACGTCACCAAAAATGTTCTTTCATGCATCACTTAAGCCACGTATAAATCAATCCATACACTGAACTATTTGCAATAAAATACTTAGTAACACAAACTCTTGAAAGAAAAATTACGCGACACTAGAGTTCCAAACTCATCTTTTCTTAGTCGCCTTATGGCATAAAATTAACTTTTCTCACAAAACTCGAGTGGGACCAAATGCCCAACAAAACTCGTAAACCTTTCACATAAGTAAATAGAGTATGCACATTGTAAAATTGTACTCACACGACACAAAACGTCGTACAACAAAACTCCATGAAACTTAACGAACTCTATGACTCCAAGTCAACAAAATAGCACCAAACATTGTGCTTCCAAAGTCAAACTGCATTAAGCAAAATCATGGCTAAAATGCCAAATTCCAAAATCCCTTCTATGGTAATACCACATAAACAACATTGTTTAAAACTCACATTAAACAAATTTTCCAGAATAATTTTTACACAGACATCATGGAAGATAACTTTCCGTCCAAACTCTAACATATGTGGAGGAGATCCAATGTCAAAGTCACAAGTCGTAGTTATTGCCCAACATCTTAAACGTCATAAAAATATGATTGTCATTATATCCAAAACAAATGTTGAACAACAACGAAATAAAGCAAAACAAATCCCGGCGGAGTTTGCAACTCACGCAATAAAATGGTTTCATGCACGTTAAAAACCATGATTCGAAATCTTGTGTGTGTGCTAAACATTTATCAAAATTCATAACACAATCCATATAAGGATTGAAAACACAAGAAATAGTTGATGCAATTTATTTTCAAAATGAACTTTGTGCATGACTTAGTCGGCATTCAACGTCTCAACTCATACTCCTCCAAAATCCTCCGGTCCACTATTGTCACCCGGATGCTTCAACCTCTTAAGGAAAGTTGGGAATCACATCAATTAACCTTACGGTTTTTCCTCAAATCAAAGTCGGCTCAATAAGCCTATGGTTCTAGCTCAACCATCAATCTTGACCCGAAACGGCCTACTTAAAGCAAACATCATGCTTATCGTCACTCCAAGTGACTAATACTAGAACCGTTCATCTATTCCAATGACTACTACCTTAGAACCTCCTTCACTACCCCAACGATCATCACATTAAAGTAATTCAAGTATGCACATGTACTAGTAGGTTCACCATGACACTGGCCAGGTGTCACTATGAACGCACCGTACATGATTATCCTTGCCACTCTCGACGTGATTCTCGTTTCTAACAACATTCATCAACTTCAAAACATCCTATCTTAAAGTGCCTAAAGGTGAAATTCACTCTCATTTACTTAAACAAACGCTAGTTTGAGTCTAGGTATCCAAAATCAACACCTAAATCTCTCAAACTTATGCTCTGATACAAACTTGTAACACCCTCAATTTTGGAACGAACAACTAACTTTAAAATTCAATAAATTAACCAAAATGTATAAAATCATTTCTACAATTCCTTCATCAAAATATCTCGGAATTTAAACATTGTAATTTTTTCACAGCTAATAACTTAAGACTGGCGTTACTTAATACAACTCAAGTTGCTAGTCCAACGAATGCGGAAGGCTTGACTAATAAAATCAATTCTCGTGCACTCTACTAGCACTCGCCATTTCACAATGTAGCTAGAGCTACCCCCAACCTGAGCCTGTTGCACATGCCGACAAATAAAAAGGGTTAGGCTTACGCCTAGTGAGTTCAAGCATTTTATCATGACTACATAAAATCATAAATCGGAAGGTAGTAGTTTTAGTCATGATTTAAACAAATCTTTCACTGAAAGTTTACGACAAAGATTATCATTTCCAAAGGGTTTCCCAAGCGGCATCAATGACTCATTTTCCAACGCACCCAAAATCCATGGGAACCATTCCCGAAAGTGTAAAGCGTTTTCCAAAATGAGTTACGAATCCCAACTCACCCAAATACGTGAATAAATCTAGTTTAGGCAAAATCTTCACATACGGTTGACAATACATACTCAACCCATAAAACATGGAAACCATCCATATAAATATAACTTTTCATTGGAAACATAATACGAAGCAAAAGTCACGCCAACGTAAAATGTATTAAAATCCAAATACCATAAAAGGGGAAGACCCGTATCCGAAAGGTGAAATAGCATTTGATTCCCAAAGCGATTAAATACATAGTTCAACTCGCCATTATTCCAAAACATCCCAAAACATGGATAAACACAAATACCCGAAACATCACTCACGGATGAGATATAAACCACAACTTACGTACCATGGAAAACAATTCATATAAATATAACACGTCACCGAAAACATGAGTAGCAACAAATACCCAAAACAACACCTTTCGGTGACGGGGGAGACCCGTATACATCGCACGTGACGGAACACTAAAGTGGGTCACCTACTATGTAATAAAAACACACACGTGGATTACTCTCGTAAACTGAGCTCAATCACTCCAGATCTATTGCCCGCGAGACTAGGGAGTTCCCAACTTCAACCACTTCAGGTCTATACATTGTGTCACTCCAAATCCACAACAACACATTTGGGATTACACCTTACTGCCCATGAGACGACGCCCGGCCATATAGGTCCATGCCTTACTTATCATGGAACCCGATGCCTATCCCGTGCTAAGCACATATATGGAATTACACCTTCCTGCCCATGAGACGACGCCCGACCATATAGGTCCACGCCTTACTTATCATGGAACCCGATGCCTATTCTGTGCTACAAAATAAACTAACGTCTCGTAAAACCGAGCTTAATCAATTCCGACCTCTTGCCCGCGAGACTAAGGGAAACTCAAATGCCTATGGATCCAATGCAATACAGTCTACAAACAACATGCCTATCCCGGAATGACTCACTCACCCAAGCATGTAAATATCCAAACATGCAATAATATGCAAAATGGTGCAATAAAAGCAAGCCATAAACAAGACTCCACATCGAGCCATTTAAACCGGACAAATGTCCCATGACTATCTCAAAGTCAAACTCCGCACAAAGTGCTCCAAGCTTGCTAGACCCATAATGTCGGTCATCACCGCATAAAACGCATTTAAACATTATTTAGGCAAACAATACCACAAAATCATCATTAACCCCAAAACTCATTACGGGTTAAACAAAAGGATTTTCCCAAAGGACTCACACCCTTAACATTCTCAAAATGACCCATAACACTAAAAGTGCATTTTCTCAAATAGTTTACAAAATCATTTACACATATATGATTAAACCATCAATTCAATCTTATTTGGAGCAAATAATATTTTTAAGGCAAAATATGGTTTCTAACCGTCCAAATATCCAAAAGCCCCAAATATGGGTGTTTTACACATTTATGAAGATAAACACTTCAAAAGAGTTAAACTATCGAATTAACTCAACCATATACATTTTCAAGTAAAACACACAAATATTTGTAAAATACTCATTTTGGCATGTACAAAGTTTTCGCAAAGTAATTAGAACTCACCTTGCTAGATTTAGCTAAATCTAGAGTTTCTCCAAACGTATGCTCCTTTGATGAAGTTTGCATCCTCAAGCCAAAACTTTAAAAACCTATATCCATAAGTTCCAACCACAACTATTTAGATCTAACCATAAGAAATCATCATCCAACCAAGTTATACCAACAATACCCACTTAAACAAAACCCTAACTTCAAAAATGAAGAGAAGAGAAGATTACCTTACCAATACTTGAATCCACCGACCCAAAATGTCTCTACAACCTCCAAGATGCACCACAACTCCTAATCTTCAAATGGAGTGGAAAGGGTTGGGTAAAAACCCTAGAAATCAGTGGAGAAGATGAAGTGGAAGGTTTCCTTTGAAAGGTTAAAGTTCTCTAACAATGGTGGTGTTTGATTTTGGGGAAGAAGATGAAGAGAGGAGGGGAGGATTAGGGTTTCTTGAGAGAAAATTGTATTTAGAGAGAGAGAGAGATGGAATAGAAATGAAAGAAGGCTGAAAGGCGTGGGTTTAAAACCCTCTTGACCCGTCAGCGATAGTGACACCGCGATAGTGACACTGTCCCTATCGTCGGGCATACTCGCCCGCTACCCCAAGACTCTCGGTACACCCTTGGCGATAGTGACACTGCGAGAGTGACCATGTCACTATCACGAGTGTCATACTCGCTGGTGTTGATCCAAACCCTCAGTGATTTTATAATGACCATCTCTTAAACACTTAGTGAAAATTGTAAGTAAACAATATGTATTAGAGTTTCACTATCGCTGATAAGTACTATGTCTCTACAGTACTGCTGATAGGAAACTCACACTCTTTAGATTAAGACATTTAGCGAACACTGTTCATCCAGTAGCTCTGAGCCTGTTCAGTCTCTGTGATGATCACTGATAAGTTATAGTTGTTTACTTATGATCCCTGAAGACAAGTCTCACGTCAACAAAGGTTCTACGCTGAAGTCGAAGATCAAGCCCAAGAACCAGCGACAAGTCTACTAATGAACTGATGCGGATATCAGCGAAGCAAGACCTGTCAATTTAACGTGAAGTATCAAGTAGAAGACTTTAGCTATCGCTGAGCTTTATCACTCACTGATAAAGTACTGTTCAACGAACGCTGATCATGAGGTCTACTCTACAAGTTACTTTTGTCTTACCCCCTTGCACGTCTCCGTACGAAATGTCAGAACGGACCTCCCTTCTGTCTAGAATCGTACAACAAACTCTGATTCTACACTGTGCACCATGCGGCTACTAAGGTTGTCTACAAAGGTCAACCCATACAACCACTCAGCTGCTGCCACGTGTAAAGTAACACTGCCATGCATTAAATGCATGCAGTATATAAGAAGAACCCTACTTCAGAATTATAGTGCCCGGCCATCTTCTTCTTTCTCTCTTAGTGTTAGAATATTATTCGTAATATTCTTATCTCCTTTCTATCTTATTTCTAGTGCAAGAAACTTAGTGTTCTTAACTTGTTTAGATTAGGTTTATCCTTAATCTTGTTCCGCAACAAGTTGTAAATTGTTTGATTATATCAATAAACAATTTAGAAAGTAAAAATCGTGTGTTTGTATTCAACCCCCCCTTCTACAAACTTGTATAACCCTTCGGGACCAACAAGTGGTATCAGAGCAGATTTGTTTAATCTCATAAACAAGATCTTGTCTATACTAATCTTCTCTTCTTTGCTATTTCTTAAAATGGCTACCAACACAAACACTAACTATATTGACAATGGGTATCTTGCAAAACCCCCTAGATTCTCCAGAGATAACTTTAATCTGTGGAAAAATAGGATGATTCTCTTCTTAGAAGGTGTAGACCCTACTATGCCTTATTATCTTGAAAATGACCCATATATTCCTGTTAGAATTGATCCTGAAGTTCCAGCCGCTGAGAATAGAGCTGCTATTCCAGAAAGGTTGGTTCCCAAGGAAATTCATATATGGACTGATGAAGATAAGAAGAAAGTGGCTATTGACACTAAAGCCAGATCCATTCTTTCCATGGCTCTTCCTGACGAAGTCTACCATTCCGTCATGAACCTGAAAACCTCCAAAGCCATGTGGGACACAATCTGTGTTCAGTATGAAGGTATGTCTGAAGTCCAGGACTCACGTAAGATCAACCTGGTAAGACAGTACGGAAGCTTCATTTGTGGTAAGAATGAATCTCTCTCTGAAGTACATCAACGTTTTAACTGCTTAATAATAGATCTAAAAACTGTTGGTAAGGAATATTCTAACTTTGAAACTCTGAAAAAGTTCTTAGAATGTCTACCTGAAAGTTGGGACAGTTATTCAATGTGTCTCAAGCTATCAAAGGATCTTAAATCTATGACTCTTTCTACCTTATATGGCACGATGCTTAATCATGAGCAATCGAGTCATCTTAAGAAGAATCTTGTAAAAGATTCCAAAAGCACCCCTGTTGCTTTAATCTCAGAGTCACCTACCACTCAGCGATCTACTATCACTATCACTGAGTTGGAGACTAACTCTAAATGTTCATCAGATCCTAACTTTTCAGATCTTGATGAATCTATGACTCTCCTTTCTAATAAATTCAGGAGATTTGCCAATAAGAAAAATTTCAGAAAGAACAAACCTCTTGCTATTACTGACAAGCCAAGATCATCAACTCATGTTGATAAGGCTACTGCTACTTGCTATAACTGTGAAAAGATAGGACATTTTGCTAGTGAGTGCAGGTCAAAGAAAGTCTCTAGACCCTCAGTTTTTCCCAAGAAAAACTTTATTCCCAGGACTAGAGATGAGAAATACAAAAAGCTGAAAGAAAGGTATTCAAAGCTGAAAACCTTTAAGAAGAAAGGCAAAGGCCTGATGGCTGACTATGATTGGGCTGCCTCTGACGAAGAAGAATCATCTGACTCTGAAGATGATGATGAAGCCAATCTCTGTCTCATGGCCAAACTTGAAGATGAGGAAGAAAAGTTTGACATTCCCTCTACTTCAACCTCTGCTACTAAGGTATTACCTTCCTTCTTTACCAATATTTTAAATATTGATGAAGCTGATAGTCTTCGAAAGATCGATCTCCTGACCAGAAGTTTATATGAAGCCATGAATGGCAAAACTGTTGTTGAAAATCAAAATATTGATCTTGCTGAACAACTTAAAAACTGTCACCTTCAAATAGAAAAGCTTTCTAAAATTAAAGAAGACTTGAAAGATCAAGTTCATATAAATCAGCTAGTCAAAATCGAACGAGAAGAAGCTATCGCTGCATTAAAAGCTGAAAAAGCTACTGTTGATGGATGGTATAAATCCTCAACAACGATCACTGAGATAATTAAGTCTCAAATTCCTCTGAGTGACAAACGTGGTCTTGGTTACAAAGCTAACGCTGAAGAACCAACCACTGACCATTCCATGCTTAAATTCGGAATGTTTGTTTCCTCTATCCCTGACACTTCATCTTCTCAGTGTTCCTCTTCAAAATCTCCTATTCCTGAGGAAATCTCTACCTCGACTTCTAAAGGTAAAGAGAAAATTGTTTATCCAAAACCTCAGATGGGTACCTATGTACCAAAACTGAATGATTCTAAAGCTTCAGTGACTCATCCCTTTACTTCAAGGAATAAGATCCCTGGATTTATTCAGCGTGGATTCATTCAGAGATCTACTCCTAGAATCAAAGTGGATACTATTGGTAAGAAATCTGAAGAACTGACTGTTCCTCCCATTTCCAATGCCAAATGTATACTTTGTGCTAGCCCTGCTCATTTAAAACTAACGGCTAAGCATACAAATGGTCCTAAGACTACTTTTAGTTATAGAAAATGTTATCACTGTGGACTTACAAATCATATTGCTAGTAAGTGCCCTACAGCCACCAAAGCTGAAAAGATAGCTAAGGTGCCCCCAAGGCAAAGAAGACCACTGAGGTTAAGAAATTAACCAAAGTGAAGACTGAAAACAAAGCCGAATCTTCAAATGCTGCGAAGACTGCTGAACCTTCCATTCCATCTACCTCCACTGACAAGTGTGTACACATGATGAAATGGGTGCCCAAGTTAAACTAATCTTCCTTTGAAATGCAGGTTAAGAAGGATATCTGGTATCTCGATAGCGGATGCTCTAGACACATGACTGGTAAGAAGAACCTGCTCACTGAGTATAAGGAAGAGAAGGGTCCATCTGTGACTTTCGGTGGAAATGGAAAAGGACACACCCGAGGGTTTGGTGTACTCTCTAATGGTACAACAACCTTCAGAAGAGTCGCATATGTTGAAGGGCTGAAGCATAATCTTCTAAGCATCAGTCAGCTTTACGACATGGATAACAAAGTAATCTTTACTAAGGAATCCTGCTTTGTCGCTGACAAAAAGGAGAAGATAGCTCTCAGCGGTTATCGTTTGGAAAATGTTTACGTTATAAACATGGACTCAACTACCACTGAGAACTCCTGCTTCTTCTCAAAAGCCTCATCTGACGCCAACTGGTTATGGCATAAGAGGCTCTCTCATCTAAACTTCAAGACACTGAATACTCTTTCTTCTAAAGAGTTAGTTACTGGTCTACCTCAACACTCATACGCTAAAGAGTCCTTATGTTCAGCGTGTGAGAAAGGCAAGTAGACCAAAGCAAGCTTTAAGTCAAAGCAAGTCTCCTCAGTGTCATCTCCTCTACAACTTCTCCAGATGGATTTGTTTGGCCATGTTAACAAACAATCCATTGCTGGAAAGAAATATACACTGGTCATAGTTGATGAATTCTCTCGCTATAATTGGGTAATGTTTCTCTGTTCTAAGAGTGACACCCCTGAAGAACTAATCACCTTTGTCAGGAAAATGGAAGTCCTGAACAACATGATCGTTCGCTCAATAAGGAGTGATCATGAAGCTGAATTCAAAAACAGTTCTCTTGATTCCTTCTTTGAGAGTAAGGGTATTTCTCACAACTTTTCTTCAGTGAAAACACCGCAACAAAATGGAGTCGCTGAAAGAAGAAATAGAACTATCATTGAAGATGCACGTTCAATGCTCAGCGATTCTCACCTGCCTACTCAGTTTTGGGCAGAAGCTGTCAACACTGCTTGTTTTACGCAAAACATGTCGCTGATAGTCAAAAGATTCAAAAAGACAGCCTATGAACTTTTTCATGGGAGAAAGCCTTCAATTAGCTTTCTTCACATCTTTGGATGTCGGTGTTTCATACAGAACAGCAGAGATGCCCTTGGAAAGTTTGATCCTAAGGCTGATGATGGAATCTTTCTTGGATATTCTTCAATCTCCAAAGCCTTCAGAGTATTCAATCGTAGAAGACAGACTATAGAAGAAACGATTCACGTCACCTTTGACGAATCCCGTTCAGCGAATTCTAGACCTTCTGCTGATACTGAAGAACTGAATCAATGGATGTTTTCTCATCTTGGTGATTCAGAAGACATTCCCACTCCTCATACTAATACTGTTGAAGATGATGGTCCTACTATCATCCCAAACATGCAGAATAGTGAAGCTGAAACATCATGGGTCTCAGCTGTACCTCTAAACACTATGCCTGCTTCTGAACCAAATGTCTCAGACATTCCATCTACTTCTCAGCAATCAGTGAATGTAATGACATCTGCACCTACTCCTCTCTTGGCTGATATTCCAGAAGTTGCTGAAGCCTCATCTTCAGCCCCTCCAGTTCAGGTTGAGTCAGCGACTCATGCTCTGGCTCAGCGATGGACTATTAATCACCCAATTGATCAAATACTTGGTGATCCAAACGCTGGTGTTCAGACTCGACGAAGTGCAGGTAACATTTGTTTATTCGTTAACTTTATTTCTCTGATTGAACCAAAGAAAACAGATGATGCCCTCCAAGATCCGAATTGGGTCAGCGCTATGCAAGAAGAGCTGACTGAATTTGAAAGAAACAAAGTTTGGAAGCTTGTTCCTCGTCCATCTGACAAGTCAGTGATAGGCACTAAATGGGTCTATCGAAATAAGTTGGATGAACATGGAACTGTAACCCGCAACAAGGCTCGACTTGTTGCTCAGGGATACATACATGAGGAAGGTATAGATTACGACGAAACCTTTGCTCCAGTAGCAAGACTAGAAGCCATTCGTCTATTCTTAGCTTACGCTGTACACAAAGACTTAAAAGTTTATCAGATGGATGTTAAGTCAGCGTTCCTAAATGGAAAACTGAATGAAGAAGTCTACGTGGAACAACCTCCAGGATTCTCAGATCCTAAGCATCCAGGTTATGTTTATAAACTGGATAAGACACTTTATGGCTTAAAACAAGCTCCTCGTGCATGGTATGACACTCTCTACTTATCTCCATATTGAAAAATTTGAGCATGGTAAAATCGACAAGACTGTATTTTTCAGGAAAGTAAAAGGTCATATTATTCTCGTACAAATATATGTCGATGATATTATATTTGGTTCTACTAACCCTGACCTTTGTACTCGTTTCTATGAAAGAATGAAAGCAGAGTACAAAATGAGTATGATGGGTGAGCTAACATATTTCCTTGGTCTTCAGATAAAACAAAATGAAAAGGGAACTTTCATTAATCAGGGAAAGTATGTTAAAGATATGCTGAAGAAATTTGATTTAACTCAGAGTTCAGCTATGAAAACCCCTATGGCACCACTGCTGACACTAAACAAGGATTATTCTGGAATACCTGTTAATGTCACGACGTACCGTGGGATGATCGGCTCTCTTTTGTATCTTACAGCTAGTCGACCTGATATTATGTACGCAACCTGTTTGTGTGCACGATATTAAGCTGAACCTAAGGAATCTCATATGATCGCTGTAAAGCGAATCTTTCGTTACCTTAAGGGTACTCCTAACCTAGGTCTTTGGTATCCCAAAGATTCAGGGTTTGATCTAATCGCCTATTCAGATAGTGATTTTGCAGGTTGCAAATTGGATAGGAAAAGCACCACAGGAGGATGTCAGCTCCTGGGTGGAAAGCTGGTGAGTTGGACAAGCAAGAAGCAAAACTCAGTGTCCACCTCCACCGCTGAAGCTGAGTACGTAGCTGCTGGAAGCTGTTGTTCTCAGGTCTTGTGGATGAGAAATCAACTACTGGACTATGACCTTCAGCTCTCGAAAATTCCAATCTATTGCGACAGCACAAGTGTCATCGCTATAGCTAACAATCCAGTGCTACACTCAAAGACCAAACACATCGAAATCGGGTATCATTTTATCAGAGATCGTGTAAAGCCCGTGTCCTGGTACGTTTATTTAATTTTTATTTTATTATTTAAAAGTTATGTAAAACGTCCACCTCTTTTTGTTTTGGCTAGAAGTTGGGTGTAAAAAGGGCCTTATTGCTAAACTTGGTTGCATTTTGGGTAGTTAAGAGAAGTCCTTAGAAGTCGAGGGACCATTTCCGTCTTTTTGGTGAAGCTTTAGCATGGACTCGGCCCATGCAGCCGAACCCTTATCTTCTTCTCGTTTCTTCTACGGCCACAACCCCCCATAAGCCGAAACCCTAAATTCCTCCCTCCCTTTGGTAGCTGCTGCGATCACCCCCCCTCTTTCCCTAGTTTGGAGTTGGCGCCGGAGTGAAAGGAAGAGAGAAAGCGAAGGAGGTCGGGAAGGAGAGAGAGAAAGGCGAGAGAGAAAAAGGTCGTCGGAGCTTGCTGTTCGCCGCTGTCGCCTGTTCGTCGTGTTAAGGTATACGTTCGATCCCTCTCCCGTTCGTTCTCTTAGTTTTTCCCGGTGAAGCAATCAGCGGCGACGCCGCCGCCGCGTGCCGCCACTGTGGTGGCTGGGTGTCGGGTGGCGGTGGTGGTGTGAGTCATTGGTGCATGCGGTAGGGTGATCGAGAGGGTAGTGATCTCGCGGTGGTTTGCGGGTTGTTTTATTTTCCCTCGTCGATGAACCGCCGCCGGCCGCCGCCGGCCGCCGCCGGCGACCACCACTGCCGGAGGGCAGTGGGTGGTGCGTGGCCATGTCTTATTTTTTTATCAGCTTAGATCCCGTTAAGCCTTGACTTAATCGTTTAAGCCGTTTCGTTAAAACCGTCGTTTTTATAATCATCAATTCGTGTGAAAATTGGTGCAGCCACTGTTTTTGCGACGGCCATAACTTTTCCGTCCTAACTCCGATGGAGCCGAAACTGGCGCCCACGGTTCAAGCTCGGGGTCGGGCACGTTTTCCATGTTTTAGCGGAAAATTGATTCGGCCTCTAGCTAGGTGAAAAGTGGTCGCAAGTTCAGCGGTTCGTCATTTCATGTGAAAAATTCTGGAATCTGCCATTGTCCTGTGAAAGCCATAACTTTTTACTCGTATTTCGTTTCGACGTGAAATTGGTGCCCAAAGTTCCCAAATCGAGTTGGGAAGGTTTTTTGTGTTTTGCCGAAAGTCCGATTAAGCCCGTAGCTAGGCTGTAGTGGGATGTTTGTGCAGGTTGGACCAAAAACTGACAGCTTTGGTAGTCGTTCGTATTTAATTCTTATTAAATTGTAGAAAAATCGTTAGGAGGCGTATAATATGTCCTTGAAACCCTATCTCAGAGTACTTTCTAATCATGAAATAATATTGGGAATTTTCTGGGTTTAAAGGGGTCGAAACAGGTCCCGAACAGACCTGTTTGGCGAGAACGGAAAATAGTTTTAGTGACGGTTTAAGCGTGTGTCGTGTCGTGGGGTCCGGGTCTCGTATTGACACGTTTTAACATGCGTTTAGGTGCTGGGAAGTGACCGTAATTGTGAAGTTTGAATTGTATTGTTAAGCTAGGCGCGCATTCGAGGTGAGTTCTCTCACTATATCTAATAACGGTTGTTTTATCATTGCTGTAGTACGTGTGTGGTAGCTTTATGTGATTGTGTTGTGGAACTAGATAGTGGGGTGTCTAGTTGATACCATGTTGTCATGTTAACTCGGTGGGACCGAGGATCCGGCGGGGCCGGAGATTTTATACGCGGGTGGCGTAGAGACTCGGTGGGACCGGGGATTCGGCGGGGCCGGAGATGTTATCATGTGGTCAGTGGGACCGACTTGTGCCTTTCAGGTGGTGGGTGTGGATATACATGTTTATGATTTGTTCGTAGACCTGTATGATCGTTTATGTGTCACTATCTGTTTTAGGGGTAGTGTGGAATAACTGTGTTATTTATGGTGTTTGAATTCACTAAGCTTCGTGCTTACCCTTTCCCAATAAATTATGGTTTCAGGTACGAGTGGCTCTAAGGCGTGACGGGTACACACTGGCGCGCGGGATGAGCTGGCTATTATTAGTTTTATTTATTAACGTTATTTCCGTTGGTTTCTGGTTACATGAACAATATTTATGACTTTGCAAATAATATGTTGGGATTATTTAATGGGATTTTATATATGAAATGCTTATTTAAAAAATTTAAATTCCTTGAAATTTTTGGGATGTTACAACTTGGTATCAGAGCACAGCTTGAGTGAATCAAATGCACCTCGGTGTGTTTGGTCTCAAGTTGCGGCTGGGAAAATTTTCAAATTCCTTGTTAAACCTTTTTGGGAATAAAAGCAAAGGGTAAAAACCCGTTCGGGGAACGGTGATCGAGGGCGCAGTGTGTACAGTCAGCCGGAGCCGAAGGGAAAGGTACAATGCTTAGTGTTTTATTGCTTTCTAGATCATAGAGTATGCATGCTAGATTGCCTGTTGTTGACACTATGCGGTATGTTGAACTGCTTGCTATTAGGAATTTATGCTAATTATGATAGGTTACTAAGTGGATACCCTCTAGGTTGTATGCAGTAAGAGACTTATAGCCTTAGAATATTCGATTTAGTTCTATTGCGCAGCTCTTGTTTGAGTCCAACCGTTCTAGGATAGAATCTTGTATTCGAATGCCTATTTGTTTTGCACTGCATGTAATCGGGTATTCGCGAGGCCACTCTTTATGATTAGTGGGGATTCGGTAGTAGCAAGGGTAGTGGTTGGGATGGAATTCCTAGGGAGCTAGGAAGAGTGAGTATATATGCCGGTGCGAGCATATGTGTGTAGTTGCGGCGAGAAACTACTTGGACCCCTCGGGATGGAACTCGGAACGAGCGATGATAGGTGTGGAAGGTAGTAGTAGAGCTCCTACTACCGGAAGCACAGGATCAGTGCTCGAGTCGGGAAAGTCGCGAGGAATCCAAGGAGTTGAGCGTGAGTGTTGTTGGTGTGAGTTATTAGGTACTGATAACTCGTTGTATTTTCTTCTCTCTAGAATGTCCATCACTAGGAGGAACAACACGACTGAGCCGCGAACTGAGGCGGGGATCACGGAGGAACAGGTTCGAGAGATGATTGCGTCTGAGGTAGCGCATGCGATCGGGGAGGCAATCCCCGAGATCATCACCGCCATCCAAGATCAGGTGACGGTTCTGTTGGAGGAGCGCATTGCAGCGATTCCGCCGCCTGCTGGGGGACAACCCCGTAATCGAGAGTTCCAGTATCGGTGGATTTCAAGGGAGACCCGAATCCAATTGTTAGCATGCGGTGGATTTCTGATATGGAGTGTGCTTTCTTGACCAGCGGCTGCCCGGATAATCTGAAGGTCCGTTTTGCTGTGAACTTGCTTCGCGATGGGGCGAAGGATTGGTGCGCTTTAGCGCTGACTTTTGCCGAGCGTACTACCCTTACTTGGGGGAGTTCGTTACTCGGTTCCGTGCCGAGTACGTGCCTCCGGTAGAGATGGAGCGGATAGCGAAGGAGTTCTTGGAGCTAACCCAAACCACGGAGACTGTGAAGGAAATGAACAAGAAATTTACTGAGATGGCGCTGTTTTGTCCTCAGTATGCCGCCTCGGAGGAAATGAAGATGGCTCGGTATAAGGATATGTTACGTACCGAGATCAGGGAATTCGTGAGCACGGTGTCGTACGCTTCTTTGTCAGCAATGATGGATTCAGCCCGGAGAAGGGAGCTGGAGTTAGAGACCCAAGCCAGGAAGAGAAAGGCAGCACAGGCAGTGATGCCAATCTCTGCGGTGCAAAAGAAGTCAAGGTTTTCTGATTCACGCGGGAGTTCGAGGAGTGGTGGGTTTAAACCCAGGGATACTAGTGGGAAGAGGACTGACGGGTGTTTCAAGTGTGGGCAGTCCGGTCATTTCAGCCGGGATTGCAAGTCGCCATTGATGGTCTGCTTTAACTGCAAGCAGACGGGCCACGTGAAGGCCAATTGTCCGAACGCGAGAGCAGCTGATGGGGGTGGTGCACAGAGGGCTCCTACAAATGCCCCACTGCGCATCACTGACGGTCGTACGGGTCAGCCGGGAACGGAGGCAGCGCGAGGTAGAGTCCACCAGCTGAAGGTGGAAGAGGCGCATGCGACGCCTAAAGTGGTGACAGGTACGTTTCATCACCCTCTTTCTTTTCGTCCTTCCTTTCATGCCTTGTATTTTTATATTGTTAATTGTATGTTAGGTACGTTTCTAGTTAACTCGGTGCCTGCGGTTGTAATGTTTGATAGCGGGGCTACTCATTCATTTGTGTCTCGCACTTTTAGCGAGAGTTTGGGCCGAGTGGTGGGACGGTTAGGATGTCCTTTGGTAGTCGAGGTTGCCAATGATAGGACCTTGACGGTTACGGATGTGTATCGGGGATGCACGTTGGAAATCTCGGGTGTGAGGTTTCCCATCGACTTGATTCCGATAGCTATGCGAGAGCTTTGTGTGATTGTGGGCATGGATTGGATGGACGCGTTTGATGCGGAAATTGTTTGTCGCCACAAACAAGTGCGGGTTCGAACCCTAAGCGGGGGAGAGTTGTTGATTCAGGGAGACTCGGCCAGACGGACTACGGTAATATGTTCCGCGGCGAGGGCTCGGAGACACCTTCAGCATAGTGGTCAGGGGTACTTAGCGTATGTGATTGATACGCGTGTTAACGAGGCGAAGAAGACTGCCGAAGATGTGCCAGTCGTGAGGGAGTTTGCCGATGTGTTTCCCGACGAGTTACCGGGGATACCTCCTGAACGACAGGTAGAGTTTCGAATCGATCTGATTCCGGGTGCTGCTCCGGTGGCCAAGGCACCCTATCGCCTGGCTCCACCGGAAATGAAGGAGCTGTATGATCAGTTGCAAGAACTTCTCGAGAAAGAGTTCATTAAGCCGAGTTGTTCACCGTGGGGAGCTCTGATTTTGTTCGTAAAGAAGAAGGATGGGTCTCAGCGGATGTGTATTGATTACCGGGAGCTGAATAAGCTTACGGTAAAGAATCGTTATCCTCTGCCAAGGATTGACGACTTGTTTGATCAGTTGCAGGGAGCCTCGTGGTTCTCTAAGATTGACCTAAGATCTGGGTATCATTAGATGCGGGTACGAAGTGAGGATACGGAGAAGACGACCTTCCGTACGCGATATGGCCATTACGAGTTCGTGGTGATGCCTTTCGGGCTCACCAACGCACCCGCGGCGTTCATGGACCTCATGAACAGGGTATGTAGCCCGATGTTGGATCGCTCGGTGATCGTGTTCATCGACGATATCCTCGTATATTCGAAGACGAAAGAACAGCACGAGATGCATTTGCGGGAAGTGTTGGATGTTTTGAGACGGGAGAAGCTTTATGCTAAGTTCTCCAAGTGTGAATTCTGGTTACGAGAGGTCCAATTCCTAGGACATGTCATGAATCAGAACGGTATCATGGTCGATCCGTCCAAGATTTCAGCAGTCATGCGATGGGAGGTGCCGAAAACTCCTACCGAGGTGCGGAGTTTTCTCGGGTTAGCAGGATACTATCGGAGATTTATCCAAGATTTCTCCAAAATTGCCTTGCCTATGACTCGACTGACGAAGAAAACTGCAGCTTTCAGTTGGGGTGAAGAGCAGCAGAAGGCATTTGAGGAGCTACGCAGGCGTTTATGTGAGGCTCCTGTGTTAACTTTGCCCGAGGGTATGGAGGATTTGGTGGTTTATTGTGATGCTTCATATCAGGGGTTGGGTGCCGTGCTTATGCAACGCGGCAAGGTCATAGCTTACGCTTCGAGGCAGCTGAAGCCTCACGAAGCAAACTACCCGACTCATGACTTGGAGTTGGGAGCAGTGGTGTTTGCTCTAAAAATTTGGAGACACTATCTTTATGGTGTCAAGTGTACGATCTACACTGATCATAAGAGCCTTAAATATCTGATGAATCAGCAAAATCTTAATATGCGTCAGCGAAGATGGCTTGATGTGGTCAAGGATTACGACTGCGAGATACTTTACCACCCGGGTAAAGCGAATGTAGTCGCGGACGCACTTAGCCGACATCCGGTTGGGGAACCGCTGAAGGGTCTATGTCAGCGATTGACAGTAGTTGCACCTCTTTTGGAGTCGATAGGTGTCGCTCAGGAGGTGGCCGTGTTGGCGGAAAATGCAAAACGTGAGAGGGTTTCGGGAGAAATTCCGAAATTTGTACGGGATGGTCGAGGATTGTTGACCCGATATGGTAGAGTTTGGGTCCCATTCACCGGTGGGAACCGACAGATACTATTGGACGAGGCGCATAAGTCCAAGTTTTCGATTCATCCAGGAGCTACCAAAATGTACAGAGACTTACGGGAAGGCTATTGGTGGCCCGACATGAAGCGGTATGTAGCCAAATGTGTTGAAGTATGTTTGACCTGTCGGAAGGTCAAGGCGGAGCACCAGCGACCGCATGGGAAATTGCAGCCGTTGGAGATTCCTGTGTGGAAATGGGAGCAAATTACGATGGATTTCGTCACGAAGCTTCCCAAAACTCAGCGAGGGAATGATACCATCTGGGTAATTGTGGATCGTCTGACTAAGAGCGCTCACTTCTTGGCGATTAAAGAGAGCTTCTCGGCGGATAAGCTCGCGGAGGTTTTCATCCGAGAGATTGTAACTAGGCACGGGGTGCCAGTCTCGATTGTCTCGGATCGGGATACTCGCTTCACCTCCCGGTTTTGGGAGAAGTTTCAGAATGAAATGGGTACGCGGTTACATTTCAGTACAGCATTTCATCCTCAGACCGACGGGCAGAGTGAGCGTACTATTCAGACACTCGAGGACATGCTGCGAGCTTGTGTTATTGACTTTGGTGGTAGTTGGGATCAGTATCTTCCACTAACTGAGTTCTCCTATAATAACAGCTATCACGCTAGCATCGGTAGAGCGCCGTACGAGGTGTTGTATGGCAGGAAGTGTCGGACGCCCATTTGCTGGGGCGAGGTTGGTCACAGAGTGATGGGGAGCACCGACGTCGTGCTAAAGACGACGGAGATGATTCAGATGGTGCGGGATCGGTTAGTCACTGCTCAGAGTTGACAAAAGAGTTACGCCGATAAGAGACGATCGGACTTGGAGTTCCAAGTCGGGGATTACGTTCTTTTGAAAGTGTCACCCTGGAAAGGGGTAATCCGTTTTCGCAAGCGGGGAAAGTTGGGTCCCCGATATATCGGACCGTACAAGGTCATCGCGCGTGTGGGGAAAGTAGCTTACCGATTGGAGCTACCGGAGGAACTGAGCCTGATCCACAACACTTTCCACGTCTCTCAATTGCGGAAGTGTGTGATGGATGAGTCTGCGGTAGTTCCTCTCGAAGATATTCAAATTGACGAGCGACTCAATTATGTGGAGGAGCCGGTTGCCATTCTCGACAAGAGGACGAGAACTTCGCGCAACAAAGTGGTTGGGTTGGTTAAGGTCCAGTGGAAGCACCGAAAAGGTTCAGAATGGACGTGGGAACCAGAAGCCGAGATGCGGGAGAACTACCCGGAGCTGTTTGCGGACGTGGACTTCGGGGACGAAGTCTGATCCAAGCGGGGGAGAGTTGTAAAGTCCGTGTCCTGGTACGTTTATTTAATTTTTATTTTATTATTTAAAAGTTATGTAAAACGTCCACCTCTTTTTGTTTTGGCTAGAAGTTGGGTGTAAAAAGGGCCTTATTGCTAAACTTGGTTGCATTTTGGGTAGTTAAGAGAAGTCCTTAGAAGTCGAGGGACCATTTCCGTCTTTTTGGTGAAGCTTTAGCATGGACTCGGCCCATGCAGCCGAACCCTTATCTTCTTCTCGTTTCTTCTACGGCCACAACCCCCCCATAAGCCGAAACCCTAAATTCCTCCCTCCATTTGGTAGCTGCTGCGATCACCCCCCCTCTTTCCCTAGTTTGGAGTTGGCGCCGGAGTGAAAGGAAGAGAGAAAGCGAAGGAGGTCGAGAAGGAGAGAGAGAAAGGCGAGAGAGAAAAAGGTCGCCGGAGCTTGCTGTTCGCCGCCGTCGCCTGTTCGTCGTGTTAAGGTATACGTTCGATCCATCTCCCGTTCGTTCTCTTAGTTTTTCCCGGTGAAGCAATCAGCGGAGACGCCGCCGCCGCGCGCCGCCACTGTGGTGGCTGGGTGTCGGGTGGCGGTGGTGGTGTGAGTCGTTGGTGCATGCGGTAGGGTGATCGAGAGGGTAGTGATCTCGCGGTGGTTTGCGGGTTGTTTTATTTTCCCTCGTCGATGAACCGCCGCCGCCGGCCGCCGGCGACCACCACTGCCGGAGGGCAGTGGGTGGTGCGTGGCCATGTCTTATTTTTTTATCAGCTTAGATCCCGTTAAGCCTTGACTTAATCGTTTAAGCCGTTTCGTTAAAACCGTCGTTTTTATAATCATCAATTCGTGTGAAAAATGGTGCAGCCACTGTTTTTGCGACGGCCATAACTTTTCCGTCCTAACTCCGATGGAGCCGAAACTGGCGCCCACGGTTCAAGCTCGGGGTCGGGCACGTTTTCCGTGTTTTAGCGGAAAACTGATTCGGCCTCTAGCTAGGTGAAAAGTGGTCGCAAGTTCAGCGGTTCGTCATTTCATGTGAAAAATTCTGGAATCTGCCATTGTCCTGTGAAAGCCATAACTTTTTACTCGTATTTCGTTTCGACGTGAAATTGGTGCCCAAAGTTCCCAAATCGAGTTGGGAAGGTTTTTCGTGTTTTGCCGAAAGTCCGATTAAGCCCGTAGCTAGGCTGTAGTGGGCTGTTTGTGCAGGTTGGACCAAAAACTGACAGCTTTGGTAGTCGTTCGTATTTAATTCTTATTAAATTGTAGAAAAATCGTTAGGAGGCGTATAATATGTCCTTGAAACCCTATCTCAGAGTACTTTCTAATCATGAAATAATATTGGGAATTTTATGGGTTTAAAGGGGTCGAAACAGGTCCCGAACAGACTTGTTTGGCGAGAACGGAAAATAGTTTTAGTGACGGTTTAAGCGTGTGTCGTGTCGTGGGGTCCGGGTCTCGTATTGACACGTTTTAACATGCGTTTAGGTGCTGGGAAGTGACCGTAATTGTGAAGCTTGAATTGTATTGTTAAGCTAGGCGCGCATTCGAGGTGAGTTCTCTCACTATATCTAATAACGGTTGTTTTATCATTGCTGTAGTACGTGTGTGGTAGCTTTATGTGATTGTGTTGTGGAACTAGATAGTGGGGTGTCTAGTTGATACCATGTTGTCATGTTAACTCGTTGGGACCGAGGATCCGGCGGGGCCGGAGATTTTATACGCGGGTGGCGTAGAGACTCGGTGGGACCGGGGATTCGGCGGGGCCGGAGATGTTATCATGTGGTCGGTGGGACCGACTTGTGCCTTTCAGGTGGGTGGGTGTGGATATACATGTTTATGATTTGTTCGTAGACCTGTATGATCGTTTATGTGTCACTATCTGTTTTAGGGGTAGTGTGGAATAACTGTGTTATTTATGGTGTTTGAATTCACTAAGCTTCGTACTTACCCTTTCCCAATAAATTGTGGTTTCAGGTACGAGTGGCTCTAAGGCGTGACGGGTACACACTGGCGCGCGGGATGAGCTGGCTATTATTAGTTTTATTTATTAACATTATTTCCGTTGGTTTCTGGTTACATGAACAATATTTATGACTTTGCAAATAATATGTTGGGATTATTTAATGGGATTTTATATATGAAATGCTTATTTAAAAATTTTAAATTCCTTGAAATTTTTGGGATGTTACAGATCATGTGATGAATGGTGATATAGAACTTCACTTTATCCCAACTGATTTTCAGTTAGCTGATCTTTTCACCAAACCTCTTGATGAGACAAGATTTAACTTTCTCATCATCGAGCTTAGAATGTTGAACTTTGAAGAATAAAATCTTCAGCGGTTCGCATTTGATCAACAAAAGGATAAAACCAACTTATATAACCCATTCTATCATTTTCTCTCTGAACAAACTTGATTCGTTGATATCAAGATATGTTTTCTTTACTCGCTGTTGTTCGCCTAGAAATGCAAGATTTCAAAACAAATTGTATCGCTGAATATCTCTTCTTTATCAGCAATACTTTGAAATTTCTAAAACCAACACTGATATTTTTATTCAGTGCTTCATTTTTTCAAAAGTGTCCCTGGGCTTTCAAAAACCTCAGAGATATCCTAAACTATGAAAATACGTTTGTGACGTAATCAAACGGATAAACCTTGGCACGTTCTTTTTCTGACACACGTTTGCACGTTTTGTTTTCTCATCCAATCAAATGCAAACACGTGTCCGTGTCATGATGAAAAACTTTTCCCGCTCAAGTTTTTCTCTCTCTATTCCCACTATATAAACCCATTCAAGTTTATATTTTTCCTTTACGCGAACAACTTCTTCTTCAAGAAAATAATTACTGTTGCATCTCGAAGTCTCGTTTCAAGAACTGTTCATCTTCTTCAAACTTCGAAAGGTCAATACTCTTATTATTTACCTATTGTTAACTTACTTTTGATCTTATTCTTGTTATTAACAGATCAAACAAAAGAAACCTTTTTAAAATAAAATCATTTTCTTTTCATGATTTTATAAACACAACCTTCATGGTTGTTCTTCAAGTTTGAAACAAAACTCTTAAACTTGTTCTTCATATGTTTTTCCAGAATCATTTCTTCAAATAGAAACTGGAAAACACATACTCTCTATGTTTTGTATTTCTTTTTCAAAACAAAGAAAAACCCTAATCTTCATTAAGACATCTTTGGTCTGAATGAAATGGACAAAACTCAACAACATCTTATTGGAAAATCTTTCCACGTTAAGACATTGTTCTTTATCTCTTCTTCATGTTTATATGTGATTAACAAAAATGGCATCTACTACTGAATCTCCTGCTGATAAGACCTCCATTGCTGCTGAGGTCACTGAATTCACAAAGGCTCCTCAGGTTAAGTTCGATTTCAAGAAGGTTAATTATCAACATAATAATCCTTATGCTCTCTTCGAATTCCCTGAAAATAAACCTGTCACACATCTTGATGATGCTGTGAACTTTCTTAAAACTTGCCCCATTTCATACGCTCTCACCATTGCATCCCTTGCTCATCGTTCTCTACTTGCTCAGTTCTGGTATACTGTAAAGCCCGTGTCCCGATATACATTTTTTTTCTATTTAGTTATAATGTTTTTTTAGCGAACCTTTTAACGGGGTTAGGTGTCAAAGACCTAAAACGTTTTATATGTGGGGTTATATGGTCGTTTGCTAAATCCTAAGATAGGATGGGAAGTTTGGATAAATCTCATAAACCCAGGGACCAAATGTGGCAACAAGTGAAAGTCTTAAGCATTGTGTTATGTTGATGTCGTGGTTGAAAGAAAAGAAAACAAAAAAAAGAAAAAGAAAACTACACTCTCTCTCTCTCGTTTTCTGGTTCACGCAAACAACACAACAACAACAAAAAAACCTACACCTCTCGTTTTTCTTCGTCGCCGCCGAAACCCACCCCCCTGCTGCTGCCGCTGCGTTTCCACCGGAACTACCACCAGCACCGCCGCTGGTTCTTGCCGGCGACGAGGGTGCTGCGGAAGAGAGAGAGAGACTGCCGTGTAGAGAGAGAGAGACTGCCGTGAAGAGAGAGAGTTCGCCGGAGAGAGAGAGAGTTCGCCGGAGAGAGAGAGAGACGCCGGGAAGAGGAGGAGCGCCGTCGTTTGCTGCCGGAAACGGGGAGAAGGAGGAGTCGCATCGAGGTAGTTGTTCGTTTTCCTTTCCGTTGTCTTTTTGTATTGCTTCGTCACGAGAATACCGTAAACCGCCACCACCACCGCCGCAGCCATGGCTGCCGGCGGTGTGGCCGCCGCCGTGCGCCGCCGCGTGGACAGCAGCGGGTATGCGCGTGTGGCTGTGTGTGTGTGGGTGTGTGTGTGGGACGGGATAGGGTAGTCGGGTTGTTCCGTTCTCGTTATCGACAAAGTCGTAAACCTCAATTGTCGCCGCCGCCGCCGCAAACCACCGCCGCCGGAGGTGGCAGTGGGTGGTGCTGGCTACGGTCCAGACCAGATTACCTAAAACCTGAACCTTATTAGCTAAACCGTAACCCGAATCGATTAACCTTGAACCGTTTTATAAATCGTCATTTTATGTGGAAAATATGAATCTGTCACTGTTTTGAGACGGCCATAACTTTTCCGTCGTAGCTCGGATTGAGGCGAATCCGCTGCCCACGATTCACATTCTGTGCCGGGCACACTTTTCGTGTTTTAGCAGAAGTCCGGTTCGGCCTCTAACTAGGTGTAAAACGGCTTTTTACATAGCAGGTCTGCACATGACAGTTTCGTGTCATGTTTTTAGAAAATTCATAGTAAATTGTAGAAAAATCGTTAGAGCGCGTGCGATATGTCCCTGGAACCCTAAGACATAAAACTAACTGATTATGGAATAATAATTCTGGGTTGATGAGTTTAAGAGGGGCTAAATAGGTCCCGAACAGACCTGCGTGTTGAGAGTAAAAACTGGAAAAATGTGTTTTTAAAGTTAGTAGTTGTGGCTTTGGTTTGGGGCGTCACTTTGACAATTGTTAACGCTTATTTAGGTGGAAAAAGGTGAACTGGTGTTGGCCGGTTCGTGTTGCGGTTGAGGTCATAAGCTTTGCGTTTGAGGTGAGTTCTCTCACCGCGTAGTTAGGAATTTCATGTATATCGTTATTTTGTGCTACGTGTTGTTACGTGTTATTATGTGTTTACGTGAACTAGTGGGATGTGATAATTAGTTGTGATTTGTTGAATGTATATGTGGATTATTTATGCTTGCGTACACCTCAGTGGGACTGGGGGGCTCGGTGGGACCGAGGGCTCGGTGGGACTGAGCTAGTACAATTACATTATCTTTACTCGGTGGGACCGAGGGCTCGGTGGGACTGAGCTTGTGTCGATATATTTTTGGTGTACTCGGTGGGACCGAGGTTCGTATTTATGCATTAATCATATGTGGTTTTATATTCGTGGTGATGGTGATGTTGCCTACTTGCGAGTATGGGCGATATACGTGGGGTTGCTACCTACGTGTGTGGTAGGACTCACTAAGCGTTTAGCTTACTTTTTCCCAATATGTTGTGATTTCAGGTGCGAGCGGCAGTCGAACTTGACGGTACACACACTAAGCGCGGGGTGTCGAGAATTGTTTAAATTTCACTTTCAAACCTTTAAATTTTATTTTATAAGATTTTCGCTGCATAAACTTTATTGACTGTTTGAGTTAACGACGTTAATTTCAATTGAGTTACGAATTATTAAATTGTGGTTGTTTTATAATGAAATGCATGTTTTAAAAATTTTAAAATTCCTGGTAATTTTTGGGACGTTACATATACTGCCAGACGAGCTCAGGTTCCTTCACTCAAAGACCCAGAGAAAATGGTCGATGTCATTCTCTGTGACACAGACCATGGTACTTCCAAGATCACCCCCAACCATATCAGACGTGCTCTAAAACTCCCTACCAGCACCAGAGAAAACCGTTTTGTCCCTCTACCAGATCCCAAAAAATAACCCTACTGATAGAGCAACCCTGATTGCATTTTTTGATGCAATGGGTTACGCATGGGACACAGGGAGAGACAAAAACCCTGACAAAAAGCTAACTGCCATCAAGAAGTCGATGATGCCCAGCGAGATGAATTTCATCTACGCTCATATGATCAGCTGTCTAACAGCTAAAGTCGGGTCAACTGACCAAGCATCCCAACCCCAACAGGCCATGGGATATGCTCTGCTGAAGGGACTCCACATTGATTGGGCATCAATCATCTACGGCGATTTGATGTTCAGGGTGAACATGGCTGAAAGACCAACTTGCGTTCCATATCCAAGGTTTATCAGCGTCGTTTTCCAATACGGACTTGGGAATGAATACCCAAAGGTAGGAGACCCGAGACTCTATCAAGTTGGCACTAAAGTTCTAGATTTCAAGTCCCTGCCAAATGAGGTACGTCTCTCTGCACTCTTATCTTTTCTTAATCCTCCTTCTTCTACTTCTGCGGCTACTTCAGTGGTAATCCCAACCGCTGATACCCAGGCTGCACCATCCACTCCTTCTCGTAAAAGGAAACACTCTACTTCCCAACTTGATTCCAAAAGGATCAAGAAAACCAAGGAGCAACCCTCCAAGCCATCAACGGCTGAAGACTCCACGACTCATCTTATACAAGAGTCACTGGATAGTTTTGTGGTACGCTCTGCCACAGCTGCTCAAGCCACCCCTTCCATCCCAACCTCAACGTCTCTAAACACTGAGGTTATAAACTTGGAACTGAACCCACCTCCTTCAGTCTCTCTACAGATTGAAGTGATTCTCAGCGGATCCAACGCTGAACCCCGCTCCCAACCAATCTTCTCATCCTTCACTCCTTCCACTCTTTCTTTGGACACTCCACCAATTTTCCCTCCGTTCTCAGGAACCAACGTCATCGTTCATGATTCAACTGCTGATACTCTACATGCGATGATGGAAGCAAACTTAAGATCTGCAGGCACCTATATGCGCCAAGGCACTCTCGAAGGCGACATGGAATACCATTCAGGGTTACAAGGTTTCGACAACTTCGCCAACCCGCCTGCAGGTATACACATAACTTCAAAAACTCCTCTCTCAAAACCCCAAACTTCTGAGCTTTCCTCTATTCATAAGTTATTAACTGTTTCAGGTCCTAATTTGGGAGATATCAACACCTCCCTGAAGGCCCTGGAAACAAAGGTGGAATCCCTCACCCCAACTCTCTCAACAAATTCTTCAGCGGTTACAAACGCTGGAGAGAACCTCAAAAAGCTGACCGAGGTTGTTGATAAGAAAACCTCCAATGCTGATATGGAGAAGGTAGATGGTAGCATTGCTCAGTTTGCTACCACTCTAGCCAACAACTCCACACTCGTCAACGATCTCAACCTCACCAACACTACCCTCGCAACAAACTTCACCACTCTGTCCAACGAAGTTACATCATTGAAGTCAGAGGTTGGTACTCTTAAGGGTGAGGTCTCCACGGTCAAGGATCTACTTCAGCAAGTCCTTGATCGCCTGAATGCTGCCACTTGTGCTCCTTCGCACTTTACTCAGGTAGATCGAGAAGATCTTCAAAGACTCAATCCTGCTATATCTGGCCTAGAAGACAGATTAAGCAAGATTGAAAATTGTGTTGGGATCTCTAGCCTGGAAGACAGGGACCCAATGCATGTTGCTGCTGTTGGAAATGTTGTATCCTCCCCCATCCATCATGTGGAAGAGGGGGAGAAGACTAAAGAAGACCTTCCCCATAATGTTGAGGGGGAGAAGAAAACTCTTGAAGACCTTCCCCTAGCTGAGGGGGAGACGAGTTCTACTACTGCTGCTGCTACTGGACAACCTCAGGGAGTTGAAAACCGTGAGGGAACCGAGAAAACTCCCTCTGTTCTTGAGGGGGAGCAACTCGATGAGGAAGCTGAAGCTGCTGCTGATGTTACCGTTCCTTATGCTGACGAGGATGAAACTGATGAAGAAGATGTTGAAGACGATGAAGCTATCGACATCTCTGATGAAGAACCATCATCATCCCATAAAAACGATGATGATGATGACGACGACGATGATGATGATTCCTTCTTCGTCCAGCCAAAGAAAGCCCCAGCTCTAAAAGGGATTTCAATAAATGAACCTTCAGGGGAGACGACCAAGACAAAGCCTGCAGCGTCTGAAGCTGACAAAGGCAAAAATAAAGGCCTCGCTGCAGAAGGCAATCTGGCCATCCTTCAAATAAAGCCAGTTTGTCAGGTACAATATCCTCTCTTCCCTTACTCTGCATCCCTCCTCTACCCCTTCTCAATCTCAGTTCTCCTCTCCATAAAACCTCTATACACTTAACCATATTCTTTTCTCTATCTCTTTCTTCCCCAACTCTTCTTACTTAAACAATCGTTGTGTTAGGGTCGTTTTATGTTGAATTAAAGTCCATGGTTTAAATTGTAATTCTTTATTTTGAGCCTAGTTAGTGAACGGGCCATGGGCTTGTTAACCACGGGCCCGCCATATATATAGTTCAGTAGCCTTAGAAAAATAGGCTAGTTGTCTTATTTGCTTTCCTACTTCGTATTGTAATTCTCTCTCAATTGAAAGCATAATAGAGATGGCCAGTTGAAATCATAAACACTATTGCTTATGTATTTGATTTCATTGTTCGTTGCACGGATCTGAGACTCTCAATTGGTATCAGGGCAGACGGACATTATTGATTCAAAGTGCTCACATTGAATTCTGGTAAGTTTTCTAGTTTTCACGTCTGTGTTCTTGATTGCATATCAAAATTCTGATTCTGGTAAAATTGATCGATTTCATTTATTGGGTATTGTTAGTATTGTTGCTAATAGTGTTTCTGCAAATTTTCATATTCTAATTCAATCATTTGAGTGGTATTTAAGCAAATCAAAGTTCAAAAGTTTTGAGTGTGTTCTTCACTAAAAATCGAATTTTTACCATCAAAACTTGTTGTTTTTGCTTCAAAATCGATTGGGTTAGCTTTATTTTTGTGTTTGGTAGTGTTTCTAATCTTTCAGGAACATTTTTGAGCAACCCTAGTCGATTCCCAATCGATTGGAAACCCACAGCCGCAGTTCCCGGACAAACCCAGCCGCACTTTCCGGACAGTTACAATACTTTCCGGACGTTTGTGTTAATCCTTTCCGGGTACGTCCAACCTTTCCGGGTAAGTCACTGAAATTTCAATCTTTCTGGGTAATTTGTTCCGGAAACCCAAAGTTTCCGGTAAAACATTTTATCCGGACAACTCTAGGTATCCGGTAATCATTTTCATCCGGAAACTCATCCTACCCGGTAAGTATCTCATCCGATAAGTATTTTATCCGGAAACTCTTTTCATCCGGTAAGTTTTGTGTTTGAGTTTTTTCATTCGGAAACCTTTCTCCCGGTAAGCTCAGTTTTCCGGATTCCTCATCCGGAAACCACCTGGACACATAATCCTGGACCCCCGTGCTAAGTCGCAGGAGGGGGACATTTAAGTATCCTTGATACTGTTCCACTTTGAATCAAACCAACGTCTGACGATCACATTAGTGCAACCATCAAAGATGTCTCGAGATGCTTATGCCATAAGCAATCACACCACGCCTCCAGCTCTTGGAGAATCTTGTCAGGTATGTCTACCAACCCATAATGCTTTTGTTGATAAAATTCAATTGCTTGGTCAAAAGGTAGAGTCATATATGTTTTCCTCGAATGAACAACTACTTGGAATTAACTCGTTAAAAGTAAAGTTAGATGCTCAAACAAAGATAACAGAAAAGCTTATATCTGACAACACCTACCTAAAGGAAAAGTGTGCTAATCTTTCGATAGCACCAAAAGATCTTCGAGCTAAGATATCTGATCTGACCTTAAAGCTTGATCAGTGTTTGAATGAGAAAGCGGAAATTGTTTATCAATGTTCTGCTCTTCAAATTCAGCACAAGGAGTTTGTTAATAAAATCACAGATCTTGAAACAAAACTCCACAAAAGAGGTCACGTACTTTAACAAAGAATGGGGAATCGGATATGATAACCCACACTATTTGAAAAGGGGAAGATACCAAACTCCTACTTTGTATGATTTTGGTTGTTTTGGGTTAGATAAAAAGTATTCGGAATATGCTATTCAATGGACTGGTCCTCTTGAACCTGAACAGGAAGAGGAAACCGAGGAATATAAGCGCACACACAAACGTGGAATACAACTTCCGTTTTGTTATGAACCTTTAAATTATTCCTATCAAAAGAACAAAAAGTATCTCTCAAATGACTACTTCGACCCCTACAAGGTTGCTACGCCCAAGGATTCCTCCAAAAAGGATGAGGACCAAGCACCCGCAACCAAGACTGAGACGGACGAGTTTAAACTCTATGTTCCCCCTCTCATCTTGGAAGCAAAGATTGTCGAGTTGGAGGAGTCACTTGAGAAAGAAAGGTCAGTTTTTCAAAAGGAAAAGCAAGCACTTGTCCAGGAACTTGAGAATCTTAAATCGGTTAAAACCAAATCTGTATCAGATGAAGGACAGGAAATCCTTCGGGGTGAAATCAATAAGCTCACATCAAAACTGGCTGCCTTGGCAACAGATGCGATGAAGGAGCATACGATAAATGGTCAGCTCCAAGAGCAGATTGACCAACTCCAATCTGAAAAGCAGAATTCACCCGAACTTTCCTCAAGTTCATCTGATACGTCTTCGTGCAAAGCTTTCATAGGCAAGATTTCTACTACACAAGACGGTAAAGATTCTCAAGACGAAAGTGTTTTAAGGAATTTGAACTCTGATTTTTTCTTAGCTTCCGCACCAAATTCCCCAAAGCACACAAGCACAAAGTGTTCCTCGCCTTCCCCGACCGATCGAAGTCCAGTAATTCCGGATGTCCATTTTTCAGAATATATGAACTCCGAAGGTAATTTTGATGGAGAGTTTGAGTCATTCCCCTTCGACAAACCTCTTCCGAGCCACACTGACTTTCTATCACCCGTAGTCAATCGACCGGTCAACTTTCTAAAGGGTACATGTTCTAACACTAAGGCCCCAGCTGTAATTGAGATTCCCAAATCTAAACCTGTTCCTCAAAACCAATCACAGCCGAGGCAAAAGACCGAACGATTGCCTACCAAAAATCATGTTTCCTCAAAAGTCACTGACCATGCTGTCAATGTGGGTTCAGATAAAATCGGCCAGCCTAAACAAGATAAACCAAAGAGGCCAGCTAGGGAATCTATTGAGAAAGAAGAGTCGAAGTCATTTAACACTGTTTTTTACCCTAGAATGAACAAAAACGATTGTGCTTGGACTCATAGGACTGATTTTGTTAAAAGGGATGTTAATTTTCCGATGAAAATTTACTCCATTCAGCAATTGATCCAATTATCGCACGATCGTTTGTGTTGTTCTAGTTGTGGTTGGAATGACTTTGATGACATAAATAATAATGATTGGTTTGGGTCATATCACATATATAATCATACATCCAAACGCAAACCCCGTAAAAACAAAAAGAAACATCATTTTCAACGGGGGGCCCAATCAGAAGTTAAACCAAAGCAGGAGAGGAAACCTAATCCAAAACCAGTTCCTCCTACTAAGGTTACAACTACACCTAAGAGGCAACCTGCGTCAAAACAGGCTCCTCCGAAAGGTGTGAAACCTAACCCTCCGGGACCCAGGCAAATCTGGGTACCCAAGGTCCGCTAAACTTGTTTTGCAGGACGGTCATGTGTGGTTCTTAGACACTAGATGCTCCACACACATGACCGGAAAGAGGGAGCTGCTCACGATCTACAAGGAACAATATTACGAAGACGTGAGGTTTGTCTATACCTGTGCTTTCACGAGCTGCTCATGTGTTTAGGGGGAGCATGATCAGGTATCAAGTAAGTTTACTCACCTGTTGAGGGGGAGCGTCACACACAGTTTTTTCTTTCTTCTGTCAAAAAGATTTTCTATGTGTGGGCACTCCTGTGTGTTTTTCAACTACAGTTCATCATTTGAGGGGGAGCGACACGATGTTTTTCTTTAAATGCTCAAAAGTTTTTATGTGTCGGGCTCTCCATTGCACCATTCGAGGGGGAGCAAAGCCATCCCCATGCTCAGTTTGAGGGGGAGCAAGAGAAGGCTCTTTGAATAATTCAAATTGTCCCAGTTTTTCTTGAAAATGGAAGAACAGGGATGCTTTTATCAAAATCCCCAAAGTATCCGGACAGGTATCCGGACACCCGTCTATCCGGATGGATATCCGGATGTCCCATCCGAAAACTTTGTCCCATATATAAGGGGTCCGGAAAGGTTCTTCATCATTATCCGGATTTTGTCAACTGAAGCCCTACTGGCACACGCGGATCCCGTTGCACCGAGTGTAGTTACTTATAGGCGAGAGTTAGGGAATCCCATGGTCCAGCCAGCGCCGGAGGGACCTCCCCAGGGACATAGAACCAAGGGAGTATCAGGTGATGAATTAGATCATGTGAGAAGGAGGGAACTGCGTTCGAAAGTGAACCAGGAAAGATTGAGCCGTAAAGATAACGAGGCTCCTGAGCGAACCCAACCGAGTGATATCCGGGTCGCCACATCTGCTATCCCGTCTCATGAGTTGGGACGGGGTATTGAAGAAGCCTCCGTGGACCCAGCGGGGCAATTTCACAACCCCCTCATCCACTCATCTGTCTCTCAAAAGACGGATGTTTCAGTCATACACGGGGATATAGCACAACTTCCACCGGTCTCTCACTCGAAGAGTACTGGTGTTGAAATAAGAGACCAGCAGCCCCCGGTCTCGCCTTCATTTCGTGCACCATTGAGTCTAGAGCCACTTGATATTATACAATCTTCGGCTAGGACACCAGAAGAGGAACAACACCAAATCGAGATTCTTCGTGACTCGATCAGAACGTCTGTAGTGTCTCCATCTGCCGGAACACGAGGATCGGACGGAAATCCTACCACGGCTATCCCCATGCCAACCGTGAACGTAGGTGGCTCTGCCTCTGCGGCAGATGCTTCAACGGGTAACCTAAGTGGTCCCGAAGTTAACTTTCCCGACTTTGTGTCACCAGGGTCCCTGGACAGCACCCTTAAGGCTGTCCGCGAGGCAATGGAGCAGCACGTCGCCGCCGAGCTTGCCAAAATGAAGAGCTTAATCAAAGGCAAAGAGAAGATCGTCGAAGCTGAAACCGCACCTACACCTCCACCGGCTTCTCAGCCTAACTATTCGGTGGAAACCCTCAAGACGATGCTTTTGGCTCAGCTACTCCAACAATCTGACACTGACGCCTCAACTGAAGCAGACCTGATAACCGTTCTGAAATCCCAGGTCACTGCTCCTTCATCATCCATTACCACTCGTTTGGATAGCATTGACTCGACTCTCAAGGACTACAACCAAGCACTCACAACGCTGTCCGAGAGAGTCCGTTCACTTGAAGATACCTGTAAGAGTCAAGCAGTCGGTCTGAAGCGCAAGCACGATGACCAGGATGATCCTGATCACCGTGAGGGGGAGAAACGACTAAGACCTACCGAGACCGCCCCTATTCTCACCGAAACTACAACCGTGGTTCAACTGGAACCAGCAACTGCGGCAACAACCGACGCCGAACCTGAAGCCGAGTTGCCATTAGCCGAGATGGTAATCGACATGGAAATATCAGATGATGATGACCCGACGGTTGAAAAGCCCGAGGGTTCAACACATGAACTGGTTGATTTTGACTCATCAGACAGACCGTTATTGGATATGATAGATCCAGACTGTGAAACCAACCCGGAGACCGAAGATGCATGGTATGAAAAAGCCGCTAGTGCCGCAAATCTCCAGGTCAATTTGGTTTTCCCTACTGATGACGATGACAACATTGACTATGATCAGTTCCTGCTCCAGAATTTATATGGTTCTTCTACCGTTCACTCTGCTCAACCCGATGAAACTTCAACAAGACCCGAGACCTCAACTGCCAATATTCAGACATCTCCTCAGCAACCGACAGCTTCTGATATCCCATTTCCTCAACAGTAACAAATTCGTTGGGAGAAGATCCCAGTATTTATTCCCCATCTGGAGGAATCCCTGAAGAAGTTGTTTGTTCACAAGCTTCGCACAATCGAGCCGACATTTTGCCTAGGTATTTACAACTTCAATCCCGAATACCAACGCCGGTACATCAGCACAATGAAGCGGTGTCTTCTAGTCAACCAAGTCAGAACCAAGCATCAGATCACAGAGGTACTCAACATACAGTCCAGCCACATCATGAAAATCGTCTATCCTGTATTCACTGTCCGACGTGAAGATGGGAATGAATGGAAATTTTCTGAAGCCGACTTCTAGCACCTCCGACCGTTTGACTTCCTGGCTATTCTGAAAGACCTTCGTTCAAGAACCATCCGAACGCTACCTGTTACAAAGGCGCTCGAAGCTGTTCGTCGATTCCTTGTTCGTACAATTATGATGTCCTATCTAACGGACTTTCAAATGGCAGTCGAGAACAGGGCAAAGAAGGTAAATCTGATAAGGCCGAATCTGCAAGCTCCTGAGTTGAATATGTATCCCGAGAACGCTATGCTTCTAGAACCTGAATTTGGGATCATCTACCTCAACGAACAGAAAGAGAAAAGATTTATGCGCTTCAGTCAGGTGGACAGATTCTGCGACGGCACGCTCTTCAAAGTACAAGATGCTCTTCGAAAGATCATTCAGCACGAGTCTGAAAATCAAAGGCTTTCGTATCTTCCCAATCCGAATGAAACAACTGCTCGGAATGCGTTAGAAATGGTTGAAGATCGCATCGACTATCGCCGTGCTATCAGATGGTTCGAGGTTCACTTCGCGCTCCAAAAAAGATATGTCGCGAACTGGCGCCAAATCGAACTTCAATTCAAAGGGGGAGATTGTTAGGGTCGTTTTATGTTGAATTAAAGTTCAGGGTTTAAATTGTAATTCTTTATTTTGAGCCTAGTTAGTGAACGGGCCGTGGGCTTGTTAACCACGGACCCGCCATATATATAGTTCATTAGCCTTAGAAAAATAGGCTAGTTGTCTTATTTGCTTTCCTACTTCGTATTGTAATTCTCTCTCAATTGAAAGCATAATAGAGATGACCAGTTGAAATCATAAACATTATTGCTTATCTATTTGATTTCATTGTTCGTTGCACGGATCTGAGACTCTCACGCTGCTTTTCAGCTAGTCCTCTCCCCTGCTTGAGGATCCAGCTGAAGTCCCCACTGCTGCACCAACAATAATCCCAGCTACAAGAGCTGAATATATAATCCCGGTCTTGGATTTAATCACTGAGACCGATGAACCTGAAGAACAACTTCTCTCTCACAAAAACAGACCTTCCTTAGCTCCTCAAAAGCTAAGTGAAGAGGATCAGAAAAGGAGAGAAGAAATAATCAAGAAGTTCGAAGATCAGCGAATCATCCTCCCTCGCTCCAAAGTCACTCATGTTCCTACAAAGTTCAGGTTATCAAAGAAAGAGTTCGCTGATCACCTCAGAGCCAAAAGATTACTCGCTGAAAAGAAGGAAGCTGAAGAAAAAGATAAGGCCCTCGCCATCCAGCTTGCCCAAGAATCGGTGAATGACCCCGCACTGAAAAGGATTCCCATCGAAGTCCAACGTCAGTTATGGGAAGACGCCCAGAAGATTATCGAAGAAAAGACCAAGGTATCTCAATCTACCTTGAAATGGTGTAAAGAGAAAGTACACTTTCGATATCGTGCTGCCAGAATTAACAAGGTTCACATCACTGGAAGATCGACCATCAAAGTTCCAATTGTTGAGGTCGAGATATTCAGAGAGAATGATACCACTGAATCCTTCTACGCTGATGATATCACGAAGTATGGTCTCTCTGAATGGTTGGAGATCAGAATAGCCATTCAGAAGTCACGTTCTAAATACAAGGATCATGTCGAGAAACTTATAAATCGACAGATCGACTTGGTGTCTTCTGCTGTGGATATTCCTCATCCCACTTCTCTTGCGACTCAACAAAGAAGCGCCTCTGCAAAGAAAAGGTCAAAAACTTCAGATTCAGGTCCTCGTATCCGGAATGAAACAGGAATTGGTTTCTCACGTGAACAAGTACTTGGTCCTGAACCTGGCCTCTCAGCGCTTGACACCTCCCTGCCTCCTGGTGAACGATTCATCCCTGGAAAGGTCATAAGCGAACCTTATGGTATCTTCTTTCACGACTATGATGAAGGACAACGTTTTCAACGTGTCTCTGAGCTTCCCATCACTCCCATTGAACAGCTCAGGGATCTCATCTATTGGTGTGAATTCAGACGCGATCTTCAGGCACGATATCTTAAGCCCCTGATCTTCAAAGAAGCACAAGAAAGAAGAAATCAGGGAAAAACTGTCCCTGACTGGATGATCCCTACAACAAAGACCCTTGATGAACTTCTCATTAAGGAAGAACCTTTTGAAGGCTGATAGGATTTCCTTGTAATCTTTCTATCTTTATCAGCTTACCTCTTTTGTACTTGTAAATTTATTTGCGGTACTTGTAATTTTTCCACTTCCCTTTGTAACCTTATACGAAGTTAAAAGAAAAATTTCAGCGAATGTACTTTACTCCATCACTACTTAAAAGATCCCAGAAAACAGTAAAAGGGACAAATATTTTATGAGTTCTTTTTATCCTTATGTTTTCATACTTAGCAATCTTCTTTGTTGCTATGTCATAATCAAATAGGGGGAGATTGTTGATCCAAACCCTCAGTGATTTGATAATGACCCTCTCTTAAACACTTAGTGAAAATTGTAAGTAAACAATATGTATTAGAGTTTCACTATCGCTGATAAGTACTACGTCTCTACAGTACCGCTGATAGGAAACTCACACTCTTTAGATTAAGACATTCAGCGAACACTGTTCATCCAGTAGCTCTGAGCCTGTTCAGTCTCTGTGATGATCACTGATAAGTTATAGTTGTTTACTTATGATCCCTGAAGACAAGTCTCACGTCAACAAATGTTCTACGCTGAAGTCGAAGATCAAGCCCAAGAACCAGCGACAAGTCTACTAATGAACTGATGCGGATATCAGCGAAGCAAGACCTGTCCATTCAACGTGAAGTATCAAGTAGAAGACTTTAGCTATCGCTGAGCTTTATCACTCGCTGATAAAGTACTGTTCAACGAACGCTGATCATGAGGTCTACTCTACAAGTTACTTTTGTCTTACCCCCTTTGCACGTCTCCGTACGAAATGTCAGAACGGACCTCCCTTCTGTCTAGAATCGTACAACAAACTCTGATTCTACACTGTGCACCATGCGGCTACTAAGGTTGTCTACAAAGGTCAACCCATGCAACCACTCAGCTGCTGCTACGTGTAAAGTAACATTGCCATGCATTAAATACATGCAGTATATAAGAAGAACCCTACTTCGGAATTGAAGTGCTCGGCCATCTTCTTCTTTCTCTCTTAGTGTTAGAATATTATTCGTAATATTCTTATCTTCTTTCTATCTTATTTCTAGTGCAAGAAACTTAGTGTTCTTAACTTGTTTAGATTAGGTTTATCCTTAATCTTGTTCCGCAACAAGTTGTAAATTGTTTGATTATATCAATAAACAATTTAGAAAGTAAAAATAGTGTGTTTGTATTCAACCCCCCCCCCCTTCTACAAACTTGTATAACCCTTCGGGACCAACATCTGGCCTCCCAAAACTCTCGGTACACTCTCGGAGATAGTGCCCTGGCGAGAGTGACCATGTCACTATCGTCGGGCATACTCGCGGTCCTGGTACCGAGCCCATCCAAGCCAGATTTTCATGCACACCAATTAGCATCACGCATCCCACATTCCAAAGCAAAACTTTGTCCTTTTAATAATTCTAAATGGACTCCCTTACACTTTGAGTTAGGATTTTCGGGGTGTTACATTATTCCCGTCCATGGCAACCGCCAGGAACATCATACCCAAGTAAGGCCCTTTTAAATGGGCAACGTCTATTACCAGGACACGACGCAGATTTTCCAGAAATGTGCGGATCTGCAAAAACGTAGGTGGTTTCCCTTTGTAAATGTTATAGTTTATAATGTGTAAACATATGACGTGTTAATATACGTACCGCGGGTCCAAGGGCAACGAAGCACAACTCAAAACGTCCATTTGAATCGGTCCTTATTTGGGTGACTGTACCTGGATTCTGCAGCTGCAAATTATATAAATACGCTGGGAGTCGTTCATACGACTCCTCGAACGTGCCTCTGACCATTAGCAGTGCCCTGCATCGCGCACGCCAGCCTTGGTAGTAACCAATTGTGATCCCGTATTGCTGGTTTATATCGTTCACGATGTCCTTTGGACGCAATGCCCTGCTAGCATCAAGAAATTTGCCTTTCAGTAATGCACCCAAAGTCCTTTTGTTGGCTTGTTTGTGGTTGGGATTCAATTGCGTCCTCGAACAAGTGTGTTCGTCATGCAACTTTCTAATAAAAAAAAACATCCCTCTTTTAGGGCCCGTGGACCTCACGTACATCCTCCAATTACCATTTTCTCTCGCACATACAACTTCGTATCTGGTTTTGTCGGATCTCGGCGTGTAACTTTCAAAACCCTCTTGTATGAACTTAATTCCGACCTGTGTGGCCAAGTCATCCTTCGAATCAAATATTTGACCTACTTGTATCCTTGAACTGGGATTATATGGTGCAGGTTCTTAGGTTTGTGTATGGGTATCTGGGGTTGGAAGAATAGAGGGCATATCGAAAAAGTCATTTAACTGACTAAATATTTTACTACTAGGGGTATATTTTCCTCCTTCTTCGTCCTCATCACTATCACTATCGGTACCTGATCTGTCTATATCAGATCTACCCATTGTGAAAGCATGGGTTTCGTCATCAGCAACTCCAGCAAAGCGTCCTTCTTGGTCTTCTTCTTCTTCTTCTTCTTGCGTATGCGGAACAAAATCAGGATATCAGTCGTTAAGACCATATGCATGATCCGAATAAACTGTTGGGCCGTAGGACGCCTGAAATTGAGAATCATGCTCCTCCATTTGGAGGTCTTCGTCATCACCTTCGTCATCGTCTTCGTCGCACACCGATGAATCGGAATACACAAAAAGTGATGGAGGTTTTTCTGACTGGGCTGTAAAGTGCAGAAAACCAGAGATATCCCCATCGTTGGATAACTCCATAATTGACCTATCACCATTCTTGAACACTAACTTGCAAACAGCAGAAGAGTCGATTCCACATTTTTGCATGGCGTATGCAACAAACTTCTGATGAGAAAAGTTTACTGGCAATTTTACACCATGCTTAGATTTATAAGCAAAACTCCACTCATTGTTGTCTTGCACCCATTCACCATCGTAACAGAAAAATAACTTAGCTTTTGCAACAGATGAACTCATTTTTCAGTAGTATCTCAAAAATAAAATACTGAAGAAAGAAAGCAAGAAAAAAGGATGGGATGGATGTGAATTATGGATTGCATTTTACTGATATTTATGGATGAAATTTCATTGAGGTACAATAATTCTACATTGATGAAACAACCAAGATGAATTGCAACCACAAATTGGTCTTCCAAGTACAATAATTCAACATTGATGAAACAAACCAGTGAATTTCAACCACAATTTGGTCTTCCAAGTACAATAATTGTGGAAAAAAACAGTAAAAACATGCAAAAATCGTGCAAAAGGGACCAAAAATGAAAATATTACCTCCAAATCGCGGACCCCATCGAGGGGAGGGGCCAAAACTGTAAATTTTGGACCACTGAGGGACCAAATCGCGGGAGGGGCCAAAAGTTTAATTTTCGACCCCATCGCGGGCCACATGGGCCTGGTCCGTAATCGCGGACCCCATCGCGGAAAAATGAGGTATTTCTGCAAAATGGGTTGCCATTTTGGGTATTTCTGCAAGTCAAAGTCAAACTTTAGGTATTTTAATTAAATTCCCTAATTTGATTTTGTATAACTATCAATTTTTGCTGACCAATCCCATATACATCCAAATAAAAATTAAATTCCTCGTTTTGCCTATCAACTTACAGGGTATTGACAACTTACATAAAAATTGCATAATATGTGTTTATAAATAAAAAACATTTATTAAATAGTTGGAACTTTGCAATAACCATAAATATCTGATGATTCACTCCTCGAGGAAGACTCCAAAACCGGAAGATGACACATTGTTGATAATCGAATAATGTCTACATAAACTAAACTTCAATTTTTGAAATAAAATAAACATATTCGTATAAATATTTTTACATACCAACATTTATTATTAGATAAACGATAATTACGTTGATACTTTTACTTAAAAAAACAAAATATCAATATAATTGTCAACACAATATATTCATGCCAAATTTAGCCGAACAATTTTTATTCCATGAAGAATGATTTGTTTTTTTCCCCAATATAAGTTGGTCGGGTTGCCAAGTTGATTAAGGCATTGACAGGCAAAAATAAACTAGTTTATAAAATACCTTATTTTCTGGACACATGTTTGGATAAACATAAATTAGTCTTTTGATAAGCTACTTAAAGTAGCTTATGAGGATGTTTTTGTGACTTTCCACCATGTCTCCATTGATATTAATTATTATTTATTAACTATTATTATAAATAAAGTTTAGTTATTATTAATTAATTAATTAATATTAACTGAAGATTATTGAATTAAAATTTAATTATACATTGATATTTATTTTAGTTATTTATAATTATTGTTAAGCATATCAATTATTTGAATTATTTATTTAATATCAATCAATATATTTTAATTATCAACTGTTATGTTTTTTTATTTATTACTCGATTATTTTTTTAGTATTATATGTAACGGTTATTTAAAATCATAAGTTAATATATATTTCTAAAACTTGTTTTAACAAATTTAAAATTTACAGAATATAGAATATTAAATTTTAAGATCTTTTAACTAACATATTATATTATTTGATTTTTTCTACTACCCTATCATATTATATTGCTTTCATTTTATTTTGATTATATTTTTAAATTTTGTAATTGATATTTTTTTCTAAATATTTTTTTGGACATTTTACATGTTTATAAGTTAGTTTTTGTCAAACATGACTCATTCATCAGGTAGCTTATAAGGCTTTGTTTGGCAAACTAGCTGATAAGCTAGCTGTTGACTCATAAGCTAGCTGGTAGCTGATAAACTAGCTGATGAAGAAGTCACGTTTGGCAAAAGTAGCTTATAAACTTGTAAAATGACGAAAAGGGCATCTTCAAATAATTATCAATTACAAATTTAATTAAGTAATTAAAACAATTTTATAACAATATAATATGTTAATTAATATACCCAATGTAATAAAGAAAAATTAAATAATATAATATGTTAATTAAAAGAAATTTAAAATTTATTATTACATATATACTATAAATTTTGAATTTGTTAAAACAAGTTTTAGAAAAAAAAATTATATTAACTTATATTTTAAATAACCGTTACAGACAATATGAAAAAATAATTAAATAATAATTAAAAAATAATACTAATTGATACTTAAAATATATTCATTAATATTAAAAAATAAATAAAAATAATTTATATGATTAACAATAATTATAAATAATTAAAATTTAATATCAATGTATAATTATAATTTAATTTAATAATTTTCAGTTAATATAAGTTAATATTTATTAATTAATTATAATTAAATTTAAAAAATTAATATTTAATAACAATAATAGTTAGTAAATAATAATAAGGGGTAATATTGAAATATTCACAAAAAGCTACTAAAACGCTACTTCAAGTAGCGTTTCAAAAAGTTAGCTTATAAGCTAGCTTTTGGTCATCCAAACATGTACCCAAGAAAAAAGCTAGTTTTGTTTTGCCAAACAATGCCTAAGTCACTAGCTAATTTATCAACTAGTTTGTCAAGCATAGCCTAAATCTATGTTTTTCAAGATCCCAAGGATTGATGTGGTTAGTTTAGAATGTTGAGGGACCAAAAGTGAGATTTTCGTAAAATACATTCGATATACTCTATTTTCCGTAAAGTCCATAAAGCCCGGCTATATTTTAAGCCACGCGGACCAATAAAAACCGTTAAGTAAGATGGTTACGTGGAATATCAAGGGCGTCATGTTTATATGGTAGAGTCGTGGAAGGCAACAACATTGGTTCCGACTTCCAATGTCGACATTTGTTTGTATATATTTATTTTTAGCTGATTAAGAGGGTGTTTGGATGTGTGTTATAAAACTGTTTATTGATTTATTGGCTTTTCAAGAAGCCAATAAGTTAAAAATAGTGTTTGGGTAACTGAAAAGCACTTTTCAAAATGCTTTTTAATAACTACAAAAAGTCATTTTCCAAAAGTTACAAAATCCTGACTTTTTGATCCCAAAAGCGCTTTTTGATTCAAAAAGCCATTTTTGTTAACTAAAAAAAGCCAAACACTTTTTAAAAAAATAACTTATTGGCTTTTTCTACCACAAAAGCTAATCCAAACACTTTTTTAAAAACTCCTTTTCCCACCACCATAAGTCAATAAGCACTTTTTGGACTAAAAAGCACTCCCAAACACCCCCTAAGTTTATATAATAATTATAAAAAATAAATAGATTTTTATAATATATCATTAACGCAAAAAATATTTTTTATAATGCATGTTTGCTCATAAACAGATAGGGGTGTTCAAAAAAACCGGAAAACCGAGAAACCGTGTCGAACCGCTTGATCCGAAACCGAAAACCAGAAAATCCGAAAACGAGAAAACTGAAAACCTACCGATCGGTTTCGGTTTTAAGTTATAGGTATCCGCGTGTAATCGATCTGGATCGATATATATATATATATATATATATATATATATATATATATAATACTATTAATAATATTATATTTAATTTTTGAGTATTTATCAACCAAATAGTAGATACTTTTAAACAATAAAACTTATTTTAATTTATTGTTCTAGGATTATTTTTATATATTTGTTATGTAATTGGTTTAAATTTTCTATTTTGATGTTATTTTTATACTGAAAATAATATTTTTCGATAAATTCGGGTAACCGTGAATCGAACCATGGTTAACCGACTAACTGTGGTTAGGTTCGGTTTGGTTTGGTTCAGCCTGCGGTTCGGTTTCGGTTCGGGTAACTAGGTATCCACCTCATACGGTTCGGTTCACATTTTTTCTACTAACTGAGTCGAATCGAATCGTAAACACCCCTATAAACAGATACATATCATGAAGTGGATCGTCCATGCAGAAAAGACCTACTACACATCAAAATATTTGATGATTAAAATATCAAATAATTGATTAAAAAAATACATACAAAAGTAAAATATAGCCATTAAAACATCAAATTGAAAGAGGGGTGCCAATGGCGGGAAAGGTCGCAGGCAACATCTGCAAAAGAGAGAGCCGGTTAATTGGGGAAGGAGGGAGGCGGAATGTTGTCGCTATTTGATGCTAACAATCATACATGAAGTTGTTTCTATGTATAAAAGGAACTATTATTTGGATATCTTATTTGTTTTAAAGGAAATTAATTAAAATGATCCAAGTTCATAAATCTGTTACCGAAATGCTTCAAATCTCTTTCATTTGGCTGAAATACCCCCTAATCTCGCGATTTACCTCTCGATCCCGGATCCTGACCAAACACCCCTCGAATTTGACCCGCGATGCCCGCGATACCCCTGGCCCGCGATGAAAATTTACATTTTAAAAAATCGCGGACCATCAATTGGTATTTGATATCGAGGATTTACATTTGTGGATGAAATGTTTTCAAGAAATGTCATCGAGGATCCATCGAGTAATGCTTAAAAATGTGTGGCTGAAATTAATTTGTGTTAGAAATGTTTTCAAGAAATGTCATCGAGGATCCATCGAGTAATGCTTAAAAATGTGTGGCTGAAATTAATTTGTGCCCACCCAAAATTTAATGCTTAGAGCATCCACACAACAAGGATTTCATAACAATTTCATATGGATTGCAAAGTGACACGTAGAATTGCAAATTTAGAAATTGTAGTGGTTGTGAGTATGATTGCAAAATTAGAAATTGGTTTTGGTAATTTGCAAATGTCAAATCAGCACTTTTTGATGATGTGGCAGTGAATAGTATATGAAATTGTAGGGAATAATTTCTAAATTAGAAATTGCTTTATGTCAAATCATGTTTTGTGATGTTTTGTAGAGAATATTGTTTATGAAAAAATGTATGAATAATTTTATTTGTTGATAGTTTTTTTTGAAAGACATATTAAAAAATGCAAAATATAATTTATATTAAAGTACAATAAAAAAAATTACATATTAAAAAAAATACAAACTTAACACATAAAAATACATCATTGTTCTTTTAGAAGTTCTTCAAGTTGATGTTCGTACAATTTCCGTTGTGGTTCGCTCATTGTTGTGGGATCCATTTCCATCAACTTCATGATCATTTTTCGATTTTCCCGTTTGTTCTTACGTTTTTCTGTTTCCACAAATGATGTGTGGAATTCTCTCATCACCTGAATTTTTTCTTTTTCAATATTCAGGCGTTCTAACATTGTCACTTGTTCGTTTTCGGTAGAAGTTGATGAAAAATGACTTTTTTACCTTTATCCTTCGAGGCTTTCTTTCCCAACTGGCGGGAAGAAGGAGTTGACACCTCCTCAGGAGAAATAATGAGAGTATGTATAATCATGCACAACATGATCGTCGAAGATGAACGTCATATTTATATTCGTCAATTTGATGATATAAACGATGATGTTAATTTTACTATAACTACGCCTCAATTCTCTCGTAGCATACTTCCCGAGTACGAAAACTATCTTCAAAATCACATACAAGTACGTAATCAGTCAACGAATCATTGTTTACAATCAGATTTGATTAAGAGATTTGGCAAAGATTTAGAGAAGCAGAAAATGACGATTAATGTAATATTTTTACTTTGTATTTTAATTTAATGTTTTATAAATAAAAGATTTTATTTAATTAATTAATTTTATTTTATTATAGTTATTTAATTAATAAAATATTTCATATTAAATTATAGTAAAGAGTATTTAATCGTAGTGTTGTTGTTATTTGATTAAAATATAGCTTTTTATGATAAGATGTCACATTTGCAATTGGGTGAAATTTCATTGTTGTAGGGTATAATTTCAAGATAATTGCAAAGCTGATGTGACGATGATGTGCCCCATTTGCAATTGAGATGAAATTTCATTGTTGTGGATGCTCTTAGAAATGTCATCGAGGATCCATTCAAGAAATGTGTGCCCACCCAAAATTTTAATGCTTAAACATTGTGTCCGCGATAAGTTTGAAAAATTGCGGACAATAATCGAGGGAAAAATATGGGATCCGCGATCGAGGATTAAATCGCGGGTTCTTAGGGTATTTTTTCAAACCACGAAAGAGATGAGGTATTTATGTAAGTGAAAAATGAACTTGGAACATTTTAATTAATTTTCCTTGTTTTAATAGATTTTTTAATACAAAAAAAATGAAAATTTTAATCATATTATCAGTTTCAGCAAATTCTTTTAAAGATTTCTTAATCAAATTAGATAATCTTTTATTAAATGAATGAAATGTTTTAATAATATAATTATTATTATTTTTAAAATGTAAAATATTTAAGTTAAATATATTTTTGTTTTAGAGATTTTAAATTTTCATGTTCCATTTTAATTAAGTTAGAGAATAATATGTTCTAAAATTATCTTTAAAAATATATTTTGAAATAAAATTATCAGGGAATTTGAAGATTATTTTGTTTTGATGAATACTTTCAAGTTTCAACTATTAAAATGATGAACAATGCATTGTTTTTTTATTAAAAATATTAAAATAATAAATATAAAAAATATATTTTAATAATATGATTAATGTTGAAATTTTCACAATTAATAAATTTATTTAATTTTTTCAAAATTTTAACTTTTTGTTTACTGTTTTAAAAAAGGAAAATTAATTAAAATGGACCAAGTTGGAAATTAGGTTATATAAATACCCCATCTCTCTATCACTTTACAAAAATACTTATTTTCCACGATTTTACCCTCGATTGCAAACTAAAAATCCCCAAAAATCCCCAATTCATCCTCAATCGCGGACCCAATTTCATAAAATTTGAATCCTTCGTGGACAAAATAAAATTTTATTTTAATAAGTTTTAAAAAAAACTCATACTTGATGTGGATGTGGATGGGTGTTATCGCGGACAAAATAAAATTTTATAAGTTTAAGTTTAAAAAAAAATTCATACTTGATGTGGATGTAAGTGGGGTGGTTATACCCAAACTTGTGTGCATCGCGGACAAAATAAAGGACATCGCGGATCTATCTCATTTTTTGTCTGGATCCGCGATCGAGAACCAAATCGTGGAAACTCAGGGTATTTTTGTAAACCGGGAGAGAGATGAGGTATTTCTATAACACAATTTCAAACTTGGTCCATTTTAATTAATTTCCCTTTAAAAAAACTATTAATAATCGGTTGAGGATGTTCCAAGTTCATGCTCCGTAGACTCAACAAGAAATATGAGAGCATTCGTGTCAAACCTTCCAAGCCCAAGCACTATCCATGCAACTTCTCTTTAATTTTGGTATCGTCATGCCCAACTTTTAAGAGCCTATGCATAACACCATTTTCGTGTTTTTAGTTTAGGCACTACTAATACCATTTCTTCAACACAATCTTCTCCTCCTTTTATTTCACTCACTCATCGAGGTTCTTCACAAAATAATCATTAGTCATGGGCGGACCTGTAGTAATGTCACTGTATTGATTTATTGTGTGTCATCATATATATTTTGAAACTACAATAAAAACACAAGTTTTTCTTGGTAGAATTGGTTTACAAAAATTTTCTTCCACTTTAAACCCAGGTTTGAGTCTTGTTAGATTCATTTTCTTAGTTTTTGAACTTTTAATCTCAGATTTTATCACGTTCCTAAAAAACTTGCAAACAATACCTCACATTTGAAAAACAAGAAACTAACAACCAGACTAATATATGATTTTGGAAAAAAAATATCCCTATATTTGTTTCTTATATTCAAATGGTGCCACAATTTAAAAAAAATATGAGTCCGTTCCTGTAAACCAGTTCATAATTTTGACCTATGACTCAACAAAAATCATTAGATTCCTAAAACCAAGAAACCAACCACCAGACCAATATTAATTTTATGAGAAATATCTATATATTTGTTTTTCTTATAGTTAAATAATATCACTATTTAAATTTTTTTTGGTCCGCTCCTATCACCGGTTCATACTTTTGACCTATGACTCAATAAAAATAATTAGCTGCCTGCCTGATTACGATCATTATCCTTACCACCTTGTACACTGCAACATGGGCAGATCCAAGCATGTGGTTACGGTGGCACGTGCTACTGTAATATTTCTCTGGCGAAGGGTAAAAAAATTTAGGTACGTGAAAGGTGCAACCGTATCGTTTTGAAAGGTGCTACCGTATTAATTTGGAAACTTCAAGAAGGTGCAATGGTACCTCGTAATCAACCAAAAAACCTTCTGAAATCAACCAAAAAAATGGAAAAAGTTCATCGAAATCGATAAATAAACTTAAAAACTCTCGAAATCAAGCAAAAAGTTTCAAAAATCTCTCGAAACGGTGGAATTAGGTTACAAACACAGCAGACAATATTGAACGCCGGTAAAAAGATGAAAACACGTCGATAAAAACCGTGTTTTATAATTAGTTTTTGTCCATATTATATGATGCCACCGTATGAAAAAAAAAATCTGGGTCCGTCCCTACACTGCAAGCTCAATCTGACACCTTTTGTTTTGATTATGCCTTTGTTCATGCACTTCCTTCATAAATCAGGCATGGTCCATGCCATTTTCGACAACTCTTTTATTCTTTCTCTTGCCTTCTTCGGTTCTTCACTTCTTCACCTCAAGAAACTGATTACTTTTTGGCGTAAATGACCTATAACCTCAACAAAAGCAGTTAGTTACCCAAATACGACCCCGTCCTACAACAAATGATGCAATGCAATTTATGTCAAAAATATATAATTTAATTAAACCTAATATATAATTTAATTTATTGCTACAAATATGTACAAATAAACTAGAGTAAATTACGTTTTTTGTCCCTGTGGTTTGCTAAAAATTGCGGATTTCATCCCTGTGGTTTTGAAATTTCGGTTTTCATCCATATGGTTTGTAATTCATTTCTATTTTAGTCCCTGAGACAATAATACTACTTTTAAGCATAAAGGACTAAAATAGAAATGGATTGAAAACCATAGGGATGAAAATAGCAATAAAATTTAAAACATAAGGATAAAACAAGTGATAAATTATAAACCATAAGGATGAAATTCGCAATTTCAAAACCATAAGGACGAAAATAGAAATTTTCAACAAACCATAAGGACTAAAAATGTAATTTACTCAATAAACTATCTAACAAAAGACGATAGTGCTTGGATAACTTTTAGGAAATTATAATTTAGAGTAAGTTGCATTTTTGGTACGTGTGGTTATATGATTTCTTTGAAAGGAGTATCTGAACTTCAATAAGTTAAAAATTGGTCCCTGAGTTATACGATTTTGCTCCAAATGTAGTCCCTGATCACTAACCCCGTCTATTTGGTCCGTTAGTGCCAGAGGTAGTTTCGTCCATACCCCTTTCAGGTACTCGTTTTAAATAAATCATATAACCACAGGTACCAAAAATGGTCATATAACCACAGGTACCAAAAATGCAATTTACTCTACTAAAAATTAATATTTTTTTAAAAATATTTGAGATTGGATTGGATCACTGATAAACCACAAAAAAATATAAGATTGAATTGGAATTAGAGATTGGATAGGTGGAAGAGAGAGAAATTATTTTTTTAATAGAGAATGAATAAGCCTACGGCTCCAATCCAACTATTAATTTCGACCCGAACGGTCCACTTAATGCAATCAACATGCTTACCGCCACTCCAAATGGCAAATGCTAAAGTCGTCAACCTCTTCTAACGACTACTCGCTTAGAACTCCTTCACTACCCCAACGGTCATCAAGCTAGAGTCGTCCAAGTATACTCATGTAACTAGTAGGTTCACCATAACACTGGCCAGGTGCAATTATGAACGTACCGTACATGATCATCCTTGCTACTCTTGACGTGACTCCTCGTTTCTAGTGACCCCAACAACTTCCGAATATCCTATCTTAGAGTGCCTAATGGTGCAATCTCGCTCTCATTTACTTAAAACAACGCTAGTTTGAGTCTAGGTATCCAACAATCAACACCTAATTCTCTCAAACTTATGCTCTGATACCAACTTGTAACACCCTCAAATTTGGAACGAGCAACTAACTTTAATTTCAATAAAATAACCAAAAGAAGACAAAATCATGTCTACAGATCATCCCTGAAAATACCTCGGAATTTAAACATCATAATTCCCACAATAAATAACTTAAAACGGGCGTTACTTAACACAACACAAATTGCTAATCCCAAATGAATGCGGAAGGCTTCACTAATCAAAATCACCTCTCGTGCACTCTACTAGCACTCGCCACTTCACAGTGTAGCTAAAGCTACTCCCAACCTGAACCTGTTGCACATGCCGACAAATAAAAAGGTTAGGCTAACGCCTAGTGAGTTCAAGAGTTTACATCATGATCAAATAATTTGTTAGACAAAAGGTTTCAACGTAAATCATGATTTTCCGAAAAAGGATTTGAGTAAAGTACACCAACACCCATTTTCCAAACGCACGCAAATTCCGTGACGAAAGCTTCCAATGAAAATCATTTCCCAGCAATAGACCCAAATCCAAAACTCACTCAAGATGTAAATAGTTATTAAAACCTCAATATAACATTAATGCAAATAAAACTCCAATATTCGAAAACGTCCAACCAAGGATGAGGCATAAAACGCCACTCATAATTCATGGGAAGAACCATCCCCACGCGTATAAAACAATGCCGACACATGGGTAAACAAAATACCCAAAACAACACCCTTCGGTGACGGGGGAGACCCGATTCCATCGAATGTGGCGTAATACAAGTTAAACCACAATTAATAAATACAAGTAAGCTTCTTGGATGGGGCACACATGACATCAACCAAACTAGGTCTTTAGACAATCTTAGACATCAACCATACTAGGTCTTTAGTCCCTCTTAGACATCAACCATACTAGGTCTTTAGCCCATCTTAGACATCAACCATACTAGGTCTTTAGTCCCTCTTAGACATCAACCATGCTAGGTCTTTAGTCCAAACCACAAAGTTCAATCCTGCTGGATCTTTACCTTGGAAACCCACCATCCAAAACAAGATTACTCGGCTTAAACATTTATACATGACCTCAAAAGAACAACCAATGCATTTAAATCATGTAATTATCAAATACAATGCAATTCATGCAAATCAAACCCCAAGCCCACGTCAAGCTTATCAAAACCAGACGAATGCCCTCAAGGCTCAACCGAGTCCAAAACCGAGCCATCTGCTCAAAAGATCTAATGATCGTTAATCAAATCAACTCATGCAAATGAAGTGCATTTAACCCACATCGTGCAAACACATGCTCCGAGGCATGATAATCTCACAACCCCTTCATTGCCACTTTCCCAATGACGTCAAATCATATATGCATCTATATGTATGTGTGTATGCGTATACACAAATCTTTTATAACTCAACAATGCATATAACCCATTATAGTTCGTTAGTCCCAAAGGTGCTAAGAACACAAAGTCATCAAATAGTCTTCACATATAGGACAAAACACTCAAGGATGCACATACTCAAATAAAACGCAATTTAGGCACATAACACATCTACGGCTCCACCTCGAGCTACTAAAACCGACAAACACTCAAAAGACTCATTTGAGTATAAATCAAGCCCTTAAAGGCAAAATAACCATTTAGCTAAATACGTGTTGTCCACACGTTTCGTAAACCAAAACACATCGTTACTCAAAATCTTTGCCTTTTAAATTATCAATTGGCCTTCGGCCCAAAATAAAAGGTTTACCACTCTCAAAATATTCATACGGTCAAGATTGACCAAATCCCCAACTCACACGTTCACATTTTCAAAATGTAACCCGTCATAGTTATTGCATAATCACAACAAACACTAAAAGTGTATTTTGACCAAATAACCTTCACTTATGCAATAAATTAACAAAACCATTTTCACTTGTGATTTATTTATCAACCTCTCAAAATCCCCAAATGTGGGTGTTTCACAAGATTTGCAAAGTTCAACACTTTGATTAATCAAAACCCACTAAATAACTCAACAAGAGATAATTTCATATAAAGCACACAAATACTTTGAAATAAACATTTTGGCACGTACAACGTTTTCACAAATCAACTTGAACTCACCTTGCTAGATTAGGCTAAATCTAGATTTTCCCAAACATAAGCTCCTTTGAAGAAAAACAAATCTTCAAGCTCAAATCTTCCAAAAACCTAGATCCATAAGTTTCCAACCATAAATAATCATCCTAAAACACTTACATACGTTTCCCCCAACATAAAACATCCAAAATCACCAAAATACCAAAACCCTAACTCTTTAAATGGAGAAAAGTGAGAAGCTTAACTCAACCACCACCAAATACTACTGGATCATCCAATACACTTCAAAACTCTTTCTAGATCCTTGAAGATCTCTCAAAAACGAAACCATGGCAACTTGAATCACTCAAATCGGAGATGGGATGCAAAAGTTATGAGGGTATGAAGAATGGGGCTGAAAATTCGCGACTTATGCGGACTCCAGAGAGTTACGGGGCTTGGGCCGCGGCCCAAGGTCGCGCTTTTGGGTCAGATACTGTTTCGGCCGTAACTTCTTCGTTATAGCTCCGTTTTCGCTCCGAAAAGAACCGTTGGACTCGTATTCGAATTCCGCATCCAACAAGACTATAAAATCTATGATTTAATCCCAAATCCTATGTTTCATATTTATCTTAAAAGATCGATTTTACACTGATTCAGAATTATACTTATCCGAAAATTACGGGTGTTACAATCCTCGAAATCTAGCACCCAAACACCCAACGGTTACTGAGCTCAACGCTTTTCACAATCCCTTAGTCCTTGCTGAAATCCAACTTCTTCATGCAGAACTGCCATGATCACTTCATGCGAACTCTAACCAACAATGTCCGCTTAGGTACGTTATACTTATATCCAGGTGAAGAGTCAATTTACTAGAGTAACTTCCAACCAGATGACTTCGGTTGTCTCCCAACCTTAAGTGTTCCATACTTCCCCAACGGCGGATCCAAACTCAAAATTAGTCTGTGTCTACGCACTCTTATTTTTTTTTTCCAATTAGCCTAAGGTCTGCTCTCATCTAAAACCAACAAACCTCCAATGTCCAAGGTCCCCGCTGCCGAACTGGCACTTATCCCTAACGAGTCACATTAGACTCCAACACCGACGGTCGTCACTGACCCATCGATTATACAATCTCCAAAAGTTACGCCTAATCACCAATCATCCGATCGACAGATTCTTCTACCACACCAGGAGAGTCATCACGCTAAATCTATTTTCCACAATCGAACTTCTTAAGATCATCACAGCCGATACCACAATTTATAAGAATTAGTCACACCTTCCAATTACACTACTGGTCATTGACCTCGAACCTCAAAAGTTGACACCTAGTCACACCACTAAACTCGACCCATCCCAGAGCTCCACACACGAGCTTCATTCCTCAAATATCCCCACCAATCCATGGTCATCCCCCCGGTCTAAAGGGTCCTACACGACCTTCATATAAACTGGCAACCCGCAACGAGGTTGCCAACGTAAACGGCTACCAAAAGCACTAATAGGAGACACCGCAAGTCCCACCCTCTAATTGTCCACAAGAATCAATTCGACCCCGCGACCGACATCATGCAGTTCACGGTAATAACACGCGTTAGAAACCCAATCTTTCACTGAAAAGTCCTACGCGTCCTCACCCCTAACTGGGGTTGCTCAACCTCACCAAGCCTAAAGAGTTCAAGGTTTTCAAGTGACAGACTCAATAAATATGCCAATAAAGTTTTCACTAGATTTTTTTTCAACGCGAAGGTTTTTATACTAACATAACATACGTACAAAAACTTACCACTACCTAGCCGGTATATGCACAAACATGGACACACTCGTCCCACGTATGAAAAATCATTTTTGAAAACTATTTCATCGCAAATCAGTTTACTATTGAAACGTAGAAACGTACTCGACAAATTTTAAAATGAACCGCTTGGGTCCCATCATGGATTTACTTGTGCTAGACACGCAAAGCAATTTCCCATATTAAAATAGCGTTCAACAGCATGTGTGTACAAACTTTTAAAAGAAGGATTTACACGACATCAATTCCCAAAATTCTCTTTTTAACCATAAAATGACATGAACTGTAATTCATTAACAACTTCGCATGTGTCAGTTTTGTTCACAGAGAAACGAAGCAAATCGTCTACACACCTTGGTTAAAACACGGCATGGTCTGGGCCATCCCCCAGTTTTAAATCGAATAACAAGATATTTTCATCATTTGGAAATATCGTTTTAAACATCGAAAAGGAATCTCAAATCAAAATTTTGCATGCCAATCTGTAACACTTTCTTAGTAGTCACTCTGAAATGGTATAGCACATACCGGATAGTCAATACTAATTTTCAAAGTAGAAATTCATTAACTCAAATTTCAAAACTTCTCATCCAGTCGTACAATGACAAGTAAATAAAATCCTTTGACCAGTCTCGCACACCTCAATGTGTTTTTCTCAAAACTTCGGAAAACCATACGTGCACATAATTTGATTGACACATAAAATAATTCAAATCAACTTCAAGTCTTAAACCGCGCAAGCGATGCGCATTAACGCCCCAAAATAGTGGCTACCAAACTATTCATGTCAATAATTCAATATAGTGCATTTGCGAGTAAGAACATCAAATGACAGTAAACGAGAGTGCATAAAATAGAACATTAGAAATGTACTATCATGATGCTCCTATATGCGTTACTCACGCCACGTATAAATTATTTCGCACACTTAGCAAGTTGTAACAAATATGCTACCACGATTCTCGAAGGAGAAGCCATGTGGCATTAAAACTCCAAAACCACTCCTTTTGATGCAATACGACATAAAGCACATTTTTCAACAAAATTTGCATGAGATGCAATACTGACTCAAACCCATATATTAACGCACGCTATCATTCAAGTATGCACATGACAAAGTGTCACCCATGCACCGCAAAATGTCTTAAAAATGAAACTCCATCATATTCCACAAAACTTCCATAAAACTCAATGAAACTCAACCGCATCCAACCAATTAAATGGTGTCAAAGTTTTCGTTTTCAATAAACAACTCGCATAAAACAACGCTATGATCAAATCATCCAAATCATAAAACCTCCTTTTTGTTGCAACACAAAATAAAACGACACCCTTTCGTCAAGACTCGCAAAATCCAAATTCCCATTACGGATCAACACCGAAACAAGGGAAGGTAACTCTTCGTCCAAACCTTAACATATGTGGAGGAGATCCAATGTTAAAGTCGTAAGTCGTGGTTACTTATCCAAACCATAAACGACATTAAAACATGGATATCACAATATCCGAAAGTAGTAGTTGACGACTACAAAGAATAAAATAAATCTCGACCAGGTTCACAATTGCCTGTCGTAAAATAATTTCATGCATGTTCCAAAATCATGGTTTAAAATCTTGCGTATGTCAAACTTTTTCCAAGATTTAGCAGTACCGTCCATACTACGATTCGAAACACAAGGAATAATCGATGCAATTTATTTTAAAAGCAAAATAAATTTCGTGCATGCATTTTGTCGGCACTCAACGTCCAGGTCACATTCCTCCAATTACTCCGATCACACTATTGTCATCCGGATACTCACACATCTTAACGCGAAATTGAAAGTCACATCGACTAACCCCACATTTCTCCTCAAATCAAGGTCAATTCAATAAGCCTACGGCTCCAATCCAACTATTAATTTCGACCCGAACGGTCCACTTAATGCAATCAACATGCTTACCGCCACTCCAAATGGCAAATGCTAAAGTCGTCAACCTCTTATAACGACTACTCGCTTAGAAATCCTTCACTACCCCAACGGTCATCACGCTAGAGTAGTCCAAGTATACTCATGTAACTAGTAGGTTCACCATAATATTGGCCAGGTGCAATTATGAACGTACCGTACATGATCATCCTTGTTACTCTTGACGTGACTCCTCGTTTCTAGTGACCCCAACAACTTCCGAATATCCTATCTTAGAGTGCCTAATGGTGCAATCTCGCTCTCATTTACTTAAAACAACGCTAGTTTGAGTCTAGGTATCCAACAGTCAACACCTAATTCTCTCAAACTTATGCTCTGATATCAACTTGTAACACCCTCAAATTTGGACGAGCAACTAACTTTAATTTCAATAAAATAACCAAAAGAAGACAAAATCATGTCTACAGATCATCCCTGAAAATACCTCGGAATTTAAACATCATAATTCCCACAATAAATAACTTAAAACGGGCGTTACTTAACACAACACAAGTTGCTAATCCCAAATGAATGCGGAAGGCTTCACTAATCAAAATCACCTCTCGTACACTCTACTAGAACTCGCCACTTCACAGTGTAGCTAAAGATACTCCCAACCTGAACCTGTTGCAGATGCCGACAAATAAAAAGGTTAGGCTAACGCCTAGTGAGTTCAAGAGTTTACATCATGATCAAATAATTTGTTAGACAAAAGGTTTCAACGTAAATCATGATTTTCCGAAAAAGGATTTGAGTAAAGTACACCAACACCCATTTTCCAAACGCACGCAAATTCCGTGACGAAAGCATCCAATGAAAATCATTTCCCAGCAATAGACTCAAATCCAAAACTCACTCAAGATGTAAATTGTAAGAACCCAATCCAAAAGTACAAGCTAGAAGCTACTTCTTTAATTCATAATACCATAAATGGCTCAACGTAATCACACTATTTAGATTTACAAGCTGGGTTTGCGGAAATAACCCTCACTACAGCTGAGATCATGACTACAAATGAATAGGAAAGCCTTCTAATCCTTCAATATGCAACCTCCGCTTCACGCCTTGCCAAACCTCTAAGCAAGCTTTCAATTACCTGTTTACCTGAAAAGGTTTTAGTTTGAAAAGCGAGGGTTAGACCATGAGGTCTAGTGAGTTCCCTCCACACCAGGTCACACCATAAAACATCATAATTCATAAAACAGTTATGAAAAAAGTTTATACAAATCATAACGGCACACTTTAAAAATGAGAAGCACACATTGACACATGCTACTGGCACACGCTATGGTCACACACACCGTGACAGCGCAATAGTACACACACCGCCCATATATGAAACAAATTCATATATATATATACTTAATATGGGACACACCCCCATTTCTCAACAACGCCAGAGCACGATGTATAATTAGTATGGGACCCCCCCCATTTCTCGACAACGCTAAAGCACATTCACACATTTAAATCATACATTATGCTACCCACCTACTCATTGCTTCATAATTAAGCAGTTGAAAATCACACATATAAATAGCAACCATGCCACACACTTACTCTTCACTTTGTAATAAAAACAGTTGGAAAGCGCACCGTTAATTAATAATCATACCACACATTTACTCTTTGCTTTAAAATAAAAGCAGTTGAAAAGCACATCGTTAATTAATAATCATCTACCACCCTTGTACAAAATTTAGGTTCAGAAAGACTCACCTACCGTCCTTGCAAGGGATTCTTACTTGCAACCAATTGCCTCTTCTCGCACCTACATTTACACCCACACACAATACCCGATAAGACTCTGATTAACGGGATTTACATTTAACTAAGCCCAATCCGGTTTCCTTAAATTTATATATATCGGATCTGCCATCTAAAGCCAACGCCATACCGGGTCTAATATGGCCCAAATAACTAATAATATCGAAGCCCAATTAACTAATATATCGAAATCCAATAATTAATATCTCGAAATCCAATTAACTAATATGTCTAAATCCAATAATTTAATAAACCATACTGATTCTAAAAATGAAATCCAACACCGCCCATTTACTAGATAATTAATTATAGATTCCAAGAAATGCACACCGGCCCATATCACAAACAAATGCCACCGACCCAATTAATTAATAGTATTCGGTCCACTAACCAATTCCTAATTCTGATCTAAAATATGAATTCCAAGCCCACCTGCCAAAATAAATTAAATGTCGGTCCTGTTAATAACTAATACCAAGGCCCAAGTTAAATTAATGGAGTCCAGGTCCACTAACCAAAAATTCCATCTCACGGCCCAAAATAGGACAATACCGGAACCATAAGATGGGTTCCGGATCTGTTAATTTCCTTTCCGGATCACCACCCAAATCAGGTAAATTCCGGAACTCCAATTTCAAGTTTAAATTCCGGATCATTTACCAAATGATGATTCCGGATCCTATGTAACTTGTCCAAATTCCGGATCTGATTAAAATTAGGTTCCGGACTGTTCACACTCCGGACTTCGATACTGGAACTAAACTTTCGGACTAAATATCCGATGCGATACAGATTAATATCAGGGTCAGTGATTAACCCAATTTAACCGTTTACTAAGTCCCTTACTTCACAAAATGATGATTATACTCTGTTAATCCTCCCTTAAACACTCTTTTCAGCTATTAAGCAAAAATTCTCACCAATCCACTAAATCTTATGCAGTAATGGAAAATCAATTGCTACAAATGAAAGTAGAGGTTACCTGAAATTCCTTGGTGAGGAGTTCTTCTTCCACTTGTAGATTTGACTATACTTTCTTTCCAATAGCGCCTGAAAAAATTTCTTCCATGCTCTCTCTTTCTCTCTAAGCCGCCACACTCTCACGCACTGATAAATTCCTAGGGTTTTGAGCCTAATTTGGTGATTAAATACTTTTCACCCAATTTACAAAACAGACCCCCAACTTTCAGGCTTCACACTTGCACCCCAAAATTAAATATTTGTTTTTAAATCAGAACACGGTTGTTAGATCATCCTCCCCTCAAAAGAATTCCGTCCCCGAAATTCCATCTTTGCACAAACGAGGAAAACTGTTCCTCAGCTTTCTAACCTTGCGATCTATAATCGCCAACGGTTCTCTCACAATCCAATTTTTCATCCACACGAGCGTCTTCTAAAAATACAACCATGATTTCCTCGGCCAAGCACTTCCTAAGATTCGACATGGAAATGTCGAACGAATTCCCCGAAGTTACACGGGTAATTTCAGCTTATACGCCACCTCACCTACATGCTCGGTGTTGGCGAACGGCCCGTCATACCTAGGTCTTAGTTCTCCTTTTCTTTCCAAACACACGTCTTTCCACAACGAAACTCTAAACATCACATTGCTTCCCACACAGAACTCGATCAATCTCTTACTTCTGTTTACCTACCCTGTGGCGGTCTCGAGCCACGCTTAACTTCTCGCGACAAGTTTGGCCTATCGGTGGTCAACTGCACGACCTCTTGTCTCACCCAAAATCATTCTCACCTTAGACTCACGGTTTTAAAATGCATCACACTAAGGGTTTCACACACGATTTCACCTTCTTAACGAACGAATTCTACCGAAGTTAACGCCACAACAACATGAATTCCAAAAAGTAACGACGCTCAAATCGCCAACTGATCACAAGATCAACCTTGAATACTACTTTAACCCACAGTTAAGGTTCTCTTCAACAGATTACACACAATTCTACAATCACTTCCCAACACAAAATACGTCGAAGGCAGCTAACACTTTTTCACATTAGTTATGCCGACCGCAAACCATTGTTAACAATTAATTCACACGCTTTACCAGAACGTCGCTCCCATACTACTACCAAGTCCAATCCAATGGTCCTTCACCCCAAACACTACATTCAACTACTTTCTTCTACTACTTTCTCAAACATAAGACACGTTCCAAAGAACGGCTCACTAGAAAGTGCACACTCTTGACCAATCACACAAGTCCTCTTTCTCATACTCCACTAGAAATTTATGCACTCGACAGTGACGTTCTGCAAACATTGCTTCCCACTTTTCGAGCCACTTGCCACACTTTCTACTTCCCGTTTACCCACTTATTCCAATCCACCGCCCCAATACCTCGGGCTAGTATGGAACATTTCTTATCCAACATTGACCACACTATTCACGCAATTTCAACGGTTACTATGTCTAATCAACAGTTTCCCCCACTTCTCACACGAGAAATTCGACCAAGTCAATCCGAAATACACTCAATGCTTGAAGCGACCACACGTTTCTCATTTCTCAAACGATAATAACCCACTCCTTTGCATTTCCTTTACATAAAAGGACTAGCTCAACATTCCCAAGGATTTCGTATCTACTACGAAACATCATAGACTCGCTAATCCAAGAGAACACACTTACCTTCTTAGCTAGCCACCATTGCCCCCATTTTTATTCTCGGATAACAATACCACACGCCACTTAGGCATCCATACCTCTCCACACATAATTTTGTCACATCTGAACAACTTATAAGCAAAGCCCGAGCAAAAGTCCCCACTTATGCTCATCCCATAACAACACTAGTCCAACACTTAACCTTACAGCAACTCATTACCACCATGCCCCACATGCTTACTAAATATAAGTTACCGCCATCTTATCCACACAACTCCACACACTAGAGGCTCAAACCTCACGACCACTGCAATCGCACTAAGCCGTGCTTTCTCCACGCCAAACACCACTTATATCTGAAAGATTTGTGAAAACATTAAACAATAACTAGTTTTGCAAATCAACATTCTCACACATAAAACTGGAATTCCTGCCTGGTCACCACACACCTGCGACCTGATCTAGGACTCACACCTGCCCTTGGGAACAGACCAAGTTCGCTCGAACCATCCACATGGGACACCCTCCATGTATACCACACTATCAACTTGAGATTTACGCATAGATAGACCATAGGCAAGCACACAATAATAAGTACGCATGTTCGAATAACAAACAGGTACCATCAAGTTTTGATCAGAAACTCACAATTTTGCCTTTCTCCAATCCAGATGAACCACGAATTATGACCGTCTACTTCACTCGATCGAACCTTCAATCTCACCCGACTCTTCGAATCCACTTGAGACACTCTCACGTAATTCAAACGATAAGACGCTCCCTTGCAAACCAACATAATCCACGTGTCCCACATGTGTTGTGCTAAATACTTCATTCGTAACCGACTTATCAACCACATAGGAAGAATCACCTATCCAACTATCAATTTTTCCACTTTCAGGATACTCACAAAAGCCGTCCACCCTCTTGACAGATACACACCTAACCCACTGACCTCTTATCTCCGCGTACACACCCAACAAAATAATCACACCAGGGCTAACTTTTCAGTTTCAAATCTCCCGACAACGACTCACACCCGTCGTTGACTTCAACATCAATGCTTGACAATTAACCTAACTGCAAGATCACCTCAACTCCGGCTCCACGCCGATACCGTTTCATCCACATACCACACGCTACTTTTCAAAGTAACTTGCCTACTTCGAAATCACCCGGGACACACACCCCGTCGACAGCCACACATCAACTTACCAAACAAGAGCAAAGACTACCATCACGCAAGCCTTTCTACAATCAAAGACTGAGACTACTGTTAGACGACCGCCCTCACTAAACTGTAACACCAAGGTCACGAATTGGCCATCGACGTCTCATCCACATTTTACACCCTCGAAACTTTGCACATTCTTAAGCGCGATATCTCTTACCACCTAGCGAGTTCATAGCCTTCATGCATGACAACACAACGATTTAAATCGTTTTACACACTCGACATATCCCACAAAACAAGGTTTGATATGCCTGACACGACACCTCCATAAAGAACAACCACACACACACACACTGATCTCAAGGATCGCTCATACGCGACCTAGTCATCGTTTGAAAACGCATTCACTGAAACTCCCTCTGTGCAAAATTTTAAAATACAGCAACATCGCTCACACTAGAATAGTCAACCGACTCTCATACTTGCTGCTATGTCCACAACGTGTTCACATCGTTTCACCCATAAAACCATATGATTAAATATTGTTATGATTTCTTTACAACAAAATTTAACTCACTCGTAAAAGAAGTGAAGTAACTCACTATTTCTCCAAGTTCGAAATTTATTACACCACGTAAACAAATTTATCTTTTCCTTCAAACTCACACGTGCACACGCTAACTCATTTTCAAAATTAGAGATTTACAAGGCACCCACACACTCACACATTCTGACACGAAGGACTTATGTAACTTGTTTGAAAACACAATGCATGACTCAATTTACATTGAAGGCTATTCGCTCGAGCAAAGTCAACCGTTTGCAGTTACAGCAATTCAACGCCGACACCCTACTCCCAACCAAACCATCAGGTTCCTTACATTTGAAACAATCATCGGTATCGGTACTTCCCACACACTTGGATGCTTCCACCTCACAGTTACCACCTGTCTACTACTGCGCAAAATATACGGCTTCACCTCGACCCCAAATAGATTTACCAACACTAGTGTTGTCAATCCATTCATCTATCATTTCTCCACCACTCTTGTCACTCTTCCACTTACTAGAGTGTAAGAAAGCACATCTCCACTATCCGATCCTTGAGTTGAAACTCTCAAGGTCTCCATCCACCTACATCGGGAACTCCCAGAATACAGACTCATCAGAGATTAGGAGCTCACCTCCAATCAATTATTTTCCTCAAGAACCCTAAAGATTATACTCTACACGGACACTCACACCACATTCACACAATACCCCTTCTAGATAGCGTCATCACTCACACCAAGAATAATATGCACAACGCACTAAACCGTTGTCATCATGACAAGGTTAAGACTTTACACTACCGAAGCTCTGCACACACTAATCACCACACTCTACACACTACTATTATTCTCCACACTCAATCCACCACACTCCACTCACCACCAATATCAGAACAACGGTAATCAAGCACACCCATGCACCTGTAAATTCATAATGACATTGGCCAGATGTTATTTGAATTTACCCTACATGAGAGCCCTCACTACCTCGTCCTAAATTCTCAGTGATTAAGGTCTTCCTTAAAGGCTTCCTATAACTCAGTTGTGTCCTCCTACTCCACAGTTTAAGTTTAGGCTTATCCGGTCACCTAAATCCCTTAAACTAGCGCTCTGATACCATTTGTAACAACCCAATCCAAAAGTACAAGCTAGAAGCTACTTCTTTAATTCATAATACCATAAATGGCTCAACGTAATCATACTATTTAGATTTACAAGCTGGGTTTGCGGAAATAACCCTCACTACAGCTGAGATCATGACTACAGATGAATATGAAAGCCTTCTAATCCTTCTATATGCAACCTCCGCCTCACGCCTTGCCAAACTTCTAAGCAAGCTTTCAATTACCGTTTACCTGAAAAGGTTTTAGTTTGAAAAGCGAGGGTTAGACTATGAGGTCTAGTGAGTTCCCTCCACACCAGGTCACACCATAAAACATCATAATTCATAAAACAGTTATGAAAAAAGTTTATACAAATCATAACGGCACACTTTAAAAATGAGAAGCACACATTGACACATGCTACTGGCACACGCTATGGTTACACACACCGTGACAGCGCAATAGTACACACACCGCCCATATATGAAACAAATTCATATATATATATATATATATACTTAATATGGGACACACCCCCATTTCTCAACAACGCCAGAGCACGATGTATAATTAGTATGGGACACCCCCCCCATTTCTCGACAACGCTAAAGCACATTCACACATTTAAATCATACATTATGCTACCCACCTACTCATTGCTTCATAATTAAGCAGTTGAAAATCACACATATAAATAGCAACCATGCCACACACTTACTCTTCACTTTGTAATAAAAACAGTTGGAAAGCACACCGTTAATTAATAATCATACCACACATTTACTCTTTGCTTTAAAATAAAAGCAGTTGAAAAACACATCGTTAATTAATAATCATCAACCACCCTTGTACAAAATTTAGGTTCAGAAAGACTCACATGCCGTCCTTGCTAGGGATTCTTACTCGCAACCAATTGCCTCTTCTCGCACCTACATTTACACCCACACATAATACCCGATAAGACTCTGATTAACGGGATTTACATTTAACTAAGCCCCCAATCCGGTTTCCTTAAATTTATATATATCGGATCTGCCATCTAAAGCCAACGCCATACCGGGTCTAATATGGCCCAAATAACTAATAATATCGAAGCCCAATTAACTAATATATCGAAATCCAATAATTAATATCTCGAAATCCAATTAACTAATATGTCTAAATCCAATAATTTAATAAATCATACTGATTCTAAAAATGAAATCCAACACCGCCCATTTACTAGAAAATTAATTATAGATTCCAAGAAATGCACACCGGCCCATATCACAAACAAATGCCACCGACCCAATTAATTAATAGTATCCGGTCCACTAACCAATTCCTAATTCTGATCTAAAATATGAATTAAAAGCCCACCGACCAAAATAAATTAAATGTCGGTCCTGTTAATAACTAATACCAAGGCCCAAGTTAAATTAATGGAGTCCAGGTCCACTAACCAAAAATTCCATCTCACGACCCAAAATAGGACAATACCGGAACCATAAGATGGGTTCCGGATCTGTTAATTTCCTTTCCGGATCACCGCCCAAATCAGGTAAATTCCGGAACTCTAATTTCAAGTTTAAATTCCGGATCATTTACCAAATGATGATTCCGGATCCTATGTAACTTGTCCAAATTCCGGATCTGATTAAAATTAGGTTCCGGACTGTTCACACTCCGGACTTCGATACTGGAACTAAACTTCCGGACTAAATATCCGATGGGATACAGATTAATATCAGGGTCAGTGATTAACCCAATTTAACCGTTTACTAAGTCCCTTACTTCACAAAATGATGATTCTACTCTGTTAATCCTCCCTTAAACACTCTTTTCAGCTATTAAGCAAAAATTCTCACCAATCCACTAAATCTTATGCAGTAATGGAAAATCAATTGCTACAAAAGAAAGTAGAGGTTACCTGAAATTCCTTGGTGAGGAGTTCTTCTTCCACTTGTAGATTTGACTATACTTTCTTTCCAATAGCGCCTGAACAAATTTCTTCCCTGCTCTCTCTTTCTCTCTAAGCCGCCACACTCTCACGCACCGATTAAAAACTTTTCACCCAATTTACAAAACATACCCCCAACTTTCAGGCTTCACACTTTCACCCCAAAACTAAATATTAGTTTTTAAATCAGAACACAATTGTTACATAAATAGTTATTAAAACCTCAATATAACATTAATGCAAATAAAACTCCAATATTCAAAAACGTCCAACCAAGGATGAGGCATAAAACGCCACTCATAATTCATGGGAAGAAACATCCCCACGCGTATAAAACAATGCCGACACATGGGTAAACAAAATACCCAAAACAACACCCTTCGGTGATGGGGGAGACCCGATTCCATCGAATGTGGTGTAATACAAGTTAAACCACAATTAATAAATACAAGTAAGCTTCTTGGATGGGGCACACATGACATCAACCAAACTAGGTTTTTAGTCAATCTTAGACATCAACCATACTAGGTCTTTAGTCCATCTTAGACATCAACCATACTAGGTCTTTAGTCCCTCTTAGACATCAACCATACTAGGTCTGTAGTTCCTCTTAGACATCAACCATACTAGGTCTTTAGTCCATCTTAGACATCAACCATACTAGGTCTTTAGTCCCTCTTAGACATCAACCATGCTAGGTCTTTAGTCCAAACCACCAAGTTCAATCCTGCTGGATCTTTACCTTGGAAACTCACCATCCAAAACAAGCTTACTCGGCTTAAACATTTATACATGACCTCAAAAGAACAACCAATGAATTTAAATCATGTAATTCTCAAATACAATGCAATTCATGCAAATCAAACCCCAAGCCCACGTCAAGCTTATCAAAACCGGGCGAATGCCCTCAAGACTCAACCGAGTCCAAAACCGAGCCATCTGCTCAAAAGATCTAATGTTCGTTAATCAAATCAACTCATGCAAATGAAGTGCATTTAACCCACATCGTGCAAACACATGCTCCGAGGCATGAAAATCTCACTACCCCTTCATTGCCACTTTCCCAATGACGTCAAATCATATAGGCATCTATATGTATGTGTGTATACGTATACGCAAATCTTTTATAACTCAACAATGCATATAACCCATTATAGTTCGTTAGTCCCAAAGGTGCTAAGAACACAAAGTCATCAAACGGTCTTCACATATAGGACAAAACACTCAAGGATGCACATACTCAAATAAAACGCAATTTAGGCACATAACACATCTACGGCTCCACCTCGAGCTACTAAAACCGACAAACACTCAAAAGACTCATTTGAGTATAAATCAAGCCCTTAAAGGCAAAATAACCATTTAGCTAAATACGTGTTGTCCACACGTTTCGTAAACCAAAACACATCGTTACTCAAAATCTTTGCCTTTTAAATTCTCAATTGGCCTTCGGCCCAAAATAAAAGGTTTACCACTCTCAAAATATTCATACGGTCAAGATTGACCAAATCCCCAACTCACACGTTCACATTTTCAAAATGTAACCCGTCATAGTTATTGCATAATCACAACAAACACTAAAAGTGTATTTTGACCAAATAACCTTCACTTATGCAATAAATTAACAAAACCATTTTCACTTGTGATTTATTTATCAACCTCTCAAAATCCCCAAATGTGGGTGTTTCACAAGATTTGCAAAGTTCAACACTTTGATTAATCAAAACCCACTAAATAAATCAACAAGAGATAATTTCATATAAAGCACACAAATACTTTGAAATAAACATTTTGGCGTGTACAACATTTTCACAAATCAACTTGAACTCACCTTGCTAGATTAGGCTAAATCTAGATTTTCCCAAACGTAAGCTCCTTTGAAGAAACACAAATCTTCAAGCTCAAATCTTCCAAAAACCTAGATCCATAAGTTTCCAACCATAAATAATCATCCTCAAACACTTACATACGTTTCCCCCAACATAAAAAATCCAAAATCACCAAAATACCAAAACCCTAACTCTTTAAATGGAGAAAAGTGAGAAGCTTACCTCAACCACCACCAAATACTCCTGGATCATCCAATACACTTCAAAACTCTTTCTAGATCTTTGAAGACCTCTAAAAAACGAAACCATGACAACTTGAATCACTCAAATCGGAGTTGGGATGCAAAAGTTATGAGGGTTTGAAGAATGAGGCTGAAAATTCGCGACTTATGCGGACTCCAGAGAGTTACGCGGCTTGGGCCGCGGCCCAAGGTCGCGCACCAGGCCGCGCGGCCTCCTTTTGGGTTAGATACTGTTTCGGCCGTAACTTCTTCGTATAGCTCCGTTTTCGCTCCGGAAAGAACCGTTGAACTCGTAGTCGAATTCCGCATCCAACAAGACCATAAAATCTAGGATTTAATCCCAAATCCTATTTTTCACATTTACCTTAAAAGATCGATTTTACACTGATTCGAAATTATACTTATCCGAAAATTACGGGTGTTACAAATCATATTTTAAATAATTAAGTCTCCGAATTATGCTTTTGAATGGAAATACACTAAACTTTATTATCTTGAATGATAAATTACCTAAACTAATTTTTCCAATAAAATAAAACATCAAACTTTTAAAAGTTAGTTACTTACATCATTTTAACCTCAAAAAGTTGTCTCTAACCGGCTAGGAAGTGTTTAACGTAAAAGGAAACCTAAATAAGTTTTACCATTCTCAAACCTACGTCATTCAAACCCACACAATGACACAAACACAAGTATTACTCCCTCTCGCCACTCCTCGTCGCCCCATCATTTTTTGTTCTCCATGTTGCCTATCACGTTGCCCTTAGAATCGATCTTCCTCTTTTCTATCTATTGATTCTTCTTTGTTTGATATATAACAACAAGGAGATTGTTGACAGATGAAACAACTTGATAGGCGACTTGGAGAACGAACAATGATGGGGCGACAAAGAGTGGCGGGAGGGAGCAAAATCGTTGTTTGCGAGAGTTTTGAATGGCATAAGGTTTGGAAAAATAAAACCGATTTAAGTTTTGTAGGATGATTTATTTATTAGCAAAATATTTAGGGGGCGTTTGGTTCATTTAAGAATTGAGAATAGAAATAAGCATTGCATTGATGCTGTTTGGTTTATCAATAAAAATTGTTTTATATAATATTTTTAATACAATTATATATCGTCCAACATGAAAATAAAATAACATGTTTCATTCAACATCAAGAGATGAATGAACATATGAGAAAAGATGTCTGAACGAGAGTAAGATTTTCATTCCCCCCAATTTGATCATGAATGAAAATTAATAGGTTTAAGGTAATGAACCCATTATATTATATTATATTATTTCAAATCAAAGAACATTTTCCATTATCATTCTCATTCCTTACCGTTCAGTACCCCACCCGACCAAACAACCCTTACGCTGTGTTCTCGAAACTTATTTTAGGAAGGAAAGGAAAGGAAACGGGTGGAAAGTAAAAAAAACTCGTGTTCTCGAAACTTTTTTAGGAGAGAAAGAAAATGAAACAAAAGAAAAATAATGATAAATTTTCTTCCAAAACTTTTCTCCCAAATGTGGGAGGAAAGGTAAGAAAAAGAAAGAAAAAAAATTAAAAGCATTTAAAAAATTTACTGAAATTATTAAAATTACAAAACTACATGATATTACTTTAAGTGTATATTAATAAAAATGTCATCTTTCATTTCCTTTCTATAATGTGCAAGAACACAAAAAAATATTTCATTTTCTTCCTTTTCTTTCCCTTTCTTTTCCATAAAGATTTCCCTTTCTTTTGTTTTCTCTCCTAACCAAGGGGCTGTTTGGTTGGTTTTCCATTAAGTCCTGTATGAATAAAGGTGTTTGTTTGAATTAATCTGTCTGTATAGATTAGAAAAGTTTTTGTTTGGGAGGGTGTTTTCATAGATGCGAGGACCGTGTTTTTTAATTGGGAGAGACGGGTTTGGACAAAACTTGGCTTTCTGCATAAAGCTTCATCCTAAAAGCTTAATAAATAAGTCATTTTCTATATCATTAAGCTACTACCAAACAGTCATGTATAGCTAACTGAATAAGCTACGTATCCTGTTAAGTTCATTAAGCTGCAAACAAAGAGGCCCTAACACAGCTTTGGAGAATCATTCAAAATGACTTCGTTGACTGCAAAACAACTTTCAACCTGAAAAAACGCAGCTCCTCCCGCTCTCCGCTGATATCTGCCGTGTCTGCTCACTCGCTCCATCTGAGAATCGATGAACGACGACTCTGGTAGTCTGGTAGCATCTTTGGCTACATTCCCTCCGCTGCAAACAATCAGAGCTCTAAAGGTCACTTGGAAGAAATAGCCGCTTGGCATAATCCTTCTCCGAGGGAGGTAATTTTGCATTTATAGCTCCATTTGGAAGGATTAGGGCAATATCATTAAGACATAACAAGTTAATTTGTTGATAATGATTTGTAATTCATCTGCTTGCTATCTACCATCTTGAAATCAAATCACTTGGCAATTAGATATCTGTTTGTGCCTTTCCTCTTGAGCCTTGAACTTGTCTTTCAGAGATCTTCAATTTGCTTGTGCCGATTCAACTGCGTTGTAGAGATCATAGAGTCGGACGGATAATAGGTTGAGTACATGCCCTAGACAAACCAAATGGCCGTCGCCTTGTTTTTCCGTTAATTTTTGAATGCGGTGGTGTACCGTTATGAGATATGAAACGTACTCCCAAAATTTTCTGGTGTCTAATCATACATGTTAAAGTGAATTTTATATGTTGATTTGTCATTTTTGAATATTTTTGTTGTTTTAATTGGCAAGACCAGCATTTATATTTTGTTTTATTTATTACTAGTCTAGTCATCTATGAACTTATATTTAGTATGGTACATTATGTTGTTTATGCATAATGTACCATACTACAATTCATGAAGCGAGTATAATTAGCAAACAACTATATTTAGATATCAACAGATTTTTTATGAAGTCAAAGAATCCATTGCTAAATTTAGACACCTTATATGAAAACATCATCCACCAATTTTTTCAAGTCAAAGAATCCATTGCCAAAACTAAAGAAAAACAAAAACCACAAAGATTTAACCAGAAATAAAGAGAATGTATGAATTCCAATAGAGAGAGAGGGGGAGGACCATGGAAATGGTCTTCTGCAAGATCCACATAGAAGAACAAAAAGAAGAAAAACTTGAGAATGTGGCTTTCTAAGAGTCCCATTAACTTCTATGGCGGTGGTGGCCACAGCGTTAGCGCTGGACATGGGATGCCTAAGTGCAGGGCAAACTCCATCGTGGCAATAGCAATAGACAAGGATAAAAACAGCCAACACGCGCTCAAGTGGGTTGTTGAACAACTTGTCACCCGTGGCCAAACCGTCGTCCTCGTCCATGTCCACAAAGTTTCTGCAGCAGGCAACTCCTGTCCCCCATTTGCTTTCTACAATTTATTATTTACACAATAAATATGGATTCATACACGAAGTTGTGAGGAGATTCTTAATTGGATCCCTTCTGAGATCAGGAAATTTCAATAAGAATTATAGTTACAAAATTTACTTGAAAGAAACGATGAATTTGCGGATGGAGTAAAACATGAGGTTGATTAAGTGTTGTGGATGCAGGAGGAGGGCCTGATGCTGCAAACAAGCTACAAAATGAGAAGCAAATCAGAGACTTGTTCCTCCCTTTCCATTGCTTTTGTACGCGTAAACAAGTATGCACCTTACCACCTATATATATTTTTTCATACATGTATATACATAAAAAAACCTCTCATACTAGCACTAATGCCCCGGATCCCATTTGACCTCTGTAGTTAAACGTGCTTGGACGAGAGTAGTACTAAGACGCCCCATGTGCTATTAATTTTGATTGAAAAACTTGTTTTTCTCGGAGAAAAACATCATTTTTTTGGTTGTCATGAGATTTTGTACCTCTTTAAGCTCTCTATCCGGCTTTCACGTATTTTGAGTGACTTCGTTTTTTTCTTGTTGCAGGTACAATGCATTGACATTATACTTGAAGATACCAACATAGCAAAAGCGTTGGCAGAATACGCTTCTCAGGCTGGAATAGAGTACCTGGTGCTAGGCGCATCATCACGGCATGGTTTCATCAGGTGCCTTCTTCAGAAGAATTATTAGCTAAAAATATGAGATCCAGTTCTTAACATTTTACCATAAATTAATGTTTTGACTAATTGATTATTTGTTTGTCAAATGTTCCCTGATGGAAGATTCAAGACTTCTGATGTTCCTAGCCATGTAATGAAGGTGGCCCCGGATTTCTGCACTATTTATGTCATCTCCAAAGGAAAGATTTCTAGTGCAAAGAAATCTTTACGGCCTGCCCCATTTGTTTCTCCGTTGATTAAGCAGATCCAAGAGCAATCTAACACCGCCGCCACCACCACCACCACCCCCACCCCCAACGCCAGCACCACCAACAACAACACCAACAGCTTTGCATCACTTGCACCTAGAAAGAACAGTTTTAATGTTAGAGGTCTGTCATGTGTTTTCTGTTGAACCACAATTTATTTTTCTGAATCTGTTCCCCATTGCTATTTTGGCTTGCACATGACATGGAGAATTTGTTGGCAGCGCCAGTGAAGACACCGGAGAAGCCTCGTCCAGTGCCTGATGAACTTGAATCGTTCATGTAAGTTTTAACCGGTGAAGTACATTATGCACTACAACAAAATCGGCTTTATAGGACACGGAACATCTCTAATTGTCATAATAGACTAATTTAATATCCTAACAAGTATTTTTTGACTCTTTATTTAGTATTTTTATATGACATTATTTTAAAAAGAAAGTCTTATAAAAACATGTCATATAAAAAGATGTGTTCAGAACACACTTCTCAAAAATGTCATATAGTGATATAGGAAAGGTAGTAGAGCATTGTCCTAAAAAAACTTATTAGGATGCCCAAATGCATCGTAACATCTTATTGTAACACTTTTATATATGGCGCACCATTTTTTGGTCCTATAAAGTAGGGTATTATGATATTTAGAGATATTTGGGGTCCTATAAAGCCAATTTTGTTGTAGTCATGGAAGTGATGAAGGTCTAAGAACTTCTACTTAACCGATAAAAAATACCAGATCACCATTTACTAGACCCGGGAGAGCAGCAAATGCAAAGCTCTTGTCGCTTGGGGATCTCCCAGAATCAGAAACTGATATATCATTTGTAAGTTCTGGAAGGCCAAGCATTGATCGCACACCAGCCTTCTACGATGACTTGGACTCGGGCACACCCTCATGCTTTTCAACCAGTTCAGATTATAATTGCGGGTCTACCTACTTGAGATCTTCATCACATAATGCGGTAAACAATACCTTTCCACAGATCTAAAATTAAATCACTTGCAGCATTTATTACAAACAAATAAGTAAAAAATAACTACAGGATGAGGGTGACAATGACATTGAAAGGCTGAAGATGGAACTCATGAAGAGAATGGATCTATATAGTTCAGCCTGCAAAGAAGCAGTTACAGCAAAACAGAAGGTGGTTTAAAAGCAACAATGTATTTTTTGTTGATTATTTGTGTACAAATGGGTAAATATTACGAGATCATTCCAACAGGCGGGAGAACTCCAACAATGGCGAATGGAAGAACAAAATAGATTGGAGGAAGAAGCCAGGGTGGTTGCGGAGAAAGAAAAAGCCAAGGGCCAGGCAGACATGGAGAAAGCAGAAGCCGCTAGAAGAATCGCAGAATTGGAATCCCGGAAAAGAGCAACTGCTGAATTGCAAGCACTTAGCACAGACAAGGGTGATTTGGTCAATGTGCCAGATAACCAATTTAAGTACAGAAAATACACAATTGAAGAGGTCGAAGAGGCTACAGAATTTTTTTCTCAATCAAGAAAGATCGGCGAAGGTGGTTATGGTCCTGTTTTTAAAGGCAGTCTCGATCATACCCCTGTTGCGATTAAGGTCTTACGTCCAGATGCTGCACAAGGAAGGTCACAGTTTCAGCGAGAGGTAACAACACCAACAATTTCACAAAAACAAACACTAAGCAACTTATTGCAACACTTATAAATATTCGAGAATATGTTAACAAGCTGAATTATGTTGTTTATTGGTTTAATGATAGGTGGAAGTATTAAGTTGCATGCGGCATCCAAATATGGTACTACTTCTAGGAGCCTGCCCAGAATACGGGTGTTTGGTCTATGAATACATGGCTAACGGTAGCTTAGAAGATCGCCTACACAGAAGAGGAAACACTCCTCCGTTATCATGGCAAATCAGATTCAAGATTGCATCAGAGATCGCCACTGGAATCTTGTTTCTCCATCAGACCAAACCAGAACCAATAGTTCATCGTGACCTGAAGCCTGGCAACATTCTTCTAGACCAAAACTTTGTAAGCAAGATAAGTGATGTTGGTTTAGCCAGGCTGCTCCCTCCTTCAGTAACCGAAGACATTACTCAGTGCCGAATGACATCAGCGGCTGGGACCTTTTGCTATATCGATCCAGAGTATCAGCAAACCGGGATGCTTGGAGTCAAGTCAGATGTTTACTCTCTAGGGATTATGTTATTGCAGCTGATTACAGCCCGGCCGGCTATGGGTTTGAGTCATCATGTTGAGAATGCTATCGACGGTGGAACCTTTGGTGAGATGCTGGACCCATCGGTGCCTGACTGGCCTCAAGATGAAGCCCTAGGGTTTGCAAAACTAGCATTGCAGTGCGCTGAGCTGAGGCGGAAAGACAGACCGGATCTTGGCAAGGTGGTTTTGCCGGAGCTTGTTAGATTGAGAGATCTTGGTGAGGAAAGCATGCCCACCCCATTGGAGTAAAAACCAACTGCTCCGTTTGTTAAATAACCGACTAACAGGTTTGAAAATGTCATCACTTTCGTACATAAGAATACGTAGGAATCTGTCAAAAATCAGAAGGTCATGAATTAAGAAAAAGGAGATTATTTAGCTCATGTTTTGTTAAATGTTATTTACTAAAATCCCAACGGTTTTAGGATAGATAGCAAGGTAGGTACTGATGATATGTTCGGTTAACTTAAATGCTATATATAGGTGAAGAATTGTGTAAGAAGTGGATCTGAACCGTTGATCACTTTTAATTAAATGTTTTTCTGTGAATTGCGGCTTAGAAATGAATTGATCTGATGCATTTCATCTTAATGTGTTTCAATTTCTCATCCAACCCTATGTATATTTCAATTTACAGCCATGTAATTCTAACAAATCATACAAACCAGGGTTAGTTATCCATGTAGTCTAATAAAATATTCTATTCCATTTTGTTTCCTAATCTAAAGTCTTGATCACAATGAACAAACTTTATCACCTTCCATATATATCTCAATCATAACTAATGAATCATGGTAATAGTCCGTAAATATATCTACTGTTTCCTAATATAATCTTGATGGGTATTGTTTGAATGCCCACCTGTATATACATATAATACAATAAAAATAAATAAATAATTAGGGCCATGCATAATGACCAATTAAGGATGAGCTTGATTCTTCAGTTCTTTTTTTTTTTGAAAGGCGAGCAATTTTATTACCAATACTCATATGTACAATATATACAAGAGAGTACCACATAATACAAGCAAACGACCAAATCAAGACAGAAAACGGAAACCGAACAGCACAACAAGCGATGGCCAAACAACCAGACCATCCCCTAAGATAGACACGAAAACAGCTGAACAAGATCAGCCCCTGAGCAGAGATAGACACAAAAACCGCCGACGACCAGCCAGCCCTGAACAAGCCGCTTTCCGCTCAACGAAGCGCGAGAGCCGAGTTCGAAACTCATGCTGTCCAATCCAATTTTCTTCCTGATAACTTTCCTGTAATCCATTCGAAGCAACACAGCTGCAAATCAAGAACCATCTCGCTTATTTTTCGTGTATCATTCTTGAATACAATTTGGTTTCGGTGGTTCCAAATTTGGTACAGGACCGACCAAAACGTTGCTGTCCGAATCTCCTCTAAAATCGCACTTCCTCCCGTTTGTTGATCTTGTCCCACGATCTCCACTATCGAGCCGATGTCATTTATCGGAATGACTGATCTTTGCTTTTTGATGATTGAATAGATTATTTTTTTTATAACCGTGGGTTTCCGGGACAGCTTGCGCGCACCGACTAATCCCCAGGCGATTGAATAGATTCTTGTATGTTCCTAAGTAGGGTTTTAGAGAAAAGAAAGTGCGAGGATCGAGTGATTGTGGGTTGTAGAAATACATAAATGAAGGATTTTAGAACATTAATAGATAGTTTTTCGATGTTAAAAAAAATTCTATTGGCTGAATTGTTTTCATGAAAACTGCATAATTTTGACCGTCATACTAACGCAAAACAAAATGAACAACAAATTAACACGTCTAAAATGGAGAACTAAAATTCAAAATCTACAAAAAAAATCATTCATCTCCAACAGATTCCTCATTTTAGAGTTTGGAGAATTCAACATGGATTATAATAATAAAATATTTCATTCATCTATTAAAATATTATTTTTCTTCTTAATTATTTACTGTTAAAGTTTTCTATTGGTGATTTTATTTAATACTTATTTTTTAGATTATCTCTATATTTGAAGAAAAACTTCTTCTCCTTCTTTATTTTTTTTATTCTAAAGATAGTTTTAAAGAGATTATTAAAGTAAAATTATGGGGTGGGCTAAAATCTAAATACACCCAAAAGTTGCTAAATGACCCAAAAGTCAAAATTAATGATTAGTTTTTTTTTGGTTTTTGTCTTTTTGTTGTCTTTTTTTTTATTTTTATATTTTTTTTATTTTAAGTTATATAGATTAATAATGTTATTTTTATTTTTTTATATTATATTTATATAATATCTATTAATAAATTTTTTTTTATATATTATATTTTTTTATTATGTCTATTATAATTTAAGGTTTACACTTTGAGTTTTTTTTACTTTTTAATTTATATTTAAAAATAAATAAATATTTTTTGAATAATTATATAATTAGAAAAATAAAAAATAAACATTGAGTTTATAGTTTTCTATATATTATATAATTTACATTTTATACCCTTAGACTTATTTAATTATTTACTTTATATCTTTTAGTTTTCTATATTTCATTTTACATTTTTATCATATTAACACATATAATCGTATATTGACTAAAATACGTTAAAAAATACATTTTAATTTTAACAAGTTACACCATTATAATCGTCTCGTCGATACTTTCGAAATGAGCCCAATATTGAATATTTTTGGAATAAAAAAATACCCTAATATATTTATTATTTTTATGTTAAAACACTTACGAGTGATTTTTTATTTTTTCAAAAATATAAAATAAAATCAATTAACCAATACGTTATAGTGGCCTATATATAGTCAAATCAAAAAGTATTCAATATTTGGCTCATTTCGAAGGTATCGACGAGACGATTATAATGGTGTAATTTGTTAAAACTAAAACATATTCTTTTAACGTATTTTACTCAATATACGATTATATATGTTAATATGATAAAAATGTAAAATGAAATATAGAAAACTAATAGGTATAAAGTAAATAACTAAATAAGTCTAAAGGTGTAAAATGTAAATTTAAATTAAAAAAATTTAAAAAATTGAAGTGTGAGGTGAGAGGGTATATTTATAATTTCCCTAGAATAATAGTAATAAAAATAAAATATAATAAGAGATAAGAGATAAGAAAATGTATATATATATATATCTTATAATAATAATAGTAATAATAATAGAATATATATATATATATATTATAATGAGTTAATAATAATAATAAAATATATATAATGATTGGATCAATTTTCAATGCATTTGCATCCTTGACTTTTGGGTGCAAATAGCAAGCCCAAAATTATAGGTCAAAGTTTTTATTTTTTTTAATTTCTTTATTTTAAAGAAGCCGCAAAGATCCTGTTGGGAATCACGGGACAAAACACATTTGAAAACTATCAAATTTCAAGCATGTGTAACTTTTGATCCGAAGGAAATCATGGGGCCCATGACAATCATTTTGGGAACCTGATTTTGACTTCACTCAATTTTTTAAAGATTTTTATACTTTATATTATTTCAAGATTTACTATAAAAAAATGTTCTATCAATGATTATCATCAATCACGTGATATCTTAAATACGGAATTTCACCTATTTTCAGTAAAACTAGGATTATACATATTTAAATAATATTTAAAAGCATATCTATTCAAATAACTATTTTATCCAAACAAATTAGTTTTTGAGCCATTTTCTTTATTTTTATCAAAATATTACAATTTTCAAAATATGTAGGTTACTAATTAAGGATCTAACTCAAAAACACAAAAGAATTACCACTTGATCGATTTTTCTTAAAAAAATTGCAGACATGGGTCCATAATTACGGATCTGGGCCCGTAATTGCTTTTATTTTTTAAGGAAAATCATTCAGGTTCATTTTTTTTGTGTGTTTTGGAGCTTACGGACCTACATATTACAAAGGGAAATTAATTAAAATACCCAAAGTTTGACTTTAACCTATCAAAATACCCACTTTCTCGACATTTTTACCAAAATACCCATTTTTTCCACGGAGGGTCCTGCGATCGCGGGTCAGTGCCCACGTGGCCCCGCGGTTTGGCCAAAATGTCCTGCGAGCCCCAACTATTGTCGCGGTGACAAGATTAGCCCCTGTCCGCGGTGGCCTTCCGCGATGGGTCCGCGATGTGCCAAAAAATTACACTTTTGGTTCTTTTTTGCACGAATCTTTGCATGTTTTTATTGTTTTTTTCCACAATTATTGTACTTTGAAGACCAATTTGTGGTTGCCATTCATCTTCCTCAATGAGATTTCATCCATAAATATCAGTAAAATGCAATCCATAATTCACACCCATTTCATTCTTCTTTCTTGCTTTCTTTCTTCAGTAAACAAATGGCATCGTCATCTAACCCATCGTCTACACCTGAAAGAATGCCCGTGAAACTCCAGATCGCGATAGCAGAAAGGGAAAAGGATATAGACCAACTGACACAAGAGTGGAAACAGATGATGGACATGAAGAAAACCCACTTGAAAAGGATCGAAGTGGAAGAAAAGGAGATCAAAAGGATGAAAGGGGATATAAAAGATAGGAAGGCTCGTATTCATCGAGAAAAAGAAGACATTAACCACATTATGCAAGACTTTGCAATTCTTCAAGCGAAGGTAAGCGACTGTAACATCTCGATTTTTGGTATAAAATATTAAGATGGATTTTATTGATAAATTATGATTTATTATGAGATAAGTTAATATTAGAGTTTATCCCCGATTAAGTTACGTTATTTGTTTTGTGGAGTAATAAGTTAAGGGGTAAAGTTTAATTTTAATTTATAAGTGAAGGGATTAAACTTGCCAAGTGAGGGTAGTTGAGGGGACTGTTTGGTTTAGTTGATGGAAGCTAACCACTTCCATCGTCTCTTTTTGATTAAAAGAGAGTGAGGTGTCCTCATCTCCTCATTTTTTTAGTTTTATAAGTGTGTGTATGTGTTTTGGTGAAACAAAGAGAAAAGAGAGAGAGAACCGAAAGAGAGAAAGAGGAAAGGAAGAAGAAGAAGAAAAGAAGGTGATTTCAGCTGGAAATTTAAGAAGCAAACTGTGAAATCAAAGGTAATCATCTTATATAATTATTTATTTTATGTAGCTAAAAGCTTGTATGAGTTTAGAAATGGGTTTTGGATATTTTTGATGATTATGAGAAATCTGGGCTGATGTTTATGTTCTATTAGAAGTATTGAACATATCTGCAAATTTATAGAAACATGCATGGCTTAAAACTAGAGATTTCTGGGTTTTTACGTTTTTCAGTTAGTTGAGATATTCATGAACTCAGTTAGTTGCGACAGTTATGAACTCAGTTAGTTGCGACAGTTATGAATTTAGTTGGTTGCGATATGGTGCTATGTCTCAACAGTTGGTTGCGATATGGTGCTATGTCTCAACAGTTGGTTGCGATATGGTGCTATGTCTTAACAGTTAGTTGTGATATGGTGTTATGTCTCAACAGTTGGTTGCGACAAGTGGGTAATATCGCAATAGTGGGTTGCGACAAGGTATATCGCAGCTAGCTGGTTGCGATAAGTGTTGACAATTTTGGTTATTTTAGGATTCTTAGTCTTTAAGGGTCCTGTACAGTAGATTAATACTAGTACATTATGTATATGAGTATTTCAGATCTCTGTGGAGTTGGTGACAAAAGTTCATACAATTTAGAGAAGAAAAGAAAGATATTACTGCTATCAGATGAGTTCATTCTTACCTTACCTTTTTATAATGTTTTTAAACTACGGTAAGGTGCATTTTTACAATGAACTGTTTGGATGGATTTCGAAAGAAGGATTTATAAAGGAGAATCGCTCATACCGTTGCTATGAGGAATCTATGTGATACAAATATATTCGCTCATACCGTTGCTATGAGGAATCTATGTGATATAAATATAGTCGCTCATACCGTTGCTATGAGGAATCTAGGTGATGTAAATATATTCGCTCATACCATTGCTATGAGGAATCTACGTGGTATAAATATGATTTGCTCATACAGGTTGTTATGAGGGATCTATATTATATAAATACCAGTACGAGTACAAATAGGTGGTATGGATCCATAGGCCTAGTGTTTAGGAAATCGTGGAATAGACGTAGATTTATTCGGAATTCCCGATTTCTAAGGAAAAGAAGGGATTGGCATGTGTATATTGTAATCTCTATTTCCTTTCCAATAAATGGGCATGTGTATATTGCGATTTATTAGATAAGAGCATTAATCTAGAAATGGGCATGTGGATATTGCGATTTCTTAGATAAGAGCATTAATCTAGAAATGGGCATGTAGATATTGCTATTTCTTAGATATGGGTATTAATCTAGAAATGGGCATGTGGATATTGCGGTTTCTTAGATAAGAGCATTAATCTAGAATCTGTGAAGATTCGTAGTGCGGCTCTGGTATATGAAAAATGATTGACTTAGTGTCAGGTCGTATTCATGGAATTAGGTTTAATCCCCGTTATCAAAGGATGGTTATGTGTGTGGTAAGAAAAAGGGTAAACCAGGTTTGTTATGCCTTGTTTATATTGATTTGTACAAATATTATTTTGAAACCGAATGTTCTCACTAGGCGTTAGCCTTATCGTTTCAAATGATGTTTTCTTACCAGGTGCTAGCTCGGGAAAGTAAAGGGATGTGGGACGAGAGCTTTTGGATTAGCGGAGGAGATAATGATTATTGAGGTTTTGATGGATTGCTTAGATAATCTAGTTAATCTGATTATAGTGAAATGATTAGATTAATAGGTTATTTGAAGAATTCAGTATTTGTGAATATGACCTCATAGATATTTCTCTACTCAGTTTTAAAGATTGGAAGTTTAAGTTTAAATCTTATTATAAATTAAGGTTTAAATTAGCCCTGAATTTTAGGGTGTTACAGCGACAAGCAAAGTTGGATTGATCAAACTAAGGCAATTTTTCAGTAGGTGGTGGTACGGGTGTTGCTTTAGTACTTTGTTGTTTATGTGTTGTTGTTTTGTACTTTTCCAGTTCGACATTGTTGTTTCGTTCCTTTCCTGTTTCTATGTTGTTGTTTCGTTCCTGGAGTTTTTATGTTGATGTTACATGTTGAAGTTTGCTCATGAATAAAGGTCTTTCATTAGGCTGAAAAGTAGTCTTTAAGTAGTCTAAAAAATAGTCTGAAAAGTGGTTCATATTAAAAATACAACTCCTAGATGTTATACAAGATTACTTCAGAACAAACACATACTAGTCAGTACAGTACAAAATTATCCAAATTTGAGACTGTGGCTAGACGATGGTTTGGTTTTTGACAATCCGGGTCGACTTCTTACATGCTCTGGCGAGACGAGTCTCAAAGTGTTAAGCTCTACTTTCTCGATGTACACTTCAATCACAGTATGGCCGTCAACATACTGGTGTATGTTGGCTACATCTTCGTCGGTACTCAATTCTACCAGTCCAGTCAAGAAGTCTGCATTCGGCCTCTTAAAATACAACCTATTATATTTTGGTTCTTCATAGTCCAACTCTTTCATGATCTGTTCAAGCAGTTGCATAGAAAGATCCTCCACATCTAACATGTCAACATAAATTTCTAGACCACGGAAATAATGTCTTCTGGGTGGTTCCGTAAAGTACCCACCATGGTGGACTTTCATGGTGAACAACTGTGGATATGCATCTGTTGATGAACATTAATTAATATAGTTAGGTCGTAGAATAACGGTCGTAACAAGCAAAACTCAATGAAACATGCACACTAACCATATAACTCTTTGCCAGTGTCTGAAAGCGATTCAGATAAACGCCTAAAGCACCAAACATGAAGGTTTGGGGATGCCATGTAAGAATAATATGTTCCCGTATATGTGTTTTACGACTAATCTAGCGTGGGTTATTTATAGGCAAATGTGGATGCCGGTTTGGCTATTTTTGGTCCCTGTCTTTGCTGTAACACAACTTAGGTCTCTTTTGTTTGTTAAATTACAACTTCGGTCCCTTATTTTACTAAATTACAACGTACATAAGTTATGTTTGATAAATTACACGGGTCGATAAAGTAGATAAAATCATGTTATATATCAAAACAAGAGCACTAAACATACAATATTTATCGTCCCAATCAAGGGAAATCAATGTTCAGATCAATGTTATCATATGATATAGTTCCATGTGGTTCAAGCTCTGACGGGCCCTGCGTGTTACTTAGTTGACTGACTGAACGTCTACTCCTTGGCACGGTTGAAGGGGCGGGACTTGGACACTCTCCACGAGTATGTCATACGCATTGGCACCGGGTACATTTTCGTTGTATCGGACCTTCACCACGTGATGGTCGTCGATTGTTCTTTCTTGGTCTCCCGGCTCTGTTCTATTGTTTAACGGTGGATAGCATAGTGGAAGGGGGTCGGGTGGAGACACCCATGCTTCAGGGGGTCCAACTGGATTTATTACCTCTACGTATGTTGCCCGGTAAGTTTCGGACGTGAAGAAACTTACAGCCAAGTCGCTGCAATCTCTACGACCCATATGTCTTGCCGCAGTGATGGCATGGCCGCACGGTAACCCAGATTTTTGCCATTGGAAACATGAACAAACATGGTCGGTCATATTGACAATCGCGTCAAGTTGGTTATCCCGAACCTGATACCTCACATACCCGATTTCGCTTACCCTCCATGTCGACGCGTGGCCCGCCCTGAGGAGAACTATCTCCTCCGCCGCTGATGTGAGTCTATTACGCAACTCAGCTCCTTTTCGGCGTCGAAGTTGGTACCACTCTTGTTGAAAGGCCCGAAAGTACTCCATAAGAGTAATAATCGGACTTCTACGCGCAAAACGGGAGAGTGCATTTACCGACTCTGCACTATTGGAGGTCAGAATGTCATACCGTTGTGCAGGAAAATGGGTCGTGGACCACCTCTCCGGTCCAACATCGTCCATAACTTTGGCTGCTTTGTTGGCACTAACTCGTAGAACATTCATGTACCGGTCAAACTCCCGAGCCGTATATGCTTTGCATGCCTTCCAGTAGACATCGTGATAGGTGGTAATACGTTTGTCCTGGCCTTTGGCGTTCATCTCCAAATGTCGACAACATAAGGCGTGAGGGGCGTTTGGGTACATGGCAGAGATTGCGGCGCTTATGGAAGGAGCCCTTTCGGACATAAACACCAACCCTTGCGGGTCTCCGATAGCTTGTCTCAACATGGACAGAAACCAAGTCCACTCCTCCCCGGTTTCGGACTTGCCTACTCCGAAAGCTACGGGAACGATGGAGTTATTCCCGTCCATGGCAACCGCCAGGAACATCATACCCAAGTAAGGGCTTAGGGCCCTTTAAATGGGCAGCGTCTATTACCAGGACACGACGCAGATTTGCCACAAATGTGCTGATCTGCAAAAACGTAGGTGGTTTCCCTTTGTAAATGTTATAGTTTATAATGTAACACTCGTAAAATTTGGAAAGAGCAACTAATTTAAAATTTTCGATAATACATCAAATAAAGGATAAAATTCCTTTTCTACATTCAATACTTGGATCACCTCAATTATAATTCTAGGTTTAATCTCGACAAGTAATAAACCAAACCTATATATATAAGGTCGGGTGTTACTAAACCCATACAAGTTGCTATTCCCAATTGTGGAAGACGTCACCAAGCTACTCTCTTCTCAAGCGTACAACTAGCACTCATCTCTTCATAGTGTCACTAGTATCATTTCCCATCCGGAACCTGATGCACATGCCGACAAATAAAAAGGTTAGGCTAACGCCTAGTGAGTTCAAGAGTTTTCATCATGATTATATAAATCGTTAAAAGGAAAGAGTGAGACTCTAATCATGATTCCCAAAATGATTTGCGTTAAATATGAAAACAATCTGATTTCCAAGAATACGTACTTTAGATGATGTCAACGCCACGTAAAACATTTCTTTAAGATGTGAGCTCAAACCCAAAACTCACCCAAAATGTGAATAAACATTAAATTTCCAAATAATATAAACGTGAATAAAACTCCATTATTCAAAACATCCCAACAAAGATTAGACATAATACATTGTCCATAAATCATGGAAAACAATCCATTTAGATATATAATTACGTCACCGAAAACATGATTAAAAGTAAACACCCAAAACAACACCTTTCGGTGACGGGGGAGACCCGGTTCCATCGAATGTGACGGGCACACAAAGTTAGGTCACTTATCAATGTTATCTAGATTTCATGTCTTAGTACGTAGGACTTACACCATACCGTCGATGCCTAAACAGTGATACAACATACTAGCACGCAGGACATACACCATACCGTCGATGCCTGAACTGTGCCTCAATGTGGAAAACTAGCGTTCCATCATTGGACATAAAAACGTATTAGCACGTAGGTCTTACACCATACCGTTGATGCCTAAACCGTGCTACAATGAAGGGAAACTAGTCGTCCCGACATTGAACGTAAGAAAATCAAGTGCCTATGGATCCATTGCATTACAAATAAAACATTACATGACCCAAAATGAATGAACTAGTGCATTCAAAACATGTAATTCTCAAATAAGATGCATTAAAGGCAAATCATAACCAAACGCCCGACATCAAGCTATCAAAATCGGAAAAATATCCCCAAGACCCAACGGAGTCAAAACCGAGCCATGGGCTCCATAAATCAAATGACCATTAGTAAAAGTCATAAAATGAATTAAACGTAAACAACACACGTTTATGCGAACACCCGTTTTAAATTCATGAATAACCCAAAACACAACATTGGGCGGGACATCCCATTTTCCAAAGGAACTCATATCATTTACACTTTCAAACCGTCCCATAACATAATCTATGCATATTTCCAAAACATACGTTAAAAGGGCATTTATATAAATCTCCATCTCTATGACAAAACATTTAAATACTTTCATGCATGTTTCATTTATTCAAAGCTCAAAATCCTACACGTTCGTATTTTCAAAACGTATCATAACATAAATTTCAAATGTTCGGTGAAGTCGAAGATCAACCGAAACCAAGCTTGAAGACTATCTACTTGTGGAAACTAGAAGACTCTCGGCAACATACAAACAAGTCATCACCACCGAATTGCCTGAACAATTTCGGTGGGCTCCTTCACCACCGAAATGTTCTCACAATTTCGGTGGTCGCTCTCTCTCTCTCTCTACCGAAGATCCTGAACAATTTCGGTGGGCTCCTTCACCACCGAAATGTTCTCACAATTTCGGTGGTTGCTCTCTCTCTACCGAAGATCCCTCAATTTCGGTGGAAACTTCTTCGGTGCTAAAGTCTTGAAGGAAAGATCATTTATTATGGGACAGAATCCTCTAGCAGATAAAAGTGACAGTTTGTCTCTTTATCCATTATCAGTTAAAGTCGTTTTCCTTTGCATGAGCTCTACTGTCTGCACCTAGTAAAAAGTGACAAGGACTTCTCAACTCTCCAGAAGTCAACATCCTCAGCAAGTTGGAAGATGACAAGTGTCCCAAGCATTTAATGCTTGTGCACTCCTTGCCACTATAAAAGGGAGAAGACATCCTCATGCAATCTCACGCTTTTCTGGATTTCTCTCAGTGCAAGATCTTCATATTGCTTGATAACCTTATAGCCTTGCTCTTAGTGTTCTCTGCTGTATTGTTCAGTTTACTTTGTGAAAGATTGTTAGAATAGTTTATCTGTTCTTTTCCGCAACAGTCTTTAAGTTTTCTATGTGTGATTCTTGTTGAAAGATTTTCAATATAAAGAATTAAAATTGTGAAAATTTTGAGTATTGTATTCAACCCCCCCCCCCCTTCTACAATACTTGGTTAGCCATCTGGGACTAACAAGTGGTATCAGAGCAGAAAGTTTAATTCCATAAACTTGATCTGCGATGGCTGCGTCTTCTTCTTCTACTGTTGAAAACTCCTTTCAAAATAACTTTTCTGAAAATGGGTCCATCTCAAAACCTCCTAAGTTTAATGCTAACAACTTCTCTTTGTGGAAAAGCCGCATGATGCTGTTCATGGAAGGAGTGGATACTAGATATCCAACCATTCTCAAAGAGGGACCCATTATCCCTAGAGTTTGGGCTCGCTATGAAACGCAGAGGCCTGGTAAAGAGACTGTTGAAAAAGAAATCTCTAGTGATTCTGATGAGGAAAAATCCAGTGCTACTGGTCGTTATATTCTCAAAAACCCTAAAAAGTATACTGATGAGGAAAAACGTTTGGTCACTCTTGACTCCAAAGTAAGAGCTATTATTGCACTCTCTCTTCCTGATGAGGTCTACCACTCTTTGGTGAACTTTGAAACTGCCAAAGAAATGTGGACCACTCTATGTGTTCTGTACGAAGGTACAGAGGAAGTTAAGAAGTGCAAAAAGATTGGTCTTATCAGAAAGTATGAACTCTTTACGTTTGAAAAAGGAGAATCTCTTCCTAGCTTCTATAACCGTTTTAACTCTCTTCTAAATGATCTTAAGTTATTGGGCAGAGTCTATGATAATGAGGAAGTCTTGTGCAAGTTCATGGATTGTCTCCCAGAATTTTGGGAAAATATATGTATTTGCATCAAAACTACCAAGGACCTTGAGTTCATGCCCTTAACTGTTCTGTATGGTACTCTCTTCAATTTTGAGCAAACCAAGCTTCAAAAGAAATCTTTCATCAAAGAAATAAAAAGCTCTTCCATAGCTCTTATCAGTGAAAATTCCAAGAAATCTCAAAACCTCCCTAGAATCACCTATCCTTCATCTGACTCTGATAATGACAACCACTCTAATTCTACCCACCAAACGGAGGCATATCTAAGTGATGCTGATGATGAAGGTGAGGATATTATGGTTGAACAATTGTCAGATGAAATGGCAATGATGGCTGGTTCTAAAAATAAATTTCGTCCTTTCAACAAATCCAGAAGTTTCAGAAAAACCCCATCTTTTAAGACTTCTTCTGATAAGTCTAATGAGGAGTGTTTTAATTGTGGCAAGAAAGGACATTTTGCATCTGAGTGTAGGAGCAAGCATATCTCCAAGTCTAGAAACCCATCTTCTGAGAGTCTCTCCTCAAAAAGGGAAAAATCCAAAAATATGCCTTTCAAATCAACCTTTCCCAAAAAGGAGTCCCATTCCTCTTTCTTAAATCATCAGGAGCGTGCTGAGAAATATAAAGCCAAGTACAAGAAAGAGAAGGAAAGGAGTGAAGATCTGGAAAGAAAAGGGAAGGGTCTTATGGCAGAAACTCACGATTGGGATGATGAAGATACCTCCGACAGCGACTCTCAAAATAGGTGTTTCATGGCTATCTCTGAAGAAATGGAAGTTTCTGAAAAGGCTACCTCTCCAATGGCTCTTGTGTCGACTGAGTGCTCGACAGCTTATGCTCAGGTACATCCTTTTAATAATATGTCAGATAAAGAAAAGATTGATGCCTATGAATCCTTAACTCAAGATTTTTATTCTGTTAAAGACAGCAAGAATAGAAAATCTGCTCAAGTGAAAGAGCTCAAATCTGAACTTGAAATTTGCATGTCTAAGCTTAAAAGGTTTGAGGAAATAAAAAATGAGCTTGAGGACTTGAAAACAATAAATCATGTGATCTCTAAAGAAAATAACTCCCTTTTTAAGAAACTTAAAAGAGAGCAAGAGGTTGTGAGAAAATGGACTGATTCTTCAAAAAATCTTGAACAACTCTTTCAAAGTCAGGTAAGTGGAAATAGTAAAATCGGTCTAGGATTTGGCAAAGTTTATTCTGAAACTTCTTCCCATGCACTTCTTCCCTCTTCAAGTGTGTGGGATGATGCCTCTGATTCAAGTTCTTGTGATTCCATATCCTTAAACTCTTTAGATCTGTGTGAAGCTCTAAAATATGGAATGTTCATTAAAGCAAAAGAGGCATCCTCAAATCAACCTTCTGAAAACCCTGACTCAGATGAAGTTTCAAAACTCACCCTTGATCTCTCAAAAAGTTTAAACTTTGTTGAAGCATCATCCTCTAACTCCTCGCAAGTCATTCTGTTGAAAAGATCAAAGCCCACCGATGTCAATACCGATGATCCTCCCATTCCTCTCCATGAAGTGTTAAGATCTATTCACATTGATGAGTATACTGAACCTAATCCCTCAAAGATTCCCAAAAGAGAACCTCAAGTTCACACAAAAGGTTTATCAGCTTCTGACAAAGGGAAATCGGTGGCTGTTTCGGTGGCCGATTTCCACCCCAAAAGTTTCTCTCCAAAAAATTCTCATGGTAACTCTTCCTTTCTTCAAATTCCAAGATCAGTACTTTTGAAAAGGTCAAACCCCACAGAATCCTCCAACTCTCCAACTAACAACTATGTCAAAGGAATTCTTGGGTCCAAACCTCCTGCTTTGTTCTCTCATAACAAAGTTTTAAAAACCAATGCTAAAAGCCAAAATAGGAAAAGTGTTAAAAATGTTAAAAAGGTCTTTATCTATAGAAAATGCTATAACTGTGGTGACACTTTTCACATGGCTAAGGACTGTCCCAAGGAAAGAATCGAAAGAACCAAACCTAAGGACCCCTCGTCTTCTTCTAATCCTAAAGGACCCATTACAAAATGGGTACCAAAGAACTAATCTGTGTGCATGCAGGTTTCTGAGCGCCATCAAATATGGTATCTGGACAGTGGGTGCTCACGCCACATGACGGAAAACAAATCTCTTCTCATCAACTATGTGTCTGAAAAGGGTCCATCTGTCACTTTTGGTGATAACTCTAAAGGCTACACCAAAGGCTATGGAACTCTCACAAATGGATCAGTCACTTTCACTAAAGTGGCATTTGTTGAAGGCCTCATGCATAATCTTCTCAGTATTAGTCAACTGTGTGATCTTGGATATAAAGTTATCTTTGAACTTTGTATCTGTACAGTTGTGGACAAGAACTTCAATGTGATGTTATCTGGAAAAAGGATGGAAAATGTCTATGTCATTGACATGGGACTAAGTAACAACTCATCCAATGTCTGCTTTGTGTCAGATGACTCATCTAAAAGAAACTGGTTGTGGCATAAACGTCTTTCTCATCTAAACTTCAAAACTCTCCACAAAATTTCAAATAAGGAGTTGGTGTCTGGCATGCCAAAGCTGAATTTTGTCAAAGAAAAGCTGTGTGATGCTTGTGAGAAAGGGAAACTCACCAAAACCTCCTTCAAGACCAAGCAATGCTCCTCCATCACTCTTCCTCTCCAGATGCTGCACATGGACCTATGTGGACCAGTCAGCACTCCTAGTCTAGGAGGAAAAAGGTACATTCTTGTAATTGTTGATGAATTTACCAGATATACTTGGGTGTCTTTTCTCAGGTATAAAAGTGATGCTACTGAAGAAATCATCAACTTTGTCAAGAAAAATGAAGTTCTGAATGGCCAACTTGTTCGGTCAGTAAGAAGTGATAATGGCACTGAATTCAGAAACAGTGCTCTTGAAGACTTCTTTACTGAGAAAGGAATTTCTCAGAACGTTTCTGCAGTTCGAACCCCACAGCAAAATGGAGTGGTGGAAAGGAAAAATAGAACTCTGTGTGAAGCTGCCAGATCCATGCTAAGTGAATCAAATCTACCTACATATTTTTGGGCTGAAGCTGTTAACACTGCCTGCTTTACCCAAAATAGGTCTGTGATTTCTAAAAGACATGATAAAACTCCATATGAAGTTTTCCATGGCAGAAAACCGAATATTGGCTTTCTTCATGTATTCGGCTGTGTGTGTTTTATTCTGAATGATCGTGAAAATCTTGGGAAGTTTGATCCCAAAGCTGATGAGGGAATATTTGTTGGATACTCTCTATCATCCAAAGCTTATCGTGTGTTTAACCTTAGAAGAAAATGCATTGATGAGTCTATCCATGTCAAATTTGATGATCTTAGATCCTCATATTTGTCAAATGATGATGATGAATTGCACAGATGGATCTCGTCATGCATCGGTGCTGCTCCTTTGTCTAACCCTACCAATACTCACCTCACTCCCTCCATTCCATCTCCTTCAAGTATCCAAAATAGGTCACCACCCTCTCCTCACACCGAAATTAACCAACCCACCGACACCATTCCTCACACCGAAACATTTACTCCCACCGAAAATCAGCCTTCACCGACCACCGAAAATCCTACCTACCACCGAACCTCTGATCCCACTACTTCAACTCATCTCACTCAAAATACTCCATCACCTCTACCCCTGCCTCAAAATGGACTAAGGATCACCCTATTGACCAAATCATTGGTGATCAGCACGCAGGTGTCCAGACACGTAGAGGAGTTGGAAATATTTGTCTCTATGTGAATTTTCTCTCTCTTATTGAACCCAAAAAGATTGATGAAGCTCTAGCAGATCCCTGTTGGATCACTGCCATGCAAGAAGAGCTTTCTCAATTTGAGAGAAACAAGGTATGGAGATTGGTTCCCAGACCCCGAAAGAAGACAATCATTGGAACCAAATGGATATTCAGGAATAAAATGGATGAAGATGGTACTGTTATCAGAAACAAGGCCAGACTAGTAGCTCAAGGATACAGACAGGAAGAGGGCATTGACTATGATGAAACATTTGCCCCTGTTGCAAGACTTGAAGCTATAAGGATCTTTCTGGCCCATGCTGCCTACCGAAACTTTAGGGTCTTTCAAATGGATGTTAAAAGCGCCTTCCTCAATGGGGAACTTGCAGAGGAAGTCTATGTGAAACAACCTCCTGGCTTTGAAGACCCAGCTCATCCAGACTATGTGTACAGACTTGACAAAGCTCTGTATGGTCTCAAGCAAGCTCCTCGTGCTTGGTATGACACTCTTGCCAACTTCCTTCTAAAACATGGCTACTCCAGAGGTAAAATAGACAACACTCTTTTCATCAAGGAAACTTCAGGTAATCTCATTCTTGTCCAAATCTATGTTGATGACATCATCTTTGGTGCCACTGATGAATCACTTTGTGATGAGTTTGCTTCTCTCATGATGAGTGAATATGAGATGAGCATGATGGGAGAGCTTACATTCTTTTTGGGCCTTCAGGTCAAACAAACTTCAGAAGGACTCTTTATAAATCAAAGTAAATATACTCGTGACCTTCTGAAGAAATTTAACTTTTTAGATAGCTCTCCTATGAAAACTCCCATGGCACCACCGTTGAAACTAAATGCTGATACTAAAGGTGTATCTGTGGATGTTACCCTTTATCGAGGAATGATTGGTTCTCTTCTCTACTTAACTGCTAGCAGACCGGACATCATGTTTGCTACTTGTCTTTGTGCCCGTTATCAGGCAAATCCTAAAGTATCACACTTAAAGGCTGTAAAACGGATTTTTCGGTATCTCAAGGGTACCTTACACTTGGGTCTTTGGTATCCCAAAGACTCAGGTTTCGAACTAATTGGGTATTCAGATTCAGATTTTGCAGGTTCCCAGATTGATAGAAAGAGCACTACAGGAAGCTGCCAACTTCTTGGTGGTAAATTGGTAAGTTGGTCCAGCAAGAAACAAAACTCTGTGTCAACCTCTACTGCTGAGGCTGAATATGTAGCTGCTGGCAGCTGTTGTGCTCAGATCCTATGGATGAGAAACCAACTCAGGGGACTACAATCAATTCTTTTCTAAAATCCCAATTCTGTGTGATAATTCCAGTGCAATAGCTATTGCAAACAACCCTGTTCTTCACTCCAGATCTAAACACATAGATATCAGGTATCATTTCATCAGGGACCACATTTCCAAAGGTGACATTGAAATGTACTTCATTCCCACCGATTTGCAGCTTGCTGATTTATTCACTAAACCCCTTGATGAAACCAGGTTCAACTTTCTCATAAGTGAACTTGGGATGTGCACTCTACAAGAATAACGTGTGTTTATGCTCCACCGATCTCACATCGGTGGACACTTCCTCATCCACTTCTAACTCTCCACCGATCTCTCATCGGTGGACAAATCTCTGTGCCTCTCAACCAATTTCATTCTCTTTCCATCCACCGAAATCTGCTTCGGTGGCATCTCTCTCTTCTCTAACACTTCTACCGACTACCCTTTCGGTGGAATCTTTCTAAACTTCCACCGAAATCTATTCTCGGTGGAATCCTTCAATCCTTCACCAAAATCGGTGGAACCCTTCAAATCGGTGGAACCCTTCTCAAATAGGTGGAACCCCTCAACTCCTCGGTGGAATCCTCACACCGACTCTCCACCGATCCACCACCGAATTCCCCGAATCTCCACCGAATCACCACCGAATCTCATCCGATCCACCACCGAATCTCCACCGTTCCACCACCGAATCTACCCCGATCCACACTCTTATCTTATACGATTCCCAATGTGTCAGTGATGGGAGACCTTTCACCTTTCACCTTCCCTCTCGCCGTTTTTCTCCCATCTCCCAATAAACATCATCATTCTTTCATCCTCTCTCACCTCTATATATACGAACGTGCCTTAAACTCTTTTCCCTCACTCCTCTTTTCTCAAAACCTGAAATCCTTTTCCCTCTCATCTCTCTCTCGAAAAACCTCTCACTTTCCATTGCCATGGCCTCCTCCAGATATGTTATTCCCACACGATTTGAAGATCTTAAGTTTAATCCGTGTAATCACGTTGCCCGCTTCGATCCAGATCCAGCTCATCCCGAGTTCTCCACTATCGCAAAGTTCCTTACTCGCTCTCCTCTTCTTCATGCCTTTACTTGCAACCCCAAGATGAGTAAAATGCTCATTGGAAAATTTTGGTTAACCTGTGTATACGACCCTTCCAACGAAGCCATTCACGCCTCCATTCTTTCTGACGACGCCGGTGATCACGACCTTACGTTTGGGGTCGATGATGTTCGTCTCGCTCTCAAGATTGACGCCTTTCCCGACTACGAAGAAATGTATTTGGAAACCGTACATGAAGACGTTCTTCTTACCACCGGATACGTGCTCGACGACTCCTCCAAAAGCTCCAAAGGCCCCGGTACTCTTCTCCGCAGCAAAATGGGAGGCATTTGGAACTTCTTCTTTGCTCACGTTATCCATTGCCTCTCTCGCAAAACCAGTGGGCATGGTCAATCGCCTTCATACATCAACAATCTCGCACATGCCCTCATCTTCCAAAGAAAAGTCGACTTCGCCCAATACTTCTTCTCGGAGCTTGTCGAGGTTATCAAGACTCCCAAGAAATGTTACGTTGCATATCCACGTTTCATCTCCATGATCATACAGCACAAACTCTCTACGGCTTTGGAGTCAGATCGCACATCCCCTTCACCGCGATTCTCTTATGAGTGGTCTTCTCCGTGTGTAGGCACCAAAACTCTCAACGTTAAACCGCTCGCCACCGATCGCCCCTTACGACCAGGTATGATCTCTTTTGCTCTCTCTCCCGATCTACATTGGGGTGATGTGGAAATTCCCGGGTTTCGTCACCTGGAAATTCCCTAGGTCACCCCAACTGTCGTGGCCCCTTCTCCCCGTTCCCGAGTTACGTCGGGTGGCACTCAAAAGAAACGACAAAAGGCCACCGACACCTCCGCACCCGCTTCTCGAACTACGCCACCGAGAGTTCCCTCGGAGGCTTCCCCGGTTCAAACCCCTTCTCATAAGCGGAGGCACTCATCTTCCCCTTCGGGATCTCTTCCAAAGAGGTCTCGGAAACCATCGGCCCAACCGACTAATCCAACTGTCGATTCTCGAAAATCTCCAGTTGTTGAACTTCATCCCTCCGGGCCAAGGGAATCCGTTACAAACCCCACCGACTCCTCTGTTGCCTCACAAAAGGCCTCAGTTGTACATTTGGAGAAACCTCAACATACCTCCCCACTCGTTTCTTTGAGTGGTGGAGATGACCTCGAGGTCTCTCCTCTCGAGGGTTCTGATTTTTCACTTCACAGCCTTTCACCCGATCAGTTTACGATCGATGAAATTGCATAACCCCTTCAGGGTTCCCCCCCCCCCCCCCACAGTTTTCACCCCCCTTGATTTCTTTGCTTTTCTTTTAGCGGACACTGGTTCTCCCCGAACCATCCCGTCCCCCGAAGAACATCACAACGAGTCTCCCTCGCCGAGGCAACGATCTCCACACCGATCTCCTTCACCTCCCCGACCTCCCCGAACCCTCTACACCGACGAGCTCGTGCCTTACTTACGAAATCCCCTCCCCGAAGCAGATCCCCTTCGCATGCAGTTTTCGTTTCCCGAAGTCGGTGGTCAGACCTCGTCACACTTAGACCGACCTTCTGCTTTTCTTCAATCCATAATCTCCCTGATCTCCCAAGCCAACTCTCGAATAGCATTGCTCGAGTCTCAGTTACCTCGACTTCTTCTCGATGCCCTCACCGAAGCTCTGCGACCCTTAAATGACAAAATCTCTTCACTTTCTACCACCATGAAGTCTTTCTCAAAACCCTCCACCGACTCTCCTCACCATGAATGGGAAATGGATATGGGTGATTTCTCTCTGGTTCCCGACACCATCTCTGATAGCTTGGCCTTCCTACACTCCAAGTTTAATAAAGTGTTCTTTGAGATGGGTTTTAAGCTTCCGGCTGTTTCTGAGGGGGAGAAAACCTCAGCTCCACCGAAATTGCCATCCATAAAGAAATCTTCCAGTAACAAGCCTCCACCGAAAACCCCTCCACCATCACCGAAAGACTCATCACCGAAATCATCTTCTCCTTCACCAACATATACAGGTACCACCGAAGCCTTAGACCTTGATGCATCAACTGACGGGGAGCAATCCAGCAAAGCTCCCAAAGACAAAGGCAAGAAAGCTTTTTCGGCCGAAGAATTGGCTAAAGAAGAAAAGAAGAAAAAGGAGTTGGCAAAGTATGGGGCTCGACCTAAAGGTGCTGAATCTCTTAAACTCAAGCCTGCTTCTCAAATAATCACCACCGATCTCGGTCTCTCCCTTCAAGAAATTGAGGAAGCAAAAATCGCTCAAATCAACTTAGATAAATCCAGAGATCTCTCCCTTAAAGCTGCCGAAGAAGAAGCTGCAAAAGCAAAATCCACTGATGCCATTCAAATCCAAAAATCGGTGCTGAGTGCCCTAGAACAAGAAAAGAATGATGAAATTAGCTGGTACAAAAAGACCATGCACCACCGAAACAACAAGTCACCGATTTCAACTGTAAAGATTGCCACCTCCAAAGCAAACCCGAAAGACATCAGGCTGATCATTGACAGAGAATGGTTCGATGAAGAGTGTGAAAGAAAGTCATCTCCAACTCTTCGGTCTCTCGGAATGGTATGAAATCTCTCAACACCTGGTCAGGAGTCCAAATCCAAAGAAAGACATCTTTGTCAAATACATTGATGGACTGATGGGAAAGATGAAAGAAATCAAAAGAAAGCACAACATCACTCTTTCCACGGATGAAAGAGCCAAACTTCAATACTTGAAAGAGAAAATCATCCTTCCTAAAGTTAAAAATCCCCCTGACTCGGTCTTCAAGGAAATGGCAAGAAATGGTCAAATCCCAAATGTGAACAATCTAAACCTCACCATCCCCACTTCGGTCCCCTACCCTACCACAACCTTGAGCCTCTCACCGATACCAGGATTGTTCTTCAACGATGGTCTCGGTCGTCGGTCCTTCTTCAGATTTGCCCAGATACCCATCGCCGATACTATCTTTCTGGAAGGCATTCACAACCTCTTTCCTAACATCCCCGAAGCTCAACCTTTCTATCGAAACCTAATGGAAGAAATCAAGCGCCGACAATCCTCAAAGAAGTAGGTTCTCTCTTGTGGTACTTATAAAAGTTAGTTTCTCATTTTGTAAATTGTACGAGAACTAATCGAAATACAAGTATCTCTATTTGAATTTTATTTCGGTACATACTTTACTTTCCTTTACTTGTAAATACTATACATAGTATACACTCATACAAAAGAAACAGATCAAAAAGAACAAAAAGAATGGTCTGTGTGAAAAGAACCCAAAAAGAGTAAAAAGGGTCAAAATGCTTTTACTTTTCAAATACTCTTAAATATTCTAAGAAAGGAGCTCAAATTCAAATAGGGGGAGATTGTTGGGTCACCAAGGATTTGAAATTGACTCACCGATGTTTTCCCTAAAACTCCTACTTAGAATATTTTAGTTTGGTTCTTTGAATGACTTGTACAAAATTTCAAATGTTCGGTGAAGTCGAAGATCAACCGAAACCAAGCTTGAAGACTCTCTACTTGTGGAAACTAGAAGACTCTCGGCAACATACAAACAAGTCATCACCACCGAATTGCCTGAACAATTTCGGTGGGCTCCTTCACCACCGAAATGTTCTCACAATTTCGGTGGTCGCTCTCTCTCTCTCTACCGAAGATCCTGAACAATTTCGGTGGGCTCCTTCACCACCGAAATGTTCTCACAATTTCGGTGGTTGCTCTCTCTCTACCGAAGATCCCTCAATTTCGGTGGAAACTTCTTCGGTGCTAAAGTCTTGAAGGAAAGATCATTTATTATGGGACAGAATCCTCTAGCAGATAAAAGTGACAGTTTGTCTCTTTATCCATTATCAGTTAAAGTCGTTTTCCTTTGCATGAGCTCTACTGTCTGCACCTAGTAAAAAGTGACAAGGACTTATCAACTCTCCAGAAGTCAACATCCTCAGCAAGTTGGAAGATGACAAGTGTCCCAAGCATTTAATGCTTGTGCACTCCTGGCCACTATAAAAGGGAGAAGACATCCTCATGCAATCTCACGCTTTTCTGGATTTCTCTCAGTGCAAGATCTTCATATTGCTTGATAACCTTATAGCCTTGCTCTTAGTGTTCTCTGCTGTATTGTTCAGTTTACTTTGTGAAAGATTGTTAGAATAGTTTATCTGTTCTTTTCCGCAACAGTCTTTAAGTTTTCTATGTGTGATTCTTGTTGAAAGATTTTCAATATAAAGAATTAAAATTGTGAAAATTTGGAGTATTGTATTCAACCCCTTCTACAATACTTGGTTAGCCATCTGGGACTAACAGTTTGTGTATGGGTATTCGGGTCTGGAAGAATAGGGGGCATATCAAAAAAGTCATTTAACTGACTAAATGATTTATTACTATGGGTATATTCTTCGTCCTCATCACTATCGGTATCTGATCTGTCTATATCAGAATTACCCATTGTGAAAACACGGGTTTTGTCATCAGCAACTCCAGCAAAGCGTCCTTCTTGGTCTTCTTTTTCTTCTTCTTCTTGTGGTTGTTGTTGTTGCGTCTCCGGAACATAATCAGGCTCCTCCATTTGGAGGTCTTCGTCATCACCTTCGTCATCGTCTTCGTCGCACACCGATGAATCGGCATACACAAAAAGTAATGGAGGTCTTTTTGATTCGGCTGCAAAGTGCAGAAAACCAGAGATATCCCCATCGTTGGATAACTCCACAAATGACCCATCACCATTCTTAAAAACTAACTTGCAAACAACAGAAGGGTCGATTCCACATTTTTTCATGGCGTATGCAACAAACTTCTGATAAGTATAGTTTACTGACAATTTTACACCATGCTTAGATTTATAAGCAAAATTCCACTCATTGTTGTCTTGCACCCATTCACCATCGAAACAGAAATATAGCTTAGCTTTTGCAACAGATGGACTCATTTTTTCAGTAGTATCTCAAAAAGAAAATACTGAAGAAAGAAAGCAAGAAAGAAGGATGGAATGGGTGTGAATTATGGATTGCATTTCACTGATATTTATGGATGAAATCTCATTGATGAAACAACCAACATTGATGAAACAACCAACATGAATTGCAACCACAAATTGGTCTTTCAAGTACAATGATTCAACAATGATGAAACAAGCTAGTGAATTTTAACCACAAATTGGTCTTCAAAGTACAATAATTGTGGAAAAAAACAGTAAAAACATGCAAAGATTTGTGCAAAAAAGGACCAAAATTTTAATTTTTTTGCCTACCGCGGACAGGGGCCAATCATGTCACCGCGGGCATAGTTGGGGGGCTCCGCGGGACATTTTGGCCAAACATGGGTGCCACTTGGGCACTGTTCCGCGATCGCGGGACCAATCGCGGAAAAATGAGTATTTTGGTAAAAATAGCGAGAAAGTGGGTATTTTGATAAGTCAAAGTCAAAGTATAGGTATTTTAATTAATTTCCCAATTACAAAAGCGATTACATTTATACAAAATCAAGAGAGAGAGATACCATACCATTATTATTGTACATAATGACTATTTGTGTCAATTTCCGTGTTTAAAACATATGTCTTGGATGATGCTTATGAACATGATTTTGAATGCTTACTTATCTTTTACATTATACAAATAGATAAATAATAAAAGTGAAGATTAAACTTTCATATCAAACATCACTCATTACATTTTCTGCCAATTGAATCATATTTTATGATAGATACATAATTTTGTAAATATGAACGAGTCTATGTTTTTTACGTCACAAATTATAAACTGTTTTGTTTTATTATTTATTATTAAAGTTACGTAAAGCTGAGTTATTTTTTGAATTAAATAATAACTAACGAAATAATGTAATTATGTAGTTGATAATTAATTTATTTATCTTTTTATACATATATTACGTAACAAAATGTTAAAAATGGGGAAAATTGTGGACACAATTAATAAAATGATGGATGAATTTCCATAGTTCTTTTTGTTACATACATCAACAAAAATATCTATTAATTGCATACTTAAATTCCTGTAGTTCGTCTCATTGAAATAAGATAAAATAATTGTATGTAAATTTCTTTTAATTTATTGACTAAAGATGGGCATGGAACAGACCGAAAAAATCTGGTTGGTCAAAGTATAGTCAAAGATGTGAAAACGCTTTGTTTGGTCCCGATCTGGAAACTAATTACGATCTAGCGGTTCAAACTGGGATTTTTATCCGATTCAAGCTTTTATCTGGTTCTAAAAAAAGACCAATCTACCAAAAAAGGGTTTTAGACCGTTTAAGGACCGATAGTTGGACTTGATGACGTAATGATCTGATTTGGACAGGAAAGACCGATCTATTTGCCCATCTCTACACATTGACAATGTCTGTGTTTTTAATTAAAAGAAAAAGGAAGAACGAGTAATGCAAAGGAGAAAGAAGTCTTTCCCTCTTCTCTACAACCCACGTTGCATATGTTGAAAAGGAGGGACACGGATCAAGCGACATGTATGTTTGGTTCAAAGGGAGTCTAAGAATATCTGACACTAAATCAATTCCCAAGGAACAGATAAAGTTTAACAAAATGTTTGTCTGATCATCCTATCGCATCATGATCACTGATGGGATCAAAATACTAATGCAACATTAAATTTGCTCTTTCTTTTTTAAATAACAAGTTCTAATTATCCGGTCCATACTTCCCAAATCAAGGATTTTTTTCCGGTTTTCTTTTTAAGTGTGCTAAGGAAGCCTATAAGTTCACTTTCTAATTAATTAGTATGAAAGTATATGTAATTACCCAAATTATATAAAGCATGAACATAACCTTATTTATAGCATGGTCCCTAAATAATGTTAAATAAAATGTACGGACATTAATTTTCTAACAATCTATTGAAATATGCCCATGTTGAATAGGTTTCACCTTGTCTAATAAATACATAATAAACCCTAATAAATACGCCTTAATATTCAAGACGAAGTTGCTTGAAAACGAATTGTTTAGATGGGTGATAATAAATACCTCTTATGATTATTCAATATTAGTTATACATTCTTTTTATTAGAGAACGATATTGTTGAAAATAATGCAAATTCTAGTTGTCTAAGATGTAACACAATGCCCTAAGTGCGAGAGTTTAGCCAATCCGGAGTCATAATTGACTCAAAATTTGCTCATAAATTATATTCATTAATTAAATAAGAAGTTGTATTATACCCTAAAGAGGACATAAACTAAAAATGGTATATGTCTTTTGGTTCTTTTTAGTTTTTACGGTCGCGGTTAATATCTAGTTTACTAGATAAAGCTTTTTCATTTGGTGCTCTCATATTCACTCATGGGGCGTATGGTTCGTTTCAAGGAATGAAAATGAAAATGACAATCAAAATAGGGTAGAATAGGAATCATTGTTTTCATTCCATTCTATTATATAACTTTGGATTCCTTAAAATTAATAAATAAATAAAAAAACATAAAATAAACATGAAAAGCATCAAATCGTCTTCATTCTTCCAAATAAGTTTTTGGTTCCTACACCACAACAAGCAGCTCCACTGTAACACCCCATAATTCAATCTGGTGGTCTTTGTAGATAAATAAGAAATTTTGGGGCTCTTTTGGGAAAAACTCAAAGTTCTGTGGCTGAGTTGTGAAAAGGAAAAGTTTAATAAGATAAAACCCTCCTAAACCCTATTTTGTTCCTCATATTTCGGCTGGAGAGTTCTAGAGGGGGGAGAAGGAGTTCAGGAAATCCAATTGAAGGTTTGGAGAAGGTGGATCAGCTAGGGATTGAAGAAGTTTCGATTAAGGTATACCTCCACCTTCCTTTCTTAGCTTTGTGTCTAAATGGAGCTTAGATGTTCAACCATCAATGCTTTCTCTTCTTCTTTAAGTGTTTTGAGACAAAACCCAGTGGAAGGGTGTGTTGAATGAATCCCTTGAGGAGTTTGTGAACTCTTGGTGATGTTCCACCCTTCCAATGGAGGTTCTTAAGTTTAATCCATTCTAAGAAGGGGATTTGTGTTTCAAAAGAGTATTTCATGATGGTTTGATTGAGGAATTGATTGATTAAGTAATGAGAATTGTTTCCTTAATGTATATATAGTTTTAGAGTTTGTTTTGGGAAGTTATCTGCCAATTGGAATCAGTTTTGGAGATTTAGATTACGTTTTCGAGCTGACCCAGGTGAGCAGAACTGAGAGTGCTCGTCCAGAGGGTTACGCGGCTTACTACGCGGTTTGCAAACCGCGTAGCAAACCGCGTAAGTCTCTGTTGGGCGATTCTCGTTTTCTGCTTCGTTGGTCGTTCGGGCTTGGGTTCGAGGCCTGGTTTAAGGGATTGTCTTAGGACGTTATGGGGGATGTTTTAAAGTATAATTGGGGAGTCTAATACCTCCTATGTTAACCCCAATTCAGGTGATCATTTGGTGTTTAAGTGAGCTCCGTGTAGTGTGTCGTTTAGCCGAGCATCAGGTGAGTTCCCTTATGCATAACTTTTATTTAAAATGATTTGCAAAGGTTTGTATGACTGAAATTGGTTTACTCAAGCTTTATGAACATATGTTTCTCTTGGCACAAAAAGTCTTGTTTTGCAAACAAAGGAGGGTTGCCCTCAAGTACGTGGATTCGCATGTTTTATTGAATTATCATTGGTGGAGTTGGGTTGCACCGTGGGGTGGGGGGACTACTTGGTTTGCCGTACCCGGCTTTGTAGGGTGTTGCCGTACCCGGCTTTGTAGGGTGTTGCCGTACCCGGCTTTGTAGAGTGTTTGCCATGGTCTTCTCTCCGCTGTGCATACCATTGTTGAAAATGTGATTTGATACGTTATTGTTTTTGTAAAGAAATGTTTTGCTTTAAATGATTTGTGAACGTATTTTCGGGGGAATTCACTAGACCCTATGGTCTAACCCTCGCTTTTCAAAACTAAAAACCATTTTCAGGTAAGGATCGCTTAGGCGCAACGTCAAAAGGGAAAGAGAAGGTTTGAGGCGGCGAGGTGAGATTAGAGACCGTCATGATCCAGTTTTTATTAGTTGAACATCTCGGTTGTATTTGTTGTCGAACCGTAAGCTTTAAGAATGTTATTAAGTATTGTGATGTAATTGGGACCCTTATGGGCTTTTTGACTAATATTATTATGTTAAGTCTTTTTGGGTTGTTACAAATGGTATCAGAGCCATAGTTTAAGGGATTTAGGTGACCGGATGGGCCTAGACTTAAACTTTGGGGTAGGGACACAACCGAGATATAGGATGGCCATAGGAGGAGACCTAAGAGGAACGAGTGGAATGGGGTGTCGAGAATCATCATGTGAGGTAAATTGGGAATTATACCTGGCCAATATAATTTCGAATTTACAGGCACGTGAGGATGCTTAAATTACCTCATGGGGGTGGTATTGGTATTAAACATTTGTTTTGTGTGTTTTGTATCAGTTTCGTCATGACTGGAAGATCGTCAAGGAGCAAGTCTGTGCCCAGTGTAAGAATGGCCACGTCTGAGGAGGTTCAAGTGGACGAACCTGTGGTCCCTCCAAGGGCGCCGGCTGCCCGGGGTAGAGGAAGAGGTCGTGGAAGGGGACGTGAGACCATTCCACGTAAGGCTACTACCAATGTGGAAGGTGCCCGTCCAAAGAAGAAAACTCCGACTGGTCGCCGAACTAAAAGTGTTGAGGCACCGTCCGAGCGGGAAAAGTCTCATCGAGAGGGCTCGGCAACGGGGAATCACGCCTTTGTGACCCAAGAGGCCTTCGCCACCGAAATGGTGAAGCTGCAGAAAAAGTTGGACCGATGGATGAATCATCATGATGTTTCGGCATCGGGGAGTAAGGAGAACATTGGAAGTAAAGCGGCCACCGAACTGTCCAGCCCGCCTCCGACAGAAGTTGGTAGCCACAAGAAACCCACGACGCTAGTGGCGAATGAGTCGGCAGCTAGAGGATGTAGTCACAAAGCATTCTCATCTTGCAAACCTCCTACCTTCCAGGGGAAATGCGACCCGGTGTTAGCCATAAGGTGGGTTCGAGAAATGGAGTTGGTGTTCGACATTTGTAAGTGTGCCGAAGAGGATAAGGTGATCTATGCCCTATCTATGTTGAAGTCGGAGGCCATCTTTTGGTAGGATGCCGAGACTGGAGGATTGGGATCGTCGGTGGCTAAGGCTATGAGATGGGAAGAATTCGTAAGAAGGTTCAAAGCTCAGTTTTGCCCTCTGGCGGCAATCAAGAAGTTGGAAGAAGAATTTTTGAACCTAGCACAAGGAGACATGACCGTGAGGGAGTACACTTCCAAGTTTATTGAGAAAGCCCGTTTTGCGGAATTGTATGTCCCAACCGAGGAGCGCCGAGTCGAGAGGTACCTATTTGGGTTGAAGGGTAGCATCCGGGAGTTGGTAATGGCAAGAAATCCTACTACCTTCCAAGCGGCTATAAATGCGGCCGAGTTGGTAGAGAGGGAAAAAGATCGTCAGCAAACTGAGAGGGCCGGGGAAAAGAGAAAATGGGATGGATCGGGAAATGATGCTCGAAAAGGTAAAGTTTCGAGGCCGGAGCCGCATGGAAATCGGGGATATGGCGACAAACCGTGCGGGAAGTGCCACCGGATGCATAAAGGGGAATGTAGGGCGGACTCGGGGTTATGTTACCTGTGCGGATCGTCGGGGCATGTGTCAAGGGATTGCCCGAAGAAGCGTGGTTGTTTTCAGTGTAGGTCGCCGGACCACCGTCGATTTGATTGTCCTATGTTAAAGATAGGAGGATCGGGTCAGTTTGGGAATCGTCAAGGGGTGCAGGGAGTTGAGAAGAAAGAAGAGCCGGCACGCGCGAAGGGGCGCGCATTTCGTATGACTACGGATGAGGCGGAGGAAACTCCGGATGTCGTGACAGGTACCTTTTTGGTGAACTCTTTATGTGCCAACGTGTTATTTGATTCAGGGGCGAATCGCTCCTTTGTATCTCTTGTTTTCGTGAAACGTTTGGGGGTGAGGCCTAAGCGTTTGGGTAGTGCTTTAGAAGTGGAGACCGCCGATGATAACGTGGTACTTGTTAGTAGTGTGGTGGAGGAGTGTTGTATAGACATAGAGGGGAGTTTGATACCGATACGTTTTTACCCTATGCCGATGGGAGAGTTTGATGTAGTGTTGGGGATGGATTGGTTAGCAAAGAATGATGCTACCATCGTCTGCAACAAGAAGTTGATTCGTGTACGATTGCCAGATAAGGGAATGGTAGTGATTTATGGGAACCGTCGAGATAGGAAGTCTAGTCTTATTTCCTTAATTAAGGCTACTAAATGTTTGAGGAAGGGATGTCCGAGTTACCTAGCCTATGTGGTGGATGCAAAGAAAGCAAAGCGCGGGGTAGGAGATGTACCTATAGTGGGTGAGTACCCGGAGGTATTTCCGGATGATTTGTGCGATCTACCACCGGATCGCCAGATCGAGTTCCGAATCGACTTGGTGCCAGGAGCCACACCAATAGCTCGTGCACCATATCGGTTGGCACCTTCCGAGATGAAGGAGATGATGACTCAACTCCAAGAGTTGCTTGACAAGGGGTTCGTGAGACCGAGTACCTCGCCGTGGGGTGCGCTGGTACTGTTTGTGAAGAAGAAGGACGGGACTATGAGGATGTGCATCGATTATCGCAAACTCAACAAAGTCACTGTCAAGAACAAGTATCCCCTTCCCCGGATTGACGACTTGTTCGATCAGTTACAAGGAGCTAGCTACTTTTCAAAGGTAGATCTGAGATCGGGATACCACCAACTCAAGGTGCGAGGAGAAGATATTCCAAAAACAGCTTTTCGGACCCGATACGGTCATTATGAGTTTTTAGTAATGCCGTTCGGATTAACGAATGCTCCCGCCGCGTTCATGGATTTGATGAATAAGGTGTGCCAACCCTATTTAGATAAATTCGTGATCGTCTTCATAGACGACATTCTCATCTACTCAAAGTCGGAGGAAGAGCATAGGGAGCATTTGAGAGCAGTGTTGGAATTGTTGAAGCGGGAGAGAGTTTATGCCAAATTTTCGAAATGCGAATTTTGGCTTCGCGAAGTGCAGTTTTTGGGACATGTAGTGACCCAGAGTGGAATCAAGGTTGACCCGACAAAAGTGGAAGCTATTAAGAACTGGGAACCGCCTAGAACGTCGTCCGAAGTCCGTAGTTTCCTTGGGTTAGCGGGGTATTATCGGAAGTTCATCAAAGACTTCTCGAAGATTGCTACTCCGTTGACTTCTTTGACCAAGAAGAACGTCAAGTTCAATTGGACCGTAGGGCAAGAAGAAGCTTTCCAGAAGTTAAAAGAAATGTTGAGTGAGGCTCCAATTCTAACCTTACCCGAGGGAACGGAAGACTTTGTAGTGTACAGCGACGCCTCTAAATTGGGCTTGGGGTGTGTCTTGATGCAGCATGGTAAAGTGATCGCTTATACGTCCCGTCAATTGAAGGAGCATGAGAAGCGATACCCCACACACGATTTAGAGTTGGCGGCTGTCGTTTTCGCCTTGAAGATTTGGAGGCATTATTTGTATGGGACGAAGTGTAAAATCTTCACAGACCACAAAAGCCTTCGTCACATCTTCGATCAGAAGGAGTTGAACATGAGACAACGCAGGTGGATGGAACTGTTATCAGACTACGACTGTGAGATTGAATACCATCCCGGGAAAGCTAATGTAGTGGCTGACGCCTTGAGCCGTAAGGAAAGGGGAGAGGCTTCGAAGATCATAGCCTTGAGGGCTGAGGTCACGTTTAACCTGCTGGGTGAAATAAGGAAATGGCAAGTGGAAGCGTCCGCGGTTGAGAATCTCAAGAAAGAGCGGATGGTGGGGAACGTGGACTCCCTAGTAGAAGATAGCCGAGGACTGAAATGCCTCAATGGCAGAATATGGGTTCCGAAATTGGGGAATGTACGGAAGTTGATTCTAGAGGAGGCTCACAAATCAAAGTACTCCATCCATCCAGGAACGAACAAGATGTTTGGTGATTTGCGACAAGACTATTGGTGGTCGGGTATGAAAAAGGATATAGCTTATTTTGTTGAAAGGTGTGATACTTGTCTGAGGGTGAAAGTGGAGCACCAGCGACCGTACGGAAAACTCCAACCCTTGGATATTCCGATTTGGAAGTGGGATCAAATTGCGATGGACTTCGTGACGAAGCTGCCTAGAACTCCAAAGGGTTACGATGCCATTTGGGTGATTGTAGATCGACTCACCAAGTCGGCGCATTTCCTGCCAATAAAGGAATCCTACCCGATGGAGAAGTTGGCAAAGTTGTACATTGACGAGATAGTGACCCGCCATGGGGTGCCGTCGTCAATAGTCTCTGATCGTGATAGTCGATTTACGTCGACTTTTTGGAGAAGCTTTCAGCGAGAAATGGGGTCTCAAATCAAGATGAGCACCGCATACCATCCCCAGACTGATGGTCAGAGTGAGCGAACCATCCAGACCCTGGAAGACATGTTGAGAGCTTGCGCGTTATATTTTCAGGGTTCGTGGGAGAACCATCTACCGTTGATTGAATTTGCGTATAACAACAGTTACCACGCAAGCATTAAGGCTGCTCCTTATGAGATACTCTACGGTAGGAAGTGTCGGACACCTCTTTGTTGGAACGAGGTCGGGGAGAAACAATTGGCTGGACCCGAGATAGTTCAGTTGACTGCTGACAAGATCGACCAAGTGAGGGAAAGGCTGAAAGTTGCTCGTGACCAACAAAAGAGTTATGCTGACAAGAGGCGTAAGGATATTGAATTCCAAGTCGGGGATAAGGTGATGTTAAAAGTATCGCCTTGGAAGGGGTAATCAGATTTGGGAAGAGGGGAAAGTTAAGCCCCCGCTACATAGGACCGTTCAAGATTATTGAGCGCATCGGGGAAGTAGCTTATAAGTTGGAGTTACCTGTGGAACTGCAGAGAATTCATAATACCTTTCATGTGTCGAATCTGAGGAAATGCTTAGCGGAAGCCGATATGGCTATACCTCTGCATGAAGTCCAGATTGATGAGAAACTGAACTTTGTGGAAGAGCCCGAAGCTATCACCGATCGCAAGGTTCGGAGAACAAGGAACAAAGAGATTAGCCTAGTGAAAGTGTTGTGGCGATTCCACAAAGGGAGTGAGGCAACGTGGGAAACCGAGACAGATATGAGAGCAAGGTACCCACACCTTTTCAGTGATGAGATTCCGGGGACGGAATCCTGTTAAGGGGGAGGTGATGTAACACCCCATAATTCAATCTGGTGGTCTTTGTAGATAAATAAGAAATTTTGGGGCTCTTTTGGGAAAAACTCAAAGTTCTGTGGCTGAGTTGTGAAAAGGAAAAGTTTAATAAGATAAAACCCTCCTAAACCCTATTTTGTTCCTCATATTTCGGCAGGAGAGTTCTAGAGGGGGGAGAAGGAGTTCAGGAAATCCAATTGAAGGTTTGGAGAAGGTGGATCAGCTAGGGATTGAAGAAGTTTCGATTAAGGTATACCTCCACCTTCCTTTCTTAGCTTTGTGTCTAAATGGAGCTTAGATGTTCAACCATCAATGCTTTCTCTTCTTCTTTAAGTGTTTTGAGACAAAACCCAGTGGAAGGGTGTGTTGAATGAATCCCTTGAGGAGTTTGTGAACTCTTGGTGATGTTCCACCCTTCCAATGGAGGTTCTTAAGTTTAATCCATTCTAAGAAGGGGATTTGTGTTTCAAAAGAGTATTTCATGATGGTTTGATTGAGGAATTGATTGATTAAGTAATGAGAATTGTTTCCTTAATGTATATATAGTTTTAGAGTTTGTTTTGGGAAGTTATCTGCCAATTGGAATCAGTTTTGGAGATTTAGATTAAGTTTTCGAGCTGACCCAGGTGAGCAGAACTGAGAGTGCTCGTCCAGAGGGTTACGCGGCTTACTACGCGGTTTGCAAACCGCGTAGCAAACCGCGTAAGTCTCTGTTGGGCGATTCTCGTTTTCTGCTTCGTTGGTCGTTCGGGCTTGGGTTCGAGGCCTGGTTTAAGGGATTGTCTTAAGACGTTATGGGGGATGTTTTAAAGTATAATTGGGGAGTCTAATACCTCCTATGTTAACCCCAATTCAGGTGAACATTTGGTGTTTAAGTGAGCTCCGTGTAGTGTGTCGTTTAGCCGAGCATCAGGTGAGTTCCCTTAAGCATAACTTTTATTTAAAATGATTTGCAAAGGTTTGTATGACTGAAATTGGTTTACTCAAGCTTTATGAACATATGTTTCTCTTGGCACGAAAAGTCTTGTTTTGCAAACAAAGGAGGGTTGCCCTCAAGTACGTGGATTCGCATGTTTTATTGAATTATCATTGGTGGAGTTGGGTTGCACCGTGGGGGGGACTACTTGGTTTGCCGTACCCGGCTTTGTAGGGTGTTGCCGTACCCGGCTTTGTAGGGTGTTGCCGTACCCGGCTTTGTAGGGTGTTTGCCATGGTCTTCTCTCCGTTGTGCATACCATTGTTGAAAATGTGATTTGATACGTTACTGTTTTTGTAAAGAAATGTTTTGCTTTAAATGATTTGTGAACGTATTTTCGGGGGAATTCACTAGACCCTATGGTCTAACCCTCGCTTTTCAAAACTAAAAACCATTTTCAGGTAAGGATCGCTTAGGCGCAACGTCAAAAGGGAAAGAGAAGGTTTGAGGCGGCGAGGTGAGATTAGAGACCGTCATGATCCAGTTTTTATTAGTTGAACATCTCGGTTGTATTTGTTGTCGAATCGTAAGCTTTAAGAATGTTATTAAGTATTGTGATGTAATTGGGACCCTTATGGGCTTTTTGACTAATATTATTATGTTAAGTCTTTTTGGGTTGTTACATCCACGCCTCCAACAACAAGACATCCACTGCATCTTTATCTTCTTGATTTATCTCCATCTCCATTTTGATATTCATGTTCTTGATTTCATCCTCATCGGCTTTCATACCCAAATTTGAAACAAATTCCATCTTCAATTTCATATACGAACACAAAATCGAAATTAGCTCCATCTTCTATCTCATCTACAAACACAAAATCCAAAATCATCCCTATCTCCTATTACATCTACGAACACAACTTCGAGAGAGACGAACTCATATCTACCTGGGGGTGTTACGCTACTTGAGGGTGGGGTTAGGGTTCACAAGAGATGGACAAAATCAGATGTATCAGTTGTCTGTGATAGATTGTAGAGATGGAGTGATGGTATTGCCATGGCGAAGATGATGTTTGGTAGACGGGAAGGAGTGTTGGTTTGTGAGAACATACTTGAAAAGTTTCTATTCCCCCCAAATTGGAGAGGAATGATTTTTAACCAAATCTATTATAATGATTGATTACTTTTTTCAAACCAAACATCAATTTTCATTTCATTTTCATTCCTTACTTAAACCAAACATAATCAATGATTATCATTCTCATTCATTACCTTCTAATACCTCCAACCAAACGCTCCCTCAGTGATTCAACCTTTTGATATTGGTTTATTTTTATAGTTGGATCTTAAATTGATCAAGATAAAAATGAAAGTTACTGTATATTGATGATCAAACGATGTAATTGTATAGAATTTACTAAATATTTTTTGTAATTATATTTTTTCTGGATAAATTGTATTAAATTAACACGCTTTGGTTTCTATAGCTATTTTAAGTCTTACTTTCACAACTTCATTTTAAAAAACGTATTATATTTTTATACAATTAAAAAACGTATAACAATTTAGATTCAATTAATAAATCATAGTAGAACATTATGAATAAAATAAAATAAAGAAAACTTAAAAAGATTTCTGGATCTTTTTTTTATTCGATATGCTTTTTTTTCGTAAATACCAAATTAAGCTTTTGAAATTAGTTTTTCCTAATAGAAAAAAAACAAGAAATTTTTCATTTTTCTACCCTTTTTCGGTAAATACTACAGATTAATATATGAAATCATTAAATAAATTAAATTTTAAGATTTCTTTTTTCTATCCTTTACAAAGTTTCCTGGTTGTGTTAGTTTTTAGTAATGGAACGATGAGTAATCTTTTGTTCATTTATACCGTTTACACGTTTTAGCATCCTAACGAATGAACATGAACAAACACATTTTCTTAATGAACGAATATGAACACGAATTTTTCGTCCATGTTCATTCGGTTTTTTTTTTGATAAGGTTCATCTAGGCTTTGCCTAGACTACATCCTTGGCAATTTGGAAACAAACAAACAAAGCGGCCGTCTGAGACTAAGCCTGACCACAGAATGCTGACGCCTGGACTCGAACCCGGGGTTCATTCGGTTCGTTTACACTATTGTCAACCTTTCGTAAACGTACATCCACGTTGATAAATATTACATCATTAACGTGTTATCAATCAAAATAAATACGAAACAGAAATTTTCGAACTTTGTTACGTCGATTGAGAATAAAATTGTATTAAACTAAATATGAAATGAATAAAATTATTTTTAATTTTGCGTAAGTTATATTTGTTTTCTATATAAATATTTCTTCGTCAATTCCTGATTTCCTTCCACATGCATTTTTTCACTTCAATGTATTAATGTCATCCTTTATATTATAGGGTTTGTTTGGCAAAATCCTAATAATCATATTACAATTTGGAGGAGATTCTAATTAAGTATACTATAATTTAGAGGACATTTTGGTAATCTATTTTTTATATAGCTTCAAATTTTTATTAACGCTCGCGCATATATATTACGTATATGTGTGAGTGTCCCAATCTAACCCACAACTTTGAATCCGCTTTCAAGGGATCAAAGTGAAAGAAAACCACTGTTCTAAAAAACTCGTCGCACAGCTGTCGTAGCGCGTCATGACATCAAGGCTTGGGTCTTACACACGTTAAGCCTATGGCACACCATGACTTAATGCACAGTTTTCGTAATACGATATTTGATTTTTCTTTACGTTTTTAATGTCTTATTTGTAAGTTTCTTAATATATGACCTAATTTAACTTGCTTATTATTATTGGCTTATTGAGTAACCTTACAAAACATATGTTTTTATATATAATATTATATATTGAATTAGAAATTTGACGTCATAAGTCACGCATTGAAAACGCCATGGCTTCGCCATGACTCCTAAGGCTTGAGGTTTAGCCCCGCCGCCACGCAACGCCTCATGCCATTTAGAACCTTGAAGAAAACTAAAAGAATCAACATCTTTATGTTAAGCGTAATAAAATAAACATATCAAAAACAATAAATAGTGTGTATATTAAGTTAGAATAAACAATCTGTTCTAAACGTGGTTGGCATCTAATCACATCACAAGGTCATCAACATTGATATTGTTGAGACTTGAGACTAAGGGGCCGTTTACAAAACACTTACTCAGGTAAGTGCTTACCAAGTAACATTAGTTTACCGGATGAATATGGCAAGGACCAAGAATCTTACCCGGTAAGAGCGGAAGCAAGGACCAAGAGTCGAAAGGAAGGACCGAGAGTCTTACCCGGTAAGTGAGTGCGACGACTCTTACCACGGTTAGCGCTTACCGGCTAAATTGTTGCATATGATGCCATTTTGGTGGACTAAAATCTTACCCGAAAAGTAAGCGATAGTGTTGAATTTTACCGGTAAGCACTTACCCGGGTAAGTGATTAGGTAAACGGCCCCTAAAGACTAAAATACTTTGTAACAACTCAATTAGTTAATATAAAAACACATTAGGTGAAACTGATACAAGTAATTTAAGAGTAAACTACTATTTTCGTCCATGTGTTTTGTTGTTATTGCTATTTTAGTCCTTGGTCTTTAAAATTTGCATTTATAATCATTATGGTTTCCAATTTGTTTCGTTCTTCATCCCTCGGACCAACCCCGTTAGATTTCAGGCATTAGATAGGGGTTATTTGGTCTTTTCACCATTTATTTAATTTTCTATTAAGAAATTAATAATGTATTATCATATTATATTTATTATATACTAGAAGTGTATTTGCGCTATGCAGCGTGATACATCTGAATTTAAACTACAATTATCATTCTTAATGTTTAGATTTTGCTTTGAAACTAAAGCACAACTAATTTTCAATTAACATTTTATTATGACAGACAAAAAAAATATTTGACCGTTATTTTCACGTTAAGTTTTAAAAAACAACCAATTTTAACAAAGAAAAATATTTAAACATATAAAAAATTAATTAATTTTTTTAAACAAATTAATTTGTCATCACAAACCATTCAATTATTAACAGAAATAATTATAGTTTATAAAAAATAGTGATGATAGTAGATGTAATAATAATAATTTAATTAATTTTAATATGTTTGTTATAGTCACTATCAGAATATTGGATAACTATCTTGTTGCGAACTTCCCTTGAAATTCCGTTTAAAATCCCAACAAATGGTCAACTACAATTGACCAAGTTTCGTCGAAAATCCCGTGCAATTTTTATGGATTTTTCGACAAAAGTTATCCGTCAAGAAGTTTCTTTCCGACCAAAATGTTATCGTTGAGAAGAATTGTCGAAAATCCGCCAAAACACATATTTCTAATAGAAATTATTGTCTAAAACACCACTTTGTTTTGTAGTGAGATAAAGTCGCCGCACACTCACACACAAATGATTGATTCTAGGTTTTTGTGCCCACAAAGGGGTTTTTATATCATTTTCTCAATTTTCCAAAACTGACCCCTAACAAAAAATTATGCAATCCTTTCCACAAAACTTATTCTACTTAAATAAAAGTCTCGGTTATTACAACACTCCCCCCTCAGAAGAATTCCGTCCCCGAAATTCCATTTTCGAAAAGTTGAGGGTACTTGGACTTCATGTACGCTTCTACCTCCCAGGTTGCCTCTTGTCATTTGTGATACCGCCACTGGACCTTTACTAGTCGGACCTCTTTGTTTCTTGTTTTGCGAACCTTACTATCCACGATTCCTATTGGTTCCTCTTCGTACGTCAATTTCTCATCAATTTCTCGTCAATGCGGACATCTTCTAATGGAATGGCCACATCGGCCTCGGCCAAACACTTCTTTAAGTTCGAGACATGAAACGTTGGGTGAACACCCTTTAACTCCTCTGGCAAGTCTAGCTTGTAAGTTACTGCTCCAACTCGTTCAATAATAACGAAAGGCCCTACATACCTCGGCCTCAACTTTCCTTTCTTCCCGAAGCGTACCACCCCTTTCCAAGGCGAGACCTTTAACATTACCTTGTCGCCTACTTGGAACTCGATAGGCTTCCTTCTTTTGTTGGCATACTTTCTCTGTCGATCTTGTGTGATCCTCATCCTTTCACGGATTAGTTCTATCTTATCCGCTGTCAGTTCTACAATCTCTGGACCTGCTAACTGTCTTTCTCCTACCTCGTTCCAACACAACGGCGTACGACACTTCCGCCTGTACAACGCTTCAAATGGCGCCGCTTGGATGCTCGCATGGTAACTATTATTATAGGAGAACTCTATCAACGGTAGATGCACTTCCCACGACCCTTTGAAATCGATAACGCACGCTCGAAGCATATCCTCCAGTGTCTGAATAGTTCTTTCGCTCTGACCATCCGTTTGGGGATGGTAAGTCGTGCTCAACTTCACTTGCGAACCCAACTCTCGTTGGAGGCTTCTCCAAAATGCTGACGTGAACTGACTATCACGGTCAGACACGATGGATCGCGGCACCCCGTGCCTAGATACAATCTCATTGATGTATAACCGGGCTAGCTTCTCTAACGAATCTGACTCCTTGATTGGTAAGAAATGCGCAGACTTAGTGAGAATATTCACAATCACCCATATCGCATCGTTACCCTTCGAAGTCCTTGGTAACTTCGTAACGAAGTCCATGGTGATGTTATCCCACTTCCATACTGGTATCCCCGTAGACTGAAGTTCTCCATACGGTCGCGGATGTTCTGCTTTAACTCTCAAACATGTCACACATCGCTCCACAAAGTGAGCGATATCCTTCTTCATTCCTGGCCACCAATAGAATTGTCTTAAGTCCCGGTACATCTTGTTCGTCCTCGGGTGCATAGAATACCGCGACTTATGCGCTTCTTCCAAGATGTTTACTCTCAAGTTTCCCAACTTGGGAACCCATACTCGGCCTTTCATACACTTCAACCCCCCACTGTTGACGCTGAACAATGATGTAATCCCAACGACCCTTTCACTCTTTACATTCTCTTCTAACAACGCCTCATCTTGAAACTTCTTAACTTCATCTAGGAGGTTCGAAGTTGCCTCGACTCTGAAAGCCACTACTTTGCTCGATTCTCCTCGCTCTTTCCGACTCAACGCATCCGCTACTACATTTGCTTTACCCGGGTGGTAAAGGATTTCACAGTCATAGTCGTTCAGTAGTTCCATACATCTCCTTTTGTCTCATATTCAATTCCTTCTGATCAAACAGGTGCTTCAAACTCTTGTGGTCGGTGTAAATCTGGCACTTCACTCCATACAGGTAGTGTCGCCATATTTTCAAAGCGAACACCACCGCCGCTAGCTCCATGTCGTGCGTAGGGTAGTTCTTCTCGTGATCTTTAAACTGTCGGGAAGCGTAGGCAATCACCTTCCCGTTTTGCATTAAAACACACCCTAGCCTGAGCTTAGAAGCATCGCTGTAAATTACAAAACCTTCTGATCCATCTGGTAACGACAAAATCAGAGTGCTGCTTAAACTCTCTTTCAGTCTCTCGAATTCGACTTCTTGCGCTTCGGTTCAAACGAACTTGACGTTCTTCCTTGTCAAAGCAGTCAACGGTGTGGCTATACGAGAGAAGTCCTGAATGAACTTCTGGTAATAGCCCGCTAACCCAAGAAAACTTCTCACTTCCGATGGCGACCTTGGCGACTCCCAATTCTTAATAGCTTCGATCTTAGCGGGGTCCACCTTGATGCCATCCGCTGACACTACGTGACCCAGAAATTGAACTTCTCTCAACCAGAATTCACACTTCAAAAACTTAGCGTACAGCTTCTTGTGTTTCAACAATTCTAACGTTGCCCGAAGATGTTCCTCGTGATCCTCACGGGTACGTAAGTAGATAAAAATATCGTCAATGAAGACGATCACACACTTCTCTAACAATGAGCTACATACCCGGTTCATCAGATCCATGAACACTGCTGGGGCATTAGTCAAACCAAAGGGCATGACTAGGAATTCGTAATGTCCGTATCTCGTACGAAAGGCTGTCTTGGACACGTCTTCCTCTCTCACCTTTAGCTGATGGTAACCCGACCTCAAATCTATCTTCGAAAAGTAGCTCGCACCTTGTAAGTGATCGAAGAGGTCATCAATCCTCGGAAGCGGGTACTTGTTCCTTACTGTGACCTTGTTGAGCTCACGGTAATATATGCACATTTGCATAGATCCGTCCTTCTTCTTCACAAAGAGTACCGACGTTCCCCAAGGCGATGAGCTCGGACGAATGAAACCCTTGTCTAATAGCTCTTGCAGTTGCATCATCATCTCCTTCATTTCCGCCGGTGCCAGACGATAGGGCGCACGCGCAATCGGTGCCGCCCCAGGCATCAAATCTATTCTGAACTCTACTTGACGATCTGGGGGCAGACTCGTCAAGTCATCCGGAAACACTTCCGGGTACTCGCTGACTATCGGCACATCCTTTACTTCTTTCTTCTCTTTCTTAGCATCTAGCATATTGATAACGCCACTTTTTGGCGTTATTTTCGGTTCTCAAACCAATGAGATTGGCTTGTGTTGATAGCAAAGAAGCGGAATTTTATGGTTTATCGAGTGAAATGTGCAGGTTATATAAAAGAGCCCTAAAAGAGCCAAAACGAAGCCCAACGGAAGCCCGAGATCCAAGCCCAAGACCCGCGCCCGAACCAGGAACCAAACCTGACCCGAAAACACCTCAGAAACACGCGCGGTTTCTGGCGCGGTTTGCAAACCGCGGCCAAAACCGCGCAACACTCTGTTCGTTTTTCAGGCTTTATGTACTCCGGAATTAGGTCATTCTCGAAAGATCTCACACACGACGAACGGCAGCGACTTGGGGGCGATTTTCAGAGATTTTTCGAAGCTTTTGGATCCACGATAGAGGATCAATCAAGGACACGTCCACCACGGAAAGTAGATTCGAGCACGAGAGAAGGGAGTACATCATCATATTCGTCACGTCTACTTTTATGATGTTTTCATTGATTGTTTCCATTCCTTTTCTTATGTTTGAGTCCACCCCCGACATGAACTGATCTTTAGATGTTGGGGGTTGGAATGAATTTGGTTTAAGCATGTGAACATATGACTTGCGACTTTTATCAGTTTGCCTATTTTAATGAAGCATGTAATTTGGTTTTTAATGCCTTTGTGAGTTTAGCTAGCTTCCAATTGTTTTGTTGTTCTCAATTAAATTCGAGAGAATTAATTGTCAACTAGAACTAGAAATTGCATGCCTAAGGTGAGAAATTGGTGATAGAGATATACCAAGTAAGCCTTAGTCCCGTTTAAATCTTGATTTTAATGTGTTTTGAATTCCATAAGTTGAGATCGAGAGATAAGATTTATGCTTTTCAAGATAAAACCCGTTGTTGCTTGAGAAAGAGCAACGGTGACTTTTAGAGATTGGGTATTCATTAAAAGGGAACAACCGTAATTGTTTGAGTCAGATGTTTATATGTGAAAACCTTAGGATTTCCAACTCCCAACTGTTTTCTCTATCTGAAGTTCCTTAAGTTGTTACTGTCCCGTTTGTGATTTATTTTATTTGCAATTAGTTAGTTAAGACCAACAACTCAAAATTGCGACCGTTCAGTTAATAGTTTTTATAGTCATTGTGATACTTAGTTCCTAGTTCCCTGTGTTCGATACTCGTACTTTTTGTACTATTACTTGATTTCGACCCGTACACTTGCGGTAAGATTTAGGGGGGTGTGAGCTCGCCTATCAAGTTTTTGGCGCCGTTGTCGGGGAACTAGTTGCAACTGATAGCACTACCAGCTATAAGCGCTATTACATTGAACATTTTTTTTATTTACTTTGTTCCATCACTTTCAATTTCTGGATTGCTAACTTCGCCTACTTTCTTTTCAGGTACTAATTGGTTTATGCCAAGGAAGACCCGATGGAAGGAAATCGAACCACTTGATCCGGAGATCGAAAGAACCGCCCGCCAGATACGTAAAGCATCTAAAGCCCAAAGGCAATTAAAGATGGGCGACGAGAGACCTGTTAACAACCCACCTCCACCTCCTCCGGCGAGAGTTCCGATGCGTTCATTTGCCAATCCAAACGTGGTAGCCGCACGCATAGGCATCCAACCGCCCACTACTGGGGCAAACTACTTCGAGATTAAACCAAGTACCATGGTCATGGTACAGCAAAACCAGTTCGGAGGGGCCCCGACAGAAGATCCTCATGCACATCTTCGTGCATTTGAGAGGATATGCAACACGTTCAAAATCAATGGGGTGAACGAGGATGCCATCAAGCTAAGACTGTTCAGCTTCTCACTCAAGGGAAGAGCTAAAATTTGGATAGAGAGCCTACCAGCGGATCAGATCACTACATGGGCAGACTTGAAGGTCGCATTCCTCCAGAAATTCTTCCCACCGGGAAGAACTGCTCAACTAATGGCCGACATTACTCACTTCGCGCAATGGGACCAAGAGACCCTATACGAGGCATGGGAGAGATACAAGGATATGTTGAAAAAGTGTCCTCACCACGGGTTACACGGCTGGGTAATTATCCAAACTTTCTTTGGAGGCCTTCACCCGCAGTTCAAGAATGATATCACTGCTGCAGCGGGTGGAGCCCTAATGGAGAAGACATATGAAGAAGCAGTCGCCTTGATCGAGAACTTAGCCGAACATAGTTTTTCTACTCCAAGATCAGTTGTTAGAAGAGTTGCGAGTGTTCAAGAATCGGATGAGCTGAAAGAAATAAAAGCTCAACTAGCTGCGATCACGAACCATTTGAAAGGTGGTAATCCGGAAGAACCCGAGCAAGTTCAGTTTTTACAGAACCGGAATCACCAGCCGAGGAACGATCCTTTCTCGAACACGTATAATGAAGGGTGGAAGAAACACCCTAACTTTTCATGGAGTCAACCCGGTCAACAACCACAAGGTAATTCTTCTAACTTTTCTAATTCTTCCCATGCTAACAATGTTTACCGTCCTCCAGGTTTTAACCAAAGGAAATACGACGAGGGATCATCCATGGAGAAGAAGCCGGGGCTGGAAGATATGATGATGAAGTTCATGACAAAGATGGATAATACTGTTGGGGAATTGGCGAGCACGGTGAGCACGGTAAAAGCAGCCACTGACCAGAATACGGCATCGATTAGGCTTCTCGAGAGGCAAGTGGGACAAATTTCCGAAGTCCTACAAAACCGAGTTCCCGAGACATTCCCGAGCCAAACTGAGAGAAAGCCAAGAGAAGAGTGTAATGCCATTTATCTGAGAAATGGCAAGGAGTTGATCAAGAAACCGAATGTCGAGCTGAAAGACGGTATTGCTAATGATATGGCTGATCGGGAAGAACCGAAGGAAAAAAAAGTGACACCGCCACCGAAGCCGGTAGTCAAACCGTTTGTACCACCACTACCATATCCGAATCGGGTGAAGGCACATAAAGATGAGGAACAGTTCAAGAAATTCCTCGACATCTTCAAGAAGCTTCACATCAACATCCCATTCGCGGAGGCACTTGCTCAAATGCCGACATACCTCAAGTTCATGAAAGAGATCCTATCCAAGAAAAGGGAAATCGAGCACCAGTCTACCATTACACTTACTGAAGAGTGTAGTGCCATCATTCAGAACAAGCTTCCCCTGAAGCTTAAGGATCCAGGGAGTTTTACTATACCCGCTCATATAGGAAATCTTAGTTTCAATAAAGTATTATGTGATTTAGGAGCTAGTATTAACTTAATGCCCTTATCTGTTTTCAGGAAAATCGGCTTGGGTGAGGTGAAGCCAACATACATGACCCTTAAACTCGCGGACAAATCGATAATATATCCGTATGGAGTGGTAGAGGACGTATTGATCAAGGTTGGCAAGTTCTACTTTTCGATGGACTTCGTGGTGCTAGACATTGATGAAGACGTAGAGGTCCCGCTGATATTGGGAAGATCCTTTCTGGCCACGAGCAGAGCTCTGATAGATATGGAGGAAGGAGAGATGACCCTGAGGGTTGGCGATGAGAAAGCGGTATTCAAGATGTTCGAGAGGGAAAAGAGCAAAAGTGAAGAGAAACCGGATGATCAAGGAAAGCCGAATGAGTGATCGGGAGGAAGGTCGAGCCACGACCGAAACCAAGGCGCTGGGTGGGAGGCAACCCACCGAGGTTTGCATTTTCTTTTACTATTTATGTTTTAGAGTGTTTTTATTTACGAAAAAAAATTGAACAGAGACATACGCGGTTTACAAGTCGCGCGCCAAACCGCGCAGGTCCCTGTTTGGTTTTTCATTTCCTGCTTCTTGTGTTTCATTTTTTTTGTTTTCTTTCGCCGTTTGCTTTGTTTCCTTTTGCTCCCAGATTTTCTCTGCTTCCGCTCCGATGTCTCTCGTCCGAAGTCGCTCAAATCTTTCAAGAGAATCTCCTCCATCCGGGCAAACAGGTATGTTCTAACTCTGTAGGTTAATGAGTGGTGCAAGATGTGTTGTTTCCTTATTAGTTTCACTTAGGTTTGGGGTGCCTCATTTTCCAACATCTACACACTCACTTTTAATCCTGTGCAAACCTCGGTTTCACCAAGGTTTGGGGTTGGCGTTGTTTGACAAACCTAGGCCACGACCTAGGTTTGGGGTGGCCATATTTTAATGGAATCACTCTTTGATGCTTGTGCTGTAATGTTATACCTTACCTGTCTGATACCTGTAATAACCGCACAACGATACTTGTTTCAGTATCGCCTACGCCGAGACTTGCACATTGGGGACAATGTGTGGTAAGGTTTGGGGTTGCCCAATCGGGCCCACGTTTATGCACGTAGATTTCCCGCACCTCTGCATGATTAGATCACATTAGCCAAAAATTTTGTTTTGAATGATTGAGAACGACCATTGTGGGAAGAATCTTGTGATAGTAACGTGACCATTAGGAAAGGACATGACTAGGGACATTAGTGGAGACCACCCAATAACGAGATTCGAGCCTAAATGGCGCCTTTCACTTCGAGGGATTTAAATACCTAATTCATATACACTTTTTCGAATTCCTTGTCGTGATTATAGAGTGATCTCGCTATAATATTGCATTAAGTAGCAAAGACGACCATCGGGATATTGGGTAAGGGTATAGTAGACCATATCGTGTGGACCTTAAGAGATGATTCCAGGCATTGTGTGCGTTGTTAACCCGTTTTTAGCTATCGTACCTTTTTACCCATTATGTGTGTATCCATAACCCAATTTGCAGCCAAACACTCACCCTTTTCGTTTCGAACCCCACCATTAAACCCTAGCCAAAAGTTTTAGCCAACCCTTATCCGAAAGTGTGTCAAACAGAGGCGATAATGAACTACGAAAGATAAAGCAGAAAAGAAAGAGTACAGGCCAGTCATGGAAATAAAGAAGAGTTAGAAAAGAGGGCCAATGCAGCCCCAAGCAAATAAAGAAAGCCAATGTTGCTCCAAAAAAATATAGTTTAGACAGCTATCTACAGCTGAGAAATAAGAGAGTCAAAGCGACTCCAGTAGTGACAAAGAGGGCCAAGTGACAAGAATTGAAGCTATAGAGTTCAGAATTGCTAAAGTTTGACACACCAAGGATCGTTGAACCACTTTCCCTTTCGTTTCTTAACCATAACCCAAGCCCCGTTACAACCCTCGTAAAGACCTGGATGATCTTCTGGAAAACGTGATTAGAGTATACGACCACCTTGACCAAAATTCCCTGTCTTGCTACTTGATTCCCTTCTGAGATCAACTTTTTGGACATTTATGCGTCTTTCATTAAAACACACCCTAGCCTGAGCTTAGAAGCATCGCTGTAAATTACAAAACCTTCTGATCCATCTGGTAACGACAAAATCGGAGTGCTGCTTAAACTCTCTTTCAGTCTCTCGAATTCGACTTCTTGCGCTTCGGTTCAAACGAACTTGACGTTCTTCCTTGTCAAAGCAGTCAACGGTGTGGCTAGTTGATTCCCTTCTGAGATCAACTTTTTGGAAAACGTGATTAGAGTATACGACCACCTTGACCAAAATTCCCTGTCTTGCTACTTGATTCCCTTCTGAGATCAACTTTTTGGACATTTATACGTCTTTCATTAAAACTGTCATGTGATTTTCGAGTATTCTTGTACATAACCTCCTTATACATGACGACATGTGCGACAACCTAGGTTCAAGTGAAATGAGAGTATTCCGTGAGGTAGGGTCGAGGCGAAATATTTTCCCTAGTATGTTTGGACCTAGTACAACCTTGATGTAATCGGAGCAGTCACGAGTTCAACCCACAATGGAAGGCCATAGGTCAAACAGAATAAGGATGAGGCGAGAGTGAGATAGCAATTCACGGGTATGGGAAATCACCAGTGCATTACATGGTACCAATTGGGAGTTGTGCAGTTATTATATTTCACTGATATATGCTTTTATTCTATTTTTATCGCTAATTTGCTTGAGGACAAGCAACGCTCGGTTTGGGGTTGTTGATAACGCCACTTTTTGGCGTTATTTTCGGTTCTCAAACCAATGAGATTGGCTTGTGTTGATAGCAAAGAAGCAGAATTTTATGGTTTACCGAGTGAAATGTGCAGGTTATATAAAAGGCAGTAATCATCGAGAAAAGAAGCTGAAAAGAGCCCTAAAAGAGCCAAAACGAAGCCCAACGGAAGCCCGAGATCCAAGCCCAAGACCCGCGCCCGAACCAGGAACCAAACCTGACCCGGAAACACCTCAGAAACACGCGCGGTTTCTGGCGCGGTTTGCAAACCGCGACCAAAACCGCGCAACACTTTGTTCGTTTTTCAGGCTTTATGTACTCCGGAATTAGGTCATTCTCGAAAGATCTCACACACGACGAACGGCAGCGACTTGGGGGCGATTTTCAGAGGTTTTTCGGAGCTTTTGGAGCCACGATAGAGGATCAATCAAGGACACGTCCACCACGGAAAGTAGATTCGAGCACGAGAGAAGGGAGTACATCATCATATTCGTCATGTCTACATTTATCATGTTTTCATCGAATGTTTCCATTCCTTTTCTTATGTTTGAGTCCACCCCCGACATGAACTGATCTTTAGATGTTGGGGGTTGGAATGAACTTGGTTTAAGCATGTGAACATACGACTTGCGACTTTTATCAGTTTGCCTATTTTAATGAAGCATGTAATTTGGTTTTTAATGCCTTTGTGAGTTTAGCTAGCTTCCAATTGTTTTGTTGTTCTCAATTAAATTCGAGAGAATTAATTGTCAACTAGAACTAGAAATTGCATGCCTAAGGTGAGAAATTGGTGATAGAGATATACCAAGTAAGCCTTAGTCCCGTTTAAATCTTGATTTTAATGTGTTTTGAATTCCATAAGTTGAGATCGAGAGATAAGATTTATGCTTTTCAAGATAAAACACGTTGTTGCTTGAGAAAGAGCAACGGTGACTTTTAGAGATTGGGTATTCATTAAAAGGGAACAACCGGTAATTGTTTGATTCAGATGTTTATATGTGAAAACCTTAGGATTTCCAACTCCCAACTGTTTTCTCTATCTGAAGTTCCTTAAGTTGTTATTGTCCCGTTTGTGATTTATTTTATTTGCAATTAATTAGTTAAGACCAACAACTCAAATTTGCGACCGTTCAGTTAATAGTTGTTATAGTCATTGTGATACTTAGTTCCTAGTTCCCTGTGTTCGATACTCGTACTTTTTGTACTATTACTTGATTTTGACCCGTACACTTGCGGTAAGATTTAGGGGGGTGTGAACCTGCCTATCACATATAAGCTAAATACTCTAGACATCCCTTCCCCAGACACCGCCTAGCTTTCAACATTGAAATCATACATGACTTCCTATCTCGACGATCCCCATAAATTACTACTTCCTTCTTATCAGGCAAGGCGATGCGAATCAACTTCTTATTACACACTATGCTAGCGTCATTCTCCGCTAACCAATCCATTCCCAGTACCACATCAAACTCCCCCATTCCCATAGGGTACAAACGCAAAGGAAACGAGTGACCGTCTACGTATATGCTACACCCCTCATAGACCTCTTTCACCCAGACTCGACTATCATTTGCCACTTCTACCTCAAACCCAAAGTTCAATCTCTTGGGTTTCACTTGCAATTTCTGAATAAAATTAGATGACACAAATGAACGATTGGCACCCGAATCAAACAATACTTTAGCATAATTCGAGTCAATTGGGAAAGTACCTGTCACCACATCAGGCGTATTTACCGCCTCTTCCGCTGACATGTGGAAGGCCCTCGCCCTCGCACGAGCCGGCTCCACCTTTCTCTCCCCGCATCTTCCTCCGCTACTACCGCTGTCACCCCCAGTAAACCCTTTCTTCAACTGTGGACAGTCCCACTTGACGTGATCTGGCGACCCACACTGAAAACATGACCTCGAACTACGGCAGTCTCGAGCCATGTGCCCTGTTTTCCCGCACTTGAAACACCCGTCCTTATCTGCCAAACACTCTCCCTTATGCATCTGGTTGCACTTACCGCATGGTTTCTCTCCTGCTCTAGGTCCCACCCGCAGCTCGAGTCTAGGCGCACTCGACCTCTTTCCATCCCTGGTTGACCCTTCCCATTTCCGTTTATCTCCGACTCTCTCTGTCATCTGTCTGTTCTTTTCTTTCTCCGTGAGTTCCGCCGTGTCTACCGCGGATTGGAAAGTAGTCGGACCCTTCACTTGTACCAGTTCTCTAATACTGCTCTTTAATCCCCAGATATATCTCTCAATGCGCCTCTCCTCAGTAGGCACATACAGTTCCGCAAACCTAGCCTTATCAATAAACTTTGACGTGTATTCTTGGACTGACATCGTCCCTTGCTCTAATCCCAGGAGTTCTTCCTCAAGCTTCTTAACTGCCGCTACCGGGAAAAACTGTGCCTTGAACCTCTTAATGAATAACTCCCATGAGGTTGCCTTTGCTATTTTTGAACCTTTACCTCCAGTTTCGACGTCCCACCAGAATATGGCGTCTGCTTTCAGCATGGACATTGCAAACAATACTTTGTCTTCTTCGGCGCACTTGCTTGTGTCAAAAGCTAGCTCCATCTCGCGTATCCACCTCAAAGCTAAGACCGGATTGCGTTCCCCGTTGAAAGACGGAGGTTTTCACGACGCAAAGGTCTTAAAGGTACATCCTCTCACTGCTTTCGATTCAGTAGCCACAATTGGAGTTGCCATAGAGTGATCTGCCACCACGGTCGGAGGTAGGCTAGACGCCTCAGTCCTCATCTTGTTCCTACTTCTGGTCCGCCCCTCGGACGTAGTCTTAATCTGATTCTCTAACAACGCTTGCAAGGTCTCCTGCAATTTACCCATCTCTGTCGTGAACTTCTCTTCAGTAACAAAAGCCTGATTCTGGTTTCTTATCGGGTTGTCTGACTGACTTCCCCCACCCGCTGAAGCGGTGCTCTCTTAATGAAGGGGTTCACGCACTTCAGGTGCTCCCGCACTTTTAGCTCGCCGGGTGGTTGGCTTCTTTTTCCCTCCGCGGGTTGCCACACCAGTCCCAACAGCCTGAGAGGCAGCTCACAACGGTGCTCTGCCTCACCCCCTTCCTCGACCTCTGCCCCTCCCGCGAGTGGCCGCTTATCGCGCAGGATCCACCGGTTCCTCCTCAAAGATTTCCTTTATACGAATCTCTTCTACATCTGGATTTGTACCCACCACATGCACAGATCTACTCCTCAAACTTCTTTCAGACATTCTTGTTTACTGAAAAACGACAAAGTAATTTACTTAAGACTACTGCTCAAGAATAATAAGTCATTTTAAGCACATACATGTACCTGTAAATTCGCAATTACACTGGCCAGGTGTAACCCCGAATCTACCTTACATGACTGTCCTCTCCACCCTACTAGTCTTATTCAAGTCATAGTGTCCTCCTAGCGCATTCCTGATTCTCAGTTGTGATTTCTACTCCCACAGTTTAAGTCTAGGCCCGTCCGGTCACCTAAATCCCTTAAACCTGGCTCTGATACCAATTGTAACAACCCAGACTAAAATAAAGCATACATAGCATTTAGTAATAAACATCTCAATAACACGGGTCCCAAAATTCATTACATCTGTCTCAAAATCTAGGTTGGCGGATGTAAAGACCCAACCAAAAATATCAAGCAAAACGTCAAATTCATAACATCCCAAAATCACGGTCTCAAAATTTCATTACAAATACTAAAAAGGTTTGCGGAAACAACCTACACAACTGAGAAAAACTAAATGCTAGAGTGTCCCTACACTTCTTGACTCTTCACGCTGAGCTCAGCCTATTTGCCCGAGCTCCTGGAAACCTGCTTACCTGAAAAGGTTTTAATTTTGAAAATGCGAGGGTTAGACCATGAGGTCTAGTGAGTCCCTCCTAAAAGTTATCAAGTATTTAAAACAGTTTATCTTTTCAGCATAAAACGCTCATACTCAACACGTCAAAATCATATACGGACTAAAGTCCGCCTCCTCGTAATCTGACACCCTGAAGCCACCCGAAGGTGACAACGAGTCAGCCTCATGCTGCCTTGCGGAGCCTCGCTCCTGGCATATAGGGACCTCCCTTCCCGCACGAGAGCTGGTGGAACTACTCTCCCGTCTTTGCCAGTTTACGTCTCCTTGATGTATGCATACATTCTACATAAAACTTTAAACAACTTTCATGCAATTAAAGCATAATAATAAAGCATGGCAATTCTCAACATTCATAACACATTTTGAAAACACTTTAAAAGCCACACATTTTAGTTTAGAAAACTCACCTGATGCTCTTACTTCTCGTTTCTAATCGGTTCCCAACTTCCAATCGACTTTCCTGAATAAAAGGACATAATACAAACTACTCAGCAAAAGTATCCGGATAATAACAACTCTCCGGACAACCCTGATTTTCCGGACGCCCAAAGAATCCGGACACACACTAATCCGGACAACAACTAATCCGGACAATACCCCTTTTCCGGGTAACTTCTACTCTCCGGACGATACCCCTTTCCAGGTACCGAACTTACCGGATACAAGACTTTACCGGACATTTCTACTTACCGGACACCACAATGTCCGGACACCTCTGCTTTCCGGATAACACCACTTTCCGGACACTTAACCTTTCCGGACACTTAACCTTTCCGGACACTATACCCGGTAACCTGCGACAAGAAGCTACCCGGACAACTTCCGGACACCTGCTTCGCAAGAAGGTTTCCGGACGAGGCGCTGTTCGAGTTTAATGCTCGAAATCATGCCAAACACCCATTAAACAGTAAGATAATGCGACGATTAACTACATACAAGCCCAAAATCAAATCCCACAAAGTTTTACTGCCTAAACACAACCCAAAGATGCTTAAATCTCCCTTAATGGTCTTAAACAACTTTTTGCAAGAAAACTCTCAAAACCACAAATCACTAGACGAATCTTTAGCTGAGGTTATGGATTAAGGATTACCTAATTGATTGTTGCAGAGAACAAACTCCAAAATCCAATCCTCCTTCTGATTCTACCACCTGATGATTCTTCTCTTCTTGCACAAAAAGCCTCAAACTCAAATGCCCCCTTTTCTCTCTAAATTATCAGCCGACACACACCAAAATCAGGGAATTGAAAAGATACCTAGGGTTTTGTGCCCTTTTATACTCCCTCTCACAATTACCAAAAAGGCCCCTCAACTTCTACTTTCATTTACAACTCCACACTAACCACAAAACACTTCGAAAAAGGGTCTGGGTCGTTACAACTCTCCCCCCTCAAAAGAATTTCGTCCCCGGAATTCCATTTTCGAAAAGGAGAGGGTACCTAGACTTCGTATCGGATTCTACCTCCCACGCTGCCTCTCGCCCCCTTATGATACCTACACTGAACTTTTACTGGCCGAATTTCTCTATTGGTTCTTCTTCGTACGACAGTCTCTCATCGATGCTAACATTTTCAAATGGAAAGGCTACATCGGTCTCAGCCAAACATCTCTTCAGATTTGACACAAGAAAAGTTTGATGCACTCCTCTTATTTCTTCTGGCAAGTCTAACTTATATGCCGCTGCTCTAACTTACTCACTAAAGACAGAAGTCAACTTCTTATCGCCTGTAATTCTCGCAAGGTCGACATTACTACAGCTTCCTTTATCTGTTCCTCATAACAGAGGCGCACATCACACCACGAATTCCCCCAAAATTTCATCTAGTACCTCAAGATCGCGCACTATCTATTCAACTTTCATAACTCCGACGGATCCACAGACGTAGTCCACTTTACCTATCTCTCAATTCTCGAGGTTCCCCAGTCTTATGTTCTCAATTCAACCACTCAGTTCTACTTGGCTGCCCCAAATCGTTCAGATGGGAAACATAACCGCACTTCATACATGCAATCGCCCTCGGCGAGTCATCACTTGCTAAAATGTGCCATCTTGCACTATTTACTTGTACCCCCTTCGATCACTATACTCGCTTAAAACTACCTGATAAAACCAAGGTCAACCGCGCCTCCGTCCCCACATCGGGACTCACAGTTTTAAACATGTCTAATTAAGGTCTCTTATACAATTACACTTCCTTAAGAAAAGGACTTGGCAGAAATTCCCGCCACGACAACGAGAATCTTCTACCAAGAAAACTCGCTCACTGACAACTCGGCACCAGGCCAACCTTGTACATCCCGACAAGCTCACACCCATGAGCCTCTCCTTGGTATACCTGAAATTTCTAGACTACTTTTTCCAACCGACATACGTCTAAGCAGATCATAACCCCTTCCCGAATCACATTGGTTACAACACGTCAACTAATTCGTACGTTCTCACAACTTCATCATTTCACACTTAACGTGTCTAATAGTAGGAAACCTCTATACTTCCTCATTTGAGTACTCACCTATCCGAATTGAACTTATCCTGAAGGCTCATCAATTTCTCACTGCTTGCCACGTGCGTCCAGCCATATAACATAACTTCGGTTACTCCTACTCATCTAGGAGGGGTAACCACGATCACACCCTACAGTTCTCAATAGCTTACACTGAACGATCAGTTAGCTTGAACGTCTCTCACAAAGCCACTAACTTAACTTATTCAGTCGTCTTACCCACTTCTTTCCTACACAAAAACATACACAATTTCCTCCCTCAATACTCTTTCCAAAAGTTCGCACACTTACCAAGGACAGCCTACACAACACTACACCCATCGGCATTACTGTCAAGTTTACTACTTCCGATTTACTTACTTAATCCGACATACTGTCTTCACCTCCCCACCTTAGCGTGGAGCATTATCCACTATCATCTCTCGTCCCCCTCATCCGACAATTCCCAAGCTGCAAAAGCTTTCTCATCACTATACGTAACCAAACGGTTGCACTAACATTCTAACTTTAGGCTTCCGACCGAATCACCTCGAACTGACACCAGAGTTCGACGTCACTATACATTCTTTAAACTCCAACTCTTACTTTCTCAGACAATTCGTTCACACATAAGCAACAGCTCACATTCTTTAAGGTTTTCACATCTATTCCACCACATTTTGACTAATACATCCATCATCTTCTTTAAACTTCCAATGATTCCAAAATATACTTACTTAGCGACTCTTACAACTAAAAACGCTTGGTTTATCCTTTGGGTAACTACCCACCACCACTACGTGATGCTATCCCGAACATAATCATATCACGACGTCAACTCACACCCTACGTGCTCCAACAACCTAGTTAACAACACGAACACCCCAACCGAAACCTCCAACAGGCTTCTATCTGAAGTTTCCTCTTTCTCTAATCTCTCATCGCTATGACGCTAGCTGGCACATTCGACTTGGCAATTATTGCTACTATATAACTGTACATTACTCACTCAAAACATCACACTGCAGACCAAGACTCTCATGGCCAATCGTACACAACTCAAACTTATCTTCAAGACCTCATTCATAACTAACCGAGTCTATCTCGCTACATTGCCTCTCTCCCAGCTCTAGTTGAACCACAACACACGAATTTCTGAATAACTCTAACATACTCGTTTCCTGCTAGCTCTTGCGATCCCAAACCAATATAGACAGGGCGCACTCCCTCACAGATCGACATAATCTATACCCTCACTTCGTTTGTGCTAATTACTTTATTCTTTACGAACCATCCACCTCGTAGGTAAAACGCTTATCTAAAACAGCAGTCTTTCACTATCTTAACACCCCTACAAAGTGGTCCTTCAACTTTCAACCTTCTGATTCAAGTCTTCGGTCTCATACACCTTACTCAACTGCCGACTTTAACGTCAATAGTTGACATGTTGATACTTCCTTAACCTATTCTTCAACAAGGGTCCCTTACTGAACCTAATCCTCCCAACATATCATAATCAAATTCACATCCCGTCGTCCTCATTTCAAACTCACTCGTGAAACGTTAATATTACAAGATCACTTTAAAACTCTTATTCAACGTCGCGGATATTTCATCTCTACTTCACCACACTACTCATAACGAGTTGCTAATACCAATACCTTGATGACTTCTAGTCCTTCCCCTGAACACAACCGTCCCTCGGCAACTGCATTTCCAGTCACCGCACGAGGGTACAGACCCTCATACAACCGACACTAAAGTCCACTTCTGACTCCTCCACTGCTCATCTCTCCTCTTGAACATAAGTACCAAAACTACGAACATTCTCCCCTGATCTGTCTAACACCTCTCCACTCTAAAAGTTCTTCCTTAGCTTAAAATGTAGTACTCTACGACCTAGTGAGTTTATAGCCTTCATGCATGACAACGCGATAAATAAATCATCACACTTTTGATTATTTTAAAGAAACAACACTTGGAAACAACTTGGGTACACACAACCCCTTCAATACCCTGCACTACGATCTCGAGAATCGTTTGCATGCAACTTTCCGTAAAACTTAATCTTACTCAACCAAAATATATTGTTACGACAGAAATAAATATTGGATGAAAATCTTTTCATACGACAAAATTTTGAAAGGACATACCGACACGAATTAAACCAGTCGGTTCTCACATTTAGTTATATAACTTCAACATGTCAATACTTATCTTGGTCATAAAAGTTTTGCATTCAAACGTCTTCTTGACTTTTGCAACAATTTAACTTATAATGAAAAGAGTGGAATATTTTTTTAAATCGTAGTCCTCAAGACTTCATTGTGCGAGGTAAATGGATTTGCATTTTTCTTTAAACATACGCTTGCACACGCCGACTCATATCCGATCAAATTTGATATTTACACATTTACTTTACTTATGAAAAATCTCATATGCACATATACGATCTTAATGCATGAAACTCGACTTGAAATTGAAGGCTACTCACTCAAACAAGGTCAATCGCTTTATTCACGCAACTTGTCATTGGCACTCCACTTTCGACCAGCGGTCGCCCCCCCTCGGTCTTGCAACAACTTGCTATACATACGTTCAACGGTCCACTTACTCAACTATTTCATATTACTTTCATCTTGACCAATTTATCTCATATTATACTTCTACATGCTTTCAGTATTCTACAGAAATCTCTCTTCAATGATCCTGCCACTGAACAACGCGACTAAAGAGTCAGGACTCTAATCCCCTGCTCGCTCTTGGATTGACACCTTCAAGATCTCGACACTGTCCCGCCTTACTATCCGAACAGATCTATCCCACGATTCCTAGAATCGAGACTCTCCTGATCCAGATGACTTACTCAAAAGTAATCACTCATCCTCTTCGAACCACGAAGGTCTACCTCTAGACGGCTCATAACATTCCAAACAACAATCCGTCTCCACGATGTATACATACATCACATCATTCATGACTTCTCAAGAAACTTCCCCAACAAAGGTCTCAGTCTACCCCTCAGGGATCTTGCTAACATTCTAAAGTACTGGCACACGACATAAACACTAGTTTCTTACTATCACTTCGGAATACTAAGACAGGTTAAGCACATACATGTACCTGTAAGTTCGCAATTACACTGGCCAGGTGAAATTTCAAACTTACCTTACATGACAGTCCCCAGTACCCTATCAGTCCTATCTCTATAATAGTGACCTCCTAACGCATTTTCCTGATTCTCAGTTGTGATTTCTACTCCCAAGTTTAAGTTTAGGCCCGCCCGGTCACCTAAATCCCTTAAACTATGGCTCTGATACCAACTGTAAAGACCCAACCAAAAATATCAAGCAAAACGTCAAATTCATAACATCCCAAAATCACGGTCTCAAAATTTCATTACAAATACTAAAAAGGTTTGCGGAAACAACCTACACAACTGAGAAAAACTAAATGCTAGAGTGTCCCTACACTTCTTGACTCTTCACGCTGAGCTCAGCCTATTTGCCCGAGCTCCTGGAAACCTGCTTACCTGAAAAGGTTTTAATTTTGAAAATGCGAGGGTTAGACCATGAGGTCTAGTGAGTCCCTCCTAACAGTTATCAAGCATTTAAAACAGTTTATCTTTTCAACATAAAACGCTCATACTCAACACGTCAAAATCATATACGGACTAAAGTCCGCCTCCTCGTAATCTGACACCCAGAAGCCACCCGAAGGTGACAACGAGTCAGCCTCATGCTGCCTTGCGGAGCCTCGCTCCTGGCATATAGGGACCTCCCTTCCTGCACGAGAGCTGGCGGAACTACTCTCCCGTCTTTGCCAGTTTACGTCTCCTTGATGTATGCATACATTCTACATAAAACTTTAAACAACTTTCATGCAATTAAAGCATAATAATAAAGCATGGCAATTCTCAACATTCATAACACATTTTGAAAACACTTTAAAAGACACACATTTTAGTTTAGAAAACTCACCTGATGCTCTTACTTCTCGTTTCTAATCGGTTCCCAACTTCCAATCGACTTTCCTGAATAAAAGGACATAATACAAACTACTCAGCAAAAGTATCCGGATAATAACAACTCTTCGGACAACCCTGATTTTCCGGACGCCCAAAGAATCCGGACACACACTAATCCGGACGACAACTAATCCGGACAATACCCCTTTTCCGGGTAACTTCTACTCTCCGGACGATACCCCTTTCCAGGTACCGAACTTACCGGATACAAGACTTTACCGGACATTTCTACTTACCGGACACCACAATGTCCGGACACCTCTGCTTTCCGGATAACACCACTTTCCGGACACTTAACCTTTTCGGACACTATACCCGGTAACCTGCGACAAGAAGCTACCCGGACAACTTCCGGACACCTGCTTCGCAAGAAGGTTTCCGGACGAGACGTTGTTCGAGTTTAATGCTCGAAATCATGCCAAACACCCATTAAACAGTAAGATAATGCGACGATTAACTACATACAAGCCCAAAATCAAATCCCACAAAGTTTTACTGCCTAAACACAACCCAAAGATGCTTAAATCTCCCTTAATGGTCTTAAACAACTTTTTGCAAGAAAACTCTCAAAACCACAAATCACCAGACGAATCTTTAGCTGAGGTTATGGATTAAGGATTACCTGATTGATTGTTGCAGAGAACAAACTCCAAAATCCAATCCTCCTTCTGATTCTACCACCTGATGATTCTTCTCTTCTTGCACAAAAAGCCTCAAACTCAAATGCCCCCTTTTCTCTCTAAATTATCAGCCAACACACACCAAAATCAGGGAATTGAAAAGATACCTAGGGTTTTGTGCCCTTTTATACTCCCTCTCACAATTACCAAAAAGGCCCCTCAACTTCTACTTTCATTTACAACTCCACACTAACCACAAAACACTTCGAAAAAGGGTCTGGGTCGTTACAGCGGAAACAACCTACACACAACTGAGAATGATACTAAATTCTAAAAAAAAAAGTGACACTGTCTCTAGCTGCACCCGTACTCTGCTCACTTACCAGAGCCTCCTACTATCTGCTTACCTGAAAATGTTTAGTTGGAAAATGCGAGGGTTAGACCATGAGGTCTAGTGAGTCCCCTCAATTTACAGTTTTCAAAAACATTTAAAAACAGTTCATAACTATCAAAGCAACTTTACATAAAACTTTCACGGATAATTCCGCTCCCGTAAATGGCACCCTGAAGTCACTCGAAAGTGACAACGAGTCAGTCTCACGCTGCCTTACTGGGTCACTCCTCCCATGGCATAAACGGAACCTCCCCCCGGCATGAGCACTGGCGGGCCTACCCCCCGACTTAGCCAATTTACGTCTATCACAATGTATGCATACATCTCATAAAACTTTCAAACAAGTAAAAATCATGCAAATAACATGACATTTCTACTTCTTTACTTACTTCTGAAAACATGTTCAAAACACGTATTTTAGTTAGAAAAACTCACCTGGGGCTTTAACAATTTCTTCTCGCGAAAACTTCAGGTTGTACGGTGAACACCTGTGATATTACGAGAATAAGAATAGTGAGTCATGGGTTACTATTAGTCCACCCTGAACGGTTTTCCTACTTAACTGGTCTCTCAACAATCCCGGAATCCGAACCCAAAGTTCCGAACTCCACTTCCTCACAATGGTTCATAACTGGATTTGGTCCACTCCGGGACCCAACACAAAATTCCGGATCCCTAAGTGGGTTCCGGACCCTTACGGCCTCAAAACAATACCGGATCCCCTAATGGGTTCCGGATCTCTTCGGCCCACACAACACCGGATCCCTCAATGGATTCCGGATTACTTCGGCCCAACACAACACCGGATCCCTTTCGATACAAACTAGTTTCGGATCCTTTAGGATTCCGGATCCTCTCGGTTCAATCTCCCAAATTCCGGATCCTAAAACTATTACGGATCCCATGTGGATTCCGTATCCAACCGATTCCGGATCCTATGTGGATTCCGGGTCCATTTCCGATTTAAACTCGTTCCGGAAGTACCATGCCGGAACTATTCCGGATAACGAGGTCTGTGTCTAAATTGAAAACGAAGATTGCTATTAACTCTTAATTTCACTGATAAAAATAACATTATCAACTTGCATAGTTCTTCCCTTATAAATTCTTGGTTGCTTAACTCAATTACGATTTCTAATCCCTTCTTAAACTCCCCTTTTTACTCTTAAATAAAACCCTCAAACAAAACAATTAGACCTACTTTAACAGTGAAGATTAGATGCAATAATATAAATCATGGATTACCTAGTAGCACCAATGTAGAACTAGGCCTCAAATCTCTTTCCTCTTCCAGTTTGGTATAATGAAGCTTTCTTCTCGAATTGCACTTGAACCAAAAATTCTTTCTCTGCTCTCTCTAAGCCGCCACACACTCACACACAAATGATTGTTTCTAGGGTTTTGTGCCTACAAAGGGGTTTTTATACCCTTTTCTCAATTTTCCAAAACTGACCCCTAACAAAAATGTATGCAATCCTTTCCACAAAACTTATTCTACTTAAGTAAAAGTCTCGGTTAATACATCCCTCGTAATCTTTTTTTAGAGTTCTTCATATTTAGAAATTTATACTCACTCTCCTATGCTTTTGGTTTAATATGGTATCGATAACAAGGCCTGCGTCGGAGGAGCATAGGGAGGAAAGGGAGCCCGGACGGTGGGGCAAGCTATTGATTCCATTACCGAACCAAACAAGATGTTTTCTCCAATTTGAAGAATCTGTTGGATAATTCTCTATTTTGGAGAACTCGTTAGAGATACTATAAAAGCATCTCCAATAAATTATTCAAAAAAATCAAAATGTAAAATCAAAGTTCAAAAAGTCTAAAACAATTTACATTCAACTTCAACAAATTCTTTAAAGATTACACATTTAATTACAATATTTCATAATTTAATAAAATGTCACTTCTTTCTCCAAAACATTTGGTATGAAGATTTTTTTGTTGTTGACATATAATTAAAGATTATCCAAATTCGGAAAAATTTACATTTTTTTAAAGTGAATTGGTAGTCCTTAGAGCATCTCCAATGCTAACTTTTTACAAGACTTTTTACTATTTATAAAAGGTTACTGGTATTGGAGCAAAAAGGTTTTTCAAGAAAAGGTTTTAAAACTACAACCGTTCATTGAATGACTTTTTCAAAACTATTTTTCATTCTATCCTCTTTTTTACTTAACTTTTTCAACTAAATTTTCATATTACCCCTTCACTCAATTTTATATTCAATTTAAATATTTGTTGAAAAAGCTTTTGAAAAGCTTTTTATATAACAACCTGAACAAAATTTAAACATTTTAATTCATAAAAATAGAATATCCCACAACGAGTCTCAATAATTACTTACACCATAACAAAATTGGTTGGCGGAAACAACCTACACAACTGAGAAATAGACTAAATGGTACTATAGTGCCTCTACACTATTCATCTTCCTCTTGCTAACGCCCTGCTTACTTGCTAGAGCCTTTCGATACCTGCTTACCTGAAAAGGTTTTAATTTGAAAATGCGAGAGTTAGACCATGAGGTCTAGTGAGTCCCTCCTAACAGTTATCAAAGCGTTTAAGAAAACAGTTTATCTTTTCAGCTTTAAACATTCATACTCAACACGTCAAAATCATATACGGACTAAAGTCCGCCTCCTCGTAATCTGACACCCTGAAGCCACCCGAAGGTGACAACGAGTCAGCCTCATGCTGCCTTGCGGAGCCTCGCTCCTGGCATATAGGGACCTCCCTTCCCGCACGAGAGCTGGCGGAACTACTCTCCCGTCTTTGCCAGTTTACGTCTCCTTGATGTATGCATACATTCTACATAAAACTTTAAACAACTTTCATGCAATTAAAGCATAATGATAAGGCATGGCAATTTCTCAACATTCATAACACACTTTGAAAACACTTTAAAAGCCATACATTTTAGTTTAGAAAACTCACCTGAGGCTCTTACTTCTCGTTCCTAAACAGTTCCAAACTTCCAAATCGACTTCCCTGAATAAACGGGCATAAAACAACAACTCAGCAATAGTATCCGGACAACTCAGGTTTTCCGGACAATCCTACTTTTCCGGACAACCCTACTTTTCCGGACGCTAAAGAGTCCGGACACCCACACTAATCCGGACGACAACTAATCCGGACAACACTCCTTTTCCGGGTAACTTCTACTCTCCGGACGATACCCCTTTCCGGGTACCGAACTTACCGGATACAAGACTTTACCGGACTCAACACCTACCCGGATAAACATTCCTATCCGGACAACTCTCTCGTCCGGGGACCTTCTTCCCAACAAGGAGTCCGGACGCCCAAGAAGGTTTCCGGACGTCCATGAAGGTTTTCGGACGACTGCCTGGGCCCTTTTTGGGATCGAACTCCATAGACTAGTTCTGTTTTCTCGAAGAAAAGATTAGCAATAGCAACAAGATCAATAAACCTAACAATTTCTGAGTTCTTAGCAACTGAAACACACTACAAGGCCCGATTTCTCTCATTTAAGTTTCAAACTCCACTTTTCAACAAAAACCCTCAAACAACTAAATCATCAGCACGAATTAAGGATTAAAGATAAGGAGGAGAGGTTACCTGCTACGATTCTTGCAGAGAACGAAATCCAATCCTATTTCTTCTTCTGATTCCAAGTCTTGATGATCCTTCTCTTTAAAACCCAAAACCTTCAAAAGTTATCCTCCTTTCCCTCAAGATGAACAGCCGCCAAACACGAACCAAATCAGTGAAATGAGAATGTTCCTAGGGTTTTGAGCCCTTTTATACTCCATCCCAAAAATACTAACTAGCCCCTCAACTTTCACTTATTAGCAAAACCTGACGAAAAGCGTAAAACTCTCCAGTTTGGTCTGGGTCATTACAACACTCCCCCCTCAAAAGAATTCCGTCCCCGGAATTCCATCTTCGAAAAGGTGAGGGTACCTAGACTTCATATCCGATTCTACCTCCCCCGTAGCTTCTCGCCCCCTCATGATACCTACACCGAACTTTTACTAGCCGAATTTCTCTTTTGGTTCTTCTACGTACGACAGTCTCTCATCAATGCTAACATTTCCAAAAGGAATGGCTACATCGGTCTCAGCCAAACATCTCTTCAGATTTGACACAAGAAAAGTTTGATGCACTCCTCTTACTTCTTCTGGCAAGTCTAACTTATATGTCGTTGCTCTAACTTACTCACTAAAGACAGAAGTCAACTTCTTATCGCCTGTAATTCTCGCAAGGTCGACATTACTACAGCTTCTCTCATCTGTTCCTCATAACAGAGGCGCACATCACACTACGAATTCCCCCAAAATTTCATCTATTACCTCAAGATCGCGCACTATCATTTCAACTTTCATAACTCCGACGGACCCACAGATGTAGTCCACATTACCTATCTCTCAATTCTCGAGGTTCCACAGTCTTATGTTCTCAATTGAACCACTCAGTTCTACTCGGCTGCCCCAAATCGTTCAAAGGGGAAACATAACCGCACTTCATACATGAAACCGCCCTCGACGAGTCATCACTTGCTAAAACGTGCCATCTTGCACTATTTACTTGTACCCCCTTCGATCACTATAATCGCTTAAAACTACCTGATAAAACCAAGGCCAACCGCGCCTCCGTCCGCACATCGGGACTCTCAGCTTTAAACACGTCTAAATAAGGTCTCTCTTACATCTATACCTCCTTAAGATAAAGAACTTGGCGGGAATTCCCGCCACAACAACGAGAATCTTCCGTCAGGAAAACTCCCTCACTGACAACTTGGCACAAGGCCAACCTTGTATATTCCGACAAGCTCACACCCTTGAGCCTCTCCTTGGCATACCTGAAATTCTAGATTACTTCTTCCAACCGACATTCGTCTATGCAGATCATACTCCTTTCCCGAATTACATTGGCTACAACTCGTCAACTAATTCGTACGTTCTCACCACTTCATCATTTCACACTTAACGTGTCTAATAGAAGGAAACCTCTATAATTCCTTATTGGGGTGCTCACCTATCCGAAATGAACTTATCCTGAAGGCTCATCAATTTCTCACTGCTTGCTACAAGCGTCCAGTCATATAACATAACTTCGGTTACTCCCGCTCAACTAGGTGGGGTAACCACGATCACACCCTACTGTTCTTAATAGCTTACACTGAACGATCAGTTCGCTTGAACGTTTCTCACAAAATCACTAACGTAACTCATTCAGTTGTCTTATCCACTTCTTTCCTGCACAAGATCATACACAATTTACTTCCTCAATACTTCTTCCAAAAGTTAGCACACTTATCAAGGACAATCTACACAACACTGCGCCTATCGGCATTACTGTCAAGTTTACTACTTCCGATTTACTTACTTATTCCGACATACTGTCTTCACCTCCCCACGCTAGCGTGGAGTACTGCCCACCAACATTACTCGCCCCTCTCTTCCGACAATTCTTAAGCTGCAAATGCTGTCTCATTACTATACATAACCAAACGGTTGCACTAAAATTCTAACTTAAGGCTTTCGACTAAATCACCTCGAACGTCACCAGAGTTCGACGTCACTGTACATTCTTTAAACTCCAACTTTTACTTTCTCAGACAATTCGTTCACACATAAGCAACACTCACATTCTTTAAGGATTTCACATCTACTCCACCACATTTTGACTAATACATCCATCATCTTTTTAAACTTCCAATGATCCCAAAATATGCTTACTTAGCGACTCTTACAACTACAAACACTTGGTTTCTCCTTTGGGTAACTACCCACCACCACTCCGTGATGTTATCCCGAACATAAACATATCACCACGTCAACTTACACCCCACGTGCTCCAACAACCTGGTTAACACTCGAACACCTCATCTGAAACTCCCAAAAAGGCTTCTATCTGATGCTTCCTCTTTCTCTAACATCACATCACTACGACGCTAGCTGGCACTTTTAACTTGGCAATTATTGCCACTACATAACTATACATTCCTCACTCATAACATCACACTGCAGACCAAAACTCTCATGGCCATTCATACACAACTCAAACTTATCTTCAAGACCTCACACATAAATAACCGAGTCTATCTCGCTACATTGTCTCTCCCCAGCTCTAATTGAACCACAACACCTGAGTTTCTGATTAATTCTAACATACTCGTTTCTTGCTAGCTCTTTGCAATACCAAACCATTACATCGACAGGGTACATTTCCTCACAGATCGACATAATCTATACCCTCACTTCGTTTGTGCTAAATACTTCATTCTTTACGAACCATCCATCTCGTAGGTAAAACGCTTATCTAAAACCGCAGTCTTTCACTATCTTAACACCCCTACAAAGTGTTCCTTCAACTTTCAACCTTCCGATTCAAGACTTCGGTCTCATACACCTTACACGACTGCCGACTTTAACGTCAATAGTTGACCTGTTGATACTTCCTTAACCTATTCTTCAACAAGGGTCCCTTACTGAACCTAATCCTTCCAACATATCATAATCAAATTCGCATCCCGTCGTCCTCATTTCAAACTCACTCGTGTAACGTCAATATTACAAGTTCACTTTAAAACTCTTATTCGGCGACGTGGATATTTCTTTCCTACTTCACCACACTACTCATAACGAGTTGCTAATACCAACACCTGGATGACTTCTAGTCCTTCCTCTGAACACAACCGTCCCTCGACAACTGTATTTCCAGTCACCGCACGAGGGTACTGACCCTCATGCAACCGACACTAAAGTCCACTTTCGACTCTTCTACTGCCCACCTTTCCTCTAGAACACAAATATCAAAGCTACAACGTTCTCCCCAGATTTGCCCAACACCTCTCCACTCCAAGAGTTCTTCCTTAGCTTAAAATGTAATACTCTACGACCTATTGAGTTCATAGCCTTCATGCCTGACAACGCGATAAATGAATCATTTCACATTTTGATCATTTTAAAGAAACCACACTTGAAAACAACTTGGGTACATACGACCCCAACATTCTCATAACTCCAATGCCCTGCACAACGATCTTGAGGATCGTTTGCATGCAATCTTTCCGTAAAACTTAATCTTACCCAACCAAAATATGTTATTACGACAGAAATAAATATTGGATGAAAATCTTCCCATACGACAAAATTCTGAAAGAAGTTTACTAACACGAAGTAGACCAGTCGGTCCTCACACTTATTTATATAACTTCGACATGTCAATACTCATTTTGGTTAAAAAAAAGTTGTGCATCCAAATGTTTTCCTTGGCTTATCATGAAAAGAGTGGAATATTTTGCAAATCGTAAACCTCAAGACTTCATTGTACGATATGAATGGATTTGTATTTTTCTTTAAACATACGCTTGCACATTCCGACTCATATCCGATCAAATTTGATATTTACACGTTTATACTTTTCTTATGAAAAATCTCATGTACACATATACGAACTCAATGCATGAAACTCTACTTGCAATTGAAGGCTACTCACTCAAACAAGGCCAATCGCTTTACTCACGCAACTTATCATTGACACTCTACTTCGACCAGTGGTCGCCCTCTCGACCTTGTAACGATTTGCTATACATACATTTAACAGTCCACCTACTCAACCATTTCATACTATTTCGTCTTGATCAACTATCTCACTTTCCACTTCTACATGGTTTCGTTTCACTATAGGTATCGTATTTCATTTATCCTGCTAATAGAAAGCTCGACCAAGAATCCAGGGCTCCATTGATACCTTCAAGGTTTTGACACTGACTTTCCTTACCATCCTGACTGATCTATCCCATGATCTCTAGAATTCCGGATCCTTTAGGATTTCGGATCCTTTAGGATTCCGGATCCTCTCGATTCAATCTCCCAAATTCTGGATCCTAAAACTATTACGGATCCCATGTGGATTCCGTATCCAACCGATTCCGGATCCTATGTGGATTCCGGGTCCATTTCCGATTTAAACTCGTTCCGGAAGTACCATGCCGGAACTATTCCGGATAACGAGGTCTGTGTCTAAATTGAAAACGAAGATTGCTATTAACTCTTAATTTCGCTGATAAAAATAACATTATCAACTTGCATAGTTCTTCCCTTATAAATTCTTGGTTGCTTAACTCAATTACGATTTCTAATCCCTTCTTAAACTCCCCTTTTTACTCTTAAATAAAACCCTCAAACAAAACAATTAGACCTACTTAAACAGTGAAGATTAGATGCACTAATATAAATCAGGGATTACCTAGTAGCACCAATGTAGAACTAGGCCTCAAATCTCTTTCCTCTTCCAGTTTGGTATAATGAAGCTTTCTTCTCGAATTGCACTTGAACCAAAAATTCTTTCTCTGCTCTCTCTAAGCCGCCACACACTCACACACAAATGATTGTTTCTAGGGTTTTGTGCCTACAAAGGGGTTTTTATACCCTTTTCTCAATTTTCCAAAACTGACCCCTAACAAAAATGTATGCAATCCTTTCCACAAAACTTATTCTACTTAAGTAAAAGTCTCGGTTAATACATCCCTCGTAATCTTTTTTTAGAGTTCTTCATATTTAGAAATTTATACTCACTCTCCTATGCTTTTGGTTTAATATGGTATCGATAACAAGGCCTGCGTCGGAGGAGCATAGGGAGGAAAGGGAGCCCGGACGGTGGGGCAAGCTATTGATTCCATTACCGAACCAAACAAGATGTTTTCTCCAATTTGAAGAATCTGTTGGATAATTCTCTATTTTGGAGAACTCGTTAGAGATACTATAAAAGCATCTCCAATAAATTATTCAAAAAAATCAAAATGTAAAATCAAAGTTCAAAAAGTCTAAAACAATTTACATTCAACTTCAACAAATTCTTTAAAGATTACACATTTAATTACAATATTTCATAATTTAATAAAATGTCACTTCTCTCTCCAAAACATCTGGTATGAAGATTTTTTTGTTGTTGACATATAATTAAAGATTATCCAAATTCGGAAAAATTTACATTTTTTTAAAGTGAATTGGTAGTCCTTAGAGCATCTCCAATGCTAACTTTTTACAAGACTTTTTACTATTTATAAAAGGTTATTGGCATTGGAGCAAAAAGGTTTTTCAAGAAAAGGTTTTAAAACTACAACCGTTCATTGAATGACTTTTTCAAAACTATTTTTCATTCTATCCCCTTTTTTACTTAACTTTTTCAACTAAATTTTCATATTACCCCTTCACTCAATTTTATATTCAATTTAAATATTTGTTGAAAAAGCTTTTGAAAAGCTTTTTATATAACAACCCGAACAAAATTTAAACATTTTAATTCATAAAAATAGAATATCCCACAACGAGTCTCAATAATTACTTACACCATAACAAAATTGGTTGGCGGAAACAACCTACACAACTGAGAAATAGACTAAATGGTACTATAGTGCCTCTACACTATTCATCTTCCTCTTGCTAACGCCCTGCTTAGTTGCTAGAGCCTTTCGATACCTGCTTACCTGAAAAGGTTTTAATTTGAAAATGCGAGGGTTAGACCATGAGGTCTAGTAAGTCCCTCCTAACAGTTATCAAAGCGTTTAAGAAAACAGTTTATCTTTTCAGCTTTAAACATTCATACTCAAAACGTCAAAATCATATACGGACTAAAGTCCGCCTCCTCGTAATCTGACACCCTGAAGCCACCCGAAGGTGACAACGAGTCAGCCTCATGCTGCCTTGCGGAGCCTCGCTCCTGGCATATAGGGACCTCCCTTCCCGCACGAGAGCTGGCGGAACTACTCTCCCGTCTTTGCCAGTTTACGTCTCCTTGATGTATGCATACATTCTACATAAAACTTTAAACAACTTTCATGCAATTAAAGCATAATGATAAGGCATGGCAATTTCTCAACATTCATAACACATTTTGAAAACACTTTAAAAGCCATACATTTTAGTTTAGAAAACTCACCTGAGGCTCTTACTTCTCGTTCCTAAACAGTTCCAAACTTCCAAATCGACTTCCCTGAATAAACGGGCATAAAACAACAACTCAGCAATAGTATCCGGACAACTCAGGTTTTCCGGACAATCCTACTTTTCCGGACAACCCTACTTTTCCGGACGCTAAAGAGTCCGGACACCCACACTAATCTGGACGACAACTAATCCGGACAACACTCCTTTTCCGGGTAACTTCTACTCTCCGAACGATACCCCTTTCCGGGTACCGAACTTACCGGATACAAGACTTTACCGGACTCAACACCTACCCGGATAAACATTCCTATCCGGACAACTCTCTCGTCCGGGGACCTTCTTCCCAACAAGGAGTCCGGACGCCCAAGAAGGTTTCCGGACGTCCATGAAGGTTTTCGGACGACTGCCTGGGCCCTTTTTGGGATCGAACTCCATAGACTAGTTCTGTTTTCTGGAAGAAAAGATTAGCAATAGCAACAAGATCAATAAACCTAACAATTTCTGAGTTCTTAGCAACTGAAACACACTACAAGGCCCGATTTCTCTCATTTAAGTTTCAAACTCCACTTTTCAACAAAAACCCTCAAACAACTAAATCATCAGCACGAATTAAGGATTAAAGATAAGGAGGAGAGGTTACCTGCTACGATTCTTGCAGAGAACGAAATCCAATCCTATTTCTTCTTCTGATTCCAAGTCTTGATGATCCTTCTCTTTAAAACCCAAAACCTTCAAAAGTTATCCTCATTTCCCTCAAGATGAACAGCCGCCAAACACGAACCAAATCAGTGAAATGAGAACGTTCCTAGGGTTTTGAGCCCTTTTATACTCCATCCCAAAAATACTAACTAGCCCCTCAACTTTCACTTATTAGCAAAACCTGACGAAAAGCGTAAAACTCTCCAATTTGGTCTGGGTCGTTACATTTTACATTGGAGATGATTTCTTTTGAAAAGCTTTTTACATTGGAAAGATGATATGTCAAAACTAAAAAGTCATTTAATGACTTAACCATTGTGGATGCTCTTAATTTTTCAATTTTTTGACATTCAAGATCTCTTGAAATAACAATGTCAGTTAACAGCAGTTAAAAGGCAAATTATTATTTGGGCAAACTACAAGGACCTAAAATGTTAATTCACTCTAAAATAAATTAATATAATATATTTAAAAAAAGTCAATTTTGATTTTTAACTTTTAATTTTTATTTATAAAGAATCTATTAAAAATAATCTTATATATATTTGCCGTTTAAAAATTACTTATCCTATATATCTTGTCTTTACAAATTGTAAGAAATTTGTTGTCGTAAAAGTTATACATTTTAATATTATTTTTTCCCATGATTCAGGCAGGGACGGACTTAGAAACTTTTTCATACGGTGGCCCAAAATTTTTTAAACGGTTTTTATCGACATGTGTATCTTTTAATTTTATCGACGTTCAATATCGACCGATATGTTTTTAGCCAAATTTCGGTGTTTTGAGGGATTTTTATAGTTTTTGGCTTGATTTCAAGTTTTTTAACGATTTTGAGAGACTTTTTCGGTATTTTTGGTTGATTTTAGGAGTTTTTCGGTTTTTTTTGGTTGATTTCAAGGGTTTTTTGGTTGATTACGAGATACGGTTGCACTTCCAAAAGAATACAGTAGCACCTCATAAAACAATATGGTTACACCTTTCACGAAACCAAAAAATTTTACCTTTCGCCGGAGAAATGATACGGTGACACGTACCACCGTGTGCCCTTGTAAAGGTCCGTCCATGGATCCATGTAATATAATTTGTTGTAAAATATAATTTTTTAAAAGTCTTCTATTTATTTAAATTATAACCTCAAAATAAGTAAATAATAAAAAAGAAAATTAATTGTTTTAGCCATTTTTTGATGGTGATTTCACATTGTAGCCACTTTCTCCCAATTTTAATTGAAATGTTTGCGGCCCTAGCTCAAAAATAAAAATAAAAAAATCAAACTTGACCGATTTTTCTTAACAAAAAATTTGACACAGGTCCGCAAAATGCAAAAAAAAAAAGTTTTGAAAGATCGATCAGATTCTTTTTTGTATTTTTTAAGGTAGTTCCGTAATTATGAACCTATTTTTTACAGAACTAGTGTTATTTTAGTAATTTTAATAAGAATTGACTAAAAGAGGTTAAACCATCATTAAAAAAATGATTAAAATATTTAATTCCCATGAAAGATAAATCTGTCCTTTTTCTAAAGTTGCTAAATCACTTTCCGATGATTTTATGTCAGGATAAAGTTAATTTCTTAATTTTTATAATGTTTTTAACTAATTATTTATTTTTTATTTATACCAAAAGTTAATGAGTGATTCATTAAAATGCCCCAAGTTCACCAACTCTTTCATCCATTTGCCCTCTCTCTCTCCTAATTTACCAAAATACCCTAAAAATCCGGGGACATCCGTGGACCAGCAAAAAAATCTGTGGCAATGAAAAAATTCCGTGGGCCACGGACCTAAAATCCGTGGGTCTTCACAAAACTTCCGTGGATGAGATTTTTTGAACCAAATCCGTGGGCCACGGGTTAGTCCACGGATTTTTAGGGTATTTTGGCAAATTGGGAGGGAGATAGGGCAAATGGATGAAAGCAATGTGAACTTGGGGCATTTTGTTTAATTTCTCAAAGTTGATATATATATATATATATGATACAATATAATGTGAAATTCAGTTAGAAAATTAAATTGTTTTTAATTAATATTTTCAAATATTTAATTTTCAACTCTTTTTAAAAAAGGAGAGCAGCAATTTTTTTTGCATTTATTAATAATTTACCCTTAAATTTAAGCTTTTTGTCCTTTTCTAAGGCATTGTTTGGCAAAAAAAAAACTAACTTATAAGCTAGTTTTTTGAAACGCTACTTGAAGTAGTTTTTCAGTAGTTTTTTTATGAATATTTTAATATGCTCTCATTAATATTAATTATTATTTATTATTATTAATAAATATTAATTTTTTAAATTTAATTAGTAATTAATAAATATTAACTGAAAATTAATAAATTAAATTTTAATTACACATTGATATTAATTTTTAATTATTTAAAGTTATTATTAATTATATAAATTATTTTTATTTATTTTTAATATTAATCAATATATTTAAATATCAATTACCATTATATCTTTAATTATTTTATTGATTGTTTGTTCACATTGTATGTAACGGTTATTTAAAATCATAAGCTAATATATATTTTTTCTAAAACTTGTTTTAACAAATCCAATATTTATAGTATATATGTAATAATAAATTTTAAATTTCTTTTAATTAACACGTTATATTATTTAGTTTCTCTTTATTACATTGGTGTATTAATTAACATAATATATTGCTATAAATTTGTGTTAATTATATAATTTAATATTGTAATTGATAATTTTTTGAAAATGCCCCTTTTGGTCATTTTACATGTTTATAAGTTACTTCTTCATCAGCTACCAGTTAGCTTATCGGCTAGTTTGCCAAACATAGCCTAAACCTAAATGTTTAAGAACATCTCCAACAGCTTCTCTATAATTTCTCTAAAATAGAGAATGAAAAGTCAAAATCTCTAAAACAAAAAATTTCCAACTCCAACAGCTTCTCTATTTTAGATAACCCATCATTACTTATATTATTAAAATATTCAATATATTTTAACAAACTTTTTAACAATCAATTTTTTTTTTGTAGGGACCCATTAAAATAATATTTCTCTCTCTTCTTTTTAGACATATAGAGAATTCTCTATATGTGGAGTTTTTCTCATGATTCTCTATTTTAAAGAATGGGATAGAGAATCTGTTGGAGCATTTTAGAGAACAAAATTATGTTTTCCTCTATTTTAGAAAAGCTAACAATTAAAGATATTTTCAATAACAAAATAGTATAAAAAACTAGGTAATTATATATTATAATAATTACAAAAAAATCCAACGTGCCACCGACGGCAAAGGGTCCCGCAGGAATACAATAATGGTCCTTTATTTTATTTTACTTTTTAAAAAAACTAGGAGAAACTGACAAACTGACCACCTTTTTTAACTTTGTGGGTTTTGTACGGTTAAATACAATAATATATTTTACAAACTTTAATAAATATAAATATACATATTAATTATTTAATTCTACACTCCTACGCTTGGACTGCTCTACAATCCTGTTATAAACAAATAAATTAATATAATTTATTAAAAATTAAAAATTCAAATTCAATTTCGGAACATATAATTAATCAAAATAAGATTATATGTTTTGATTGAAATTATTTGCAAATATGAAACTCGTTTCTTTAATTTAGAATTTTATTTGTATATAAGAAAATTCAAAAAGTCATTTATTTTAGAGTGAATTACACGGATGGTCTATGTGGTTTACCTAAATTTTGGATTTGATCCCTAAAGTACACTATCTAAGGTGGTGTTCCCTAATATTTTCATTTACTTTCACTCATGCTCCTTCTATGTTAAATATAGAAGGACCAGGAGTGAAAGTAAATTAAACATAGCAGGACCATGAGTGAAAATAATTAACCATAGGAGGATTATGAGTGAAGTAATTAAAAAGTTATGAATCACTACCGTATTTTACGGACCAAATCCAAAATTTAGATAAATCACAGGACCACATGTGTAATTCACTCTTTATTTTAATTTTAATGCCGGACAATAGCCGTACAACTTTTTTAGGGGTGTTAAAGGCATTTAGGTTTTTTCGCTAAGATTTTTTTATTATCTTTTTTCTTATATATTATCTTTACGTCAACAACTTAAAACTCTCAATATATTTTTAGAAAAACCTCATCCAAACTTTTTCAAACCTTTTAGAATCCCATCAGTTTAACTTTATATCATTTATATTCCTATTTATAAAAATAAGTATACAAAAATCTATACAAATACATATTTATCTATATCGAGAAAATATTAACAATACTTTATATTACAATACTTGAAATATATTATACAACATTAAATTAATGAAAATTAAAAAAAAGTTAATTTGAAAGTATATACAATGAAAAAATTGAGTTATCAAGAAATCTGTAAAAAATGTATAAAAATATATACAATAAAAATTAAAAAGGTTAAAAGTTAAAAGTGTCTATAATCAAAAATACAAATTGGATTATTAAGAAATCTGTAACAATTTATAAAAGGTGTCAAATTTGAGATATCAATTTAAATATATAAAAAATATAATTTCTTTAATTATGTATTTTTATAATAGTTTTATTTATATATGATTACTTTAAAAGTTCTTTAATTTCTGGGCGAAGGTTGAGGAAATACGAAAATTTCTGAAAAAGCATATCGTGCAATTACGAACCGGCACGACCTATGACGAAAAACCTCAAAAAACCTCGTGTGAAAAAACTCTCCTCTATGTAAAAAAAACTAAAAAAAAGGTTTTTGTTTTTTAAAAAAATCTTTTAAAATACACACAGTGGATGCGCTTAGGTTGGGAATATTAAGAGGTAAGAAATGGGGTATGACAATGAAACATGTGGTTTTGTTTACTATAATATCAGAGAGGGAGGGGGGGTTGCTTATTTAAAAGAACTTATGTTTTTTAGTGCTTATTAGCTTGTGTGGTGTCAAACCATGGTTTTATAAAAAGTGTTTCGAGTAGTTCATGACGGTACCAGAACGTAATAAGTTGATAATTTATTTTATAGTGTTTGGCAAGCAAGCAAATAAGTTAGAAGGGGAAGCATATGGTGGTACCACACTAGATAAGTTAATGAGTTATAAATGAGTAACTTATAAAAAAACTCTCTATTACGTGTATTCAATCTGTATAAATTTTTTTCCATCCAAACACTAAAAATTTCTTATTACCGGTACCACACCATAAGAAGTTAATAAGACTTTATAAACAAAATTCCAAACACCCCCATAATGAGCCCATGACTCCATTGTCCATACCTATTAATTTTCATACCTGATCAAATTGAAATGAATGAAAATTTTATTCTTATTCTCATTCTTTTGAGTTCCCTTTTTCATTTTCATTCCTTTAAATTTACCGAGGGCATCCTAATAATTTTACGTAAAATATATAAATATATATCATTTTATAAAAATATTTAGATGTTGACTAATATCTAAAATGTTCTTAATACATATGAATTTTAAAAGTTGTTAACCGAACAAAATCAAAAGAACCCAATGTATCTCAACCAGAGACATAAGGTGTAGAAAATATAGAAGTGTGTATATCTTATCTTTACCCTTAAAGATAGAACAAGTGTTTGTCCAAATCAAACGTGTTAAAGAACATTATGATGGCCATTACTTGCATGAAAAGGAGACCAACTGCATCAAAAAGATTCTGAAGCATAATTATAGATCGTCAAAACCGAACTTCTTTAGGTAAAATTCGTTGTAATATAATCAGGTTCGCCAATGCCAAGGGAAAATCCGATTCTTGAAGGCCTAATTTGGGTTATAATTTGGGAACTGAGTGGGAGTATAATAAGTTCTTGTATGAATGAGATGTCTTTTAGTTATTGTTAGACCATAGTAGACAAAATAATGAATATTCAACTCAAAATAATTTAAAAATCACAAATTTCTTTGAAATATAAAATATTTTATTTTGATCCCGGTTTTGAAACAATTAATTCTACAAAAAACCTATATTTTAATGTATATGATATAACACCTAGAATTTCCATTATAATATATTTAATATGAATGAGGTCGAATTGTAATTTAGCCTAAGATTTGGACTATTTTGCAAATGTAAAACTCAAAGGGGTGAAATTTCAAATGACCAAAGTTTAAGTGAATTATGAAAATTGGAATTTGAAGGTTTGTTTGGTCATTTGGTAATAGTTGAGTGTATATATTGAGGGGTCGGCTGAAATTGAGATATTTTCAATCTCAATTTCCTTAAGTCGGTCAGGGAAGTGCAAAGAGAAGAAAGAACTAAGCTCTTGATCTTAAATTGGTAAGAAACCCAATAGATTTCTGCAAGTTGATTTTAGTTTGGAGACTGTGATTACAAACTAATCTGATTCCCAACTAGGTACAGTTTTGTTGGATTATTTGGATTGGATTTTGGAAGTTGCAGAAGAGGTAAAAGTTTGTACAGGTGAGTTCATCTTTCTTTAAAGCAAGGTTTTCATTAAATTAAGCAGTAAGATGTTAGTATTAACTGTATTTGGGCTGAATGGATACGTATAAAATAAGTTGGGTGGAACAAATTGCGATCTGGGCTGGAAATGAATGTGCAGGTCGAAGTTACCGGACGTTTTGATAAGTGTCCGGTAATTCCTTCACAGTGGTGTCCGATAGTGAAAATATCCGGTAAGTATCTAAGTTTCCGAATAAACTAGTTACCGGATGGTATCCGGATTACTTTGGTTTCCGGATGTCATCTGGATTGTATATGTTTTCGGTAACATCCGGATAGGTTTAGTGTCCGGTAAGTTGTGAGGTCCGGATAGTTGTGGTGTCCGGAAACCTCTGATGCCCGGTCACTTCTGATGTCCGGATACTTATGATATTTCGGGTATTTATGAATGTTCCGGATAACATTTTCCAAATTCTTGGGTATCCGGATAGTATGTGCTTTCCGGTAAACTTCACTGTCCGGATAGTGTGTGGTATCAGGGAAGTTTTAGGTTTTTCGGTAACTTTTGAGTTTCCGGTAATCAATATATTTTTTAGATAAATTCTGTTAAGGAACGATTATGATTAATTGGAACTTTATCCTAGCAGTATGATATGATTTAATGTATGGTTGGTTGATACAAACTCATACTAGAAAGTGTAATGGATCCATAGGCACTAGTATTATATGAACACGTGGAATAGGCGTGGACTAATCGTAATTCCCGTGTGTTTGATAAACATGGAATAGGCGTGGACTAATCGTAATTCCCGTTTATTTGAAGTGAGGAATAGGCGTGGACTAATCGTAATTCCCGATTTCAATAGGAAGGAAAGAGATAGACATGGCTTAATTGTAATCTCTACTTCCTCTCCAAGAAATATGCATGGTCTAATTGTAATTTCTTGGATATGAGCAATGATCTAGAATCCATGAAGATTCGTAGTGGGCTCTTGAACATGATGTTATGACTTACTCAGTGTTTGTCATACTCATGAAATCGGGTATGATCCCCGTCATCGAAAGATGTTATCTGTACGGTAAGAATTATTATGAACCAGTTAAATTATGCTTTGTCACTAATTGGTTTTCAAAGCTTGCAAAGTTTTAATTTGAAAACTGGATGTTCTCACTAGGCGTAAACACAAACAAAACAACTTTGGTGAGGTTATAATTAGTGACACATAGGGAGGTTAATAAGTAGCATATGCTAATGATTCTTTGGTAAAGAAATAAAAGTTACACAAATTCTTCTAACATTTGAACACGCCAAAAAGGTTATTGTTCAAATGTGATATTTTGATGCAAATTGTCATTTAAAGAAAGAAAAGTATGTGTTCAACTTGTTGGATACTCCAACAAATAATGTTGTAGGAGCAAAATAATATATATATTTGTTGTTGAAAATGATGGAAACGACAAACAAATGCAACAAATGATGAGAAAGGACGTAAGTACCTATGACAAAATAGGTTAAATCCAAGAGAAGGAAGATGTCACGAGGAACAACTTTGCGGAATTTTGGATTATGTTTTTAGATTGACATAAATTTTCACAGAAAAAATATGTGATGGTTCGGATAACTTCATCCAAATCTTGACATTGGGATATATGAAGATGAAGACAGGTTTAATCAGGGCCGATGTTTTACAGTCATAATTTTTCAAAGAATTAGTCTAGGCATAGCCTAAGACACCTTTCCAAAAAAAAAAAGATGAAGAGAGGTTGTGAAGAATATAGGACAAATTTTGAAGATACGATACAACATTGAGGTTATATGGTAATTTAATGTTATGTACCAAAAGCAAACTATTAATACCATGACAAGAAACATGAGCTTGAATTAACCAAGAAAAAGCCTTTGCGTTTTCTTACAAGAGTGTCATTTTATAAATAAAAACAATTTTTATTATTATATATGTTGGTTCTATTTGTGATAAGAGTAACATAACAAGTAATTATAACAGGGGGTTGAATACCAAATAATTTTTATTTGATTTTAGTTCTTAATGATAACGATACTAATAATTGCACTTAGAATACAAGATTGATGCATAAATAGGAAGCTTGAGGGGGTGTTTGCGATTGCTTAATAAACCAATTTTTGTTTTTCAGTAAAAGTGTTTATCAACTTATGTGGTGTCAAAACAGAGTTTTATAAATAAAAAAAGGTTTGGATTAACTTATGGGAGTACCAAAATGTAATAAGCTGTTTTTAGGGGTGTTTGGGATTGATTATATATGTAAAATGACCAAAAAATGTTGTTTCAAATAAGTTAATAAGTTAGAATGAAGTGACTTATCAAAAACTTATTATTACTGGTGCCAAACCGATATAAACATTTATTATTTTTCCCATCCTTAAAAACTCTTTTTTGCCAGTACCACACCAAAAAAGTCAATAAACACTTTAAATAAGCAATCCCAAACACCCCTAAATAGGATAAAGCTACCTAAGCAAAATTTTCATAAAAACTACAAAAACACTCAAGAAACACTAAGAAGTTGATATTTTATAGAAAGGTAGCGGGTAGTCAATTTTATTGAATCTCTTAGAGAGCTATTAAGAAAGTCGTAACCTTGTATGGGAGGAGAACTCTGCATCAAATACCACCATGTGCAATAAATGCATAAAGACACTTGTCACTTGGGGATAAGATGCTTAGTGTTGATTTCAGAAAATTGTAGTCCTTTTCATCGTATAAAATAAAAGGATTTGTCGTTGAAACATATCTCACATACATCTCTGAGGGGTCACATCAAAAGCATATTAGGACAAACATACATTTTCAGGTGTTTAGATAATGTTTTTGTCAAGTACAAAATTGGTGAGATTTGGTCAGAGTTGTTATTGCAGGTGAATCTTCAGACTGGTCGGTCATAGTCCATAATCTAGATGATTGTCCAATCAATAAAATCGACTACAAGAGAAGGTGGCTTGGTGCGTAATTGAGATGCAGACCTTTTAATCAGCCTCTTGAAATATCAACTAGTCTTTGTTGTCGTCGATCTAAATTGTGTGCATGTGTGTGTGTGTGTATATATATATATATATATATATATATATAAGACAAAAAAACTAAAGGTAATGGTTTTTTATCAAACGACCATTGGCCACGTATTACCTGTAAAATCCAATGATTTTGGGGTCAAGGATTCGAGCGTCATTAGATATGGATATTGCGTGCCAGTTTTGTCTTATAACAAAGTTAAAAAAAAAAACTTGTCAAATTGGGACTTTTTCAAATTCTTGTACGTGCAATTCGGTGGGTCTATTTGTCAATTTAAAAAGGTTTTCAAAGCCAATGGGTTTCCAAAGACCGTGTCATACACTTTATTTTCAATTAAGTTCACCTTAATCAATTAATTTATTGAGTAGAAAATGAACAAATCAAATGACAACTAACGTTTCAGTAAAAAGTAAGACATGAGATTGATCAGACAATAAAATATGTTTATGTTACCTACGAAAGTACAAAAAAATTGTAGCATTTGCCTCCTACTTTGAGTCGCTCTTATGTGTCACTCAAATAATGATCTTCAAGACTTCAACACAATATATTAATCAGTAAAATAATATATTGGTAATAAGATAGTAACTAAATAAAAAATTTGTCACATCTATTTGATTTTGAATCATTTTAAAACATTGCTTATATTGATGTTTGGTTCAAAAAACCTTCAATCACTTGGTCTATAGTTTCAATTCGCGTCCTTGTGTTATTAATCTTCTTTGTTGTAAATTCAACAAGAACTTTTCTTTATCTTACCAAAAGGCATTTGACTTAACGGTATCGGAGCCTTTGGCCTTATAGTAGGTCATGGGTTCAAACTTCATCAAAGATGTGGAGGGTGTGTGAGTTTCTTTGTTCCATTTGCCGTATATAAATATTAGAGTAAATTACGGATTTGGTCCTTGTGGTATGCACTTTGTTACGAAATTGGTCCCTCATAAGAAGCAATTTTGAAAAATTCTGCATAAGAATTTATTACCGTTTTGGTCCCTCATAAGGACCAATTTCATAACAAAGTGCATACCACAGGGACCAAAACAGTAATAAATGAAGTTTAGGGACCAATTCCGTATTTTTTGACAAACTACAGGGACCAAAACCGTAATTTACTCTATATATTATATACTTTAAAGAAAAAAAAAATCTTTATCTTAATTATAATATGTATTTAAGAAAATTTGAAACTTATGTATTTCAACTCCAAGCGACTGTCAAAACATAACAACAAAATAGAAATAAAAAACAATAATAGCTTATTAAATTATCATTATTAAACATTTATTGATCACTAAAAATAAACATAATTGAAATGTTTATATATTTAGTTAAGTTAATATATCCAGGTGGTGAAAATAAACATATTTGAAATTCTTATTTTACATCAAATATAAATTTTAAATCAAAATCTTACTTAAAAAATACTGGCATTAATTAATAAAAGTTATGAAATGAACTTATTATTATGAATATTAACAAAGAAACAAATAAATTTAAAGGAAATTAATTGTTTTAGCTAATTTTTTTATGATAGTTTCACTTCCTACCCATTTTCTATCTATTTTTACTGAAATAGCATCACGTCCGTAATTATACGTAGCTCAAAAATACTAAAAAAATTCAAATTTACGGACCTAATGATATTTTGATAATTTTAGGAACAATGTAGATAAGAGGTTGAACCACCGTAATAAGATGCTAAAACAATTAATTCCCAAAAATTTTAAATATGAATCATGATGTATAAAGAAAATTGCAACTTTTTAAAGTACCGAAGATAAATAATAAAAAGTAAGCATTTAATCAAAATAATTGTAAATTAAAAAAAATGATGTAACATGTAACAAACGAAAGTGACGCAAGTTTTTCTTATATAAAAAAGTATTGAGTTGACTTTAATGAAGACTTTGAATGAGCCAAGGGACCATTCTACCCCTGTGGCCCTGTGAACTTTATATATATGCAAAGCGATGATAGGGGCGGTATAAATATTTTGTACGGTTTTAATTAATGTTTTTTTTTTTGAATAAAAAGTGTTAATTAATGTTTTAATTGTCTTTGTACTCTGTTCATAATTTTATTTTTTACTTTTATGTTTATTTTTAAGCATTTTTATAATTGATTTACATAGAGTAAATTATGGATTTGGTCCCTGTGGTTTGGTGGTTTTTACGAAGATGGTCCATAAACTTCTTTTATTATAGATTAGAACTCGTCGTATGCCATTCTGTAACGAATTGGTCCCTTCCTCTAACGATCATCCAGCTCCTATGTTATCCATGAGAGCATTTTTATTCTTTTTTCTTATTCGTCTTTATTCAAGGGACCAATTTTGTAATAACCACACAAACCACAAGGACCAAATCCATAATTAAGTTTGAAAAATAAAAACTTATAAAATTTTGTATACTTTAAGTTTGTACTTTAATATATAATATATAAATAATTAATATATTCTCTTTTAAAATAATATATATTACCTATGTACATATATATATATATATATATATATATATATATATATATATATAGTAAGGTTAAGAGGAAAACCACTTCATCAACTATTTTTTATTCGAAAAAAATGAAATACAATTACAAAAATAGAGGGAAATAAATTGCACCAAAAAAGACAATCATAAATTTTCTGAAACAAAATTTTTTAAACTAAGAAAACCTCACCCGTATTTTTTATTCGAAAAAGACAAAATTACAAACAAAAATGATTGAAATAAATTACATATAAATCATAAATTTCTCGATAATTTGACATCCATATTGATATATTTTTTTCATTATTTTTTGTGATTTTCTGGTTTTCATTTATTTTGCGTTGAGAGAGGGAGACGAGTTCAGGGGAAACATTAAATAAGTGAAAAACCAAATGAAAAAAATATATCAATTTAATCACATCCGTTGAATCAGCTAATTTAATAGTTGATGAAAGTGGTTTTCCTTTGAACCTTACTATATATATATATATATATATATATATATATATATATATATATATATATATATATATGTGTGTGTGTGTGTGTGTGTGTGTATGTGTGTGTATAATAAATATTAATGTATATAATCAATTAATTTAATAAACTAGAAGTATACAAAAATTTATAAGTTTTTATTTTTGAGACTTAACTACGGATTTGGTTCTTGTGGAAATTGGTCCCTTGAGTAAAGACAAAAAAGAGAAAAGGACGAAAATGCCCTCATGGACAACAGAGGAACTGGATGACCGTTAGAGGGAGGGACCAATTCATTACAAAATGACATACGACGAGTACTAATCTTAATAAATGAAGTTTAGGGACCATTTTTGTAAAAACTACCAAACCACAGGGACCAAATCTGTAATTTACTCTTTTATATTTATAGTTACCGACATAAAAGCTTTATTTTTCTAAATACGTAATTTAGATGCTTTTTCGTGGATAAAAAGAAAGGAAGGATGGGTGGTCCTCACACTCAAATAATACCGCTGGCTATCGGACAATTTTGTAAATTAATGATTTAGTACTTTTAATTGTTTGAAATAAAAAATATATATCTCATTTGTCTAAATTATACTATAAAGTATATAGGGTATTATTAGGAAGTAAATATTGTTTACTAACATAAATAAATAAACAAATAATATAACAAATGAGGATTTTATAATATTTAATTTAAAATCAATATCCATATATCTTTCAGGTTTTTTTACTAGGATTCAAAAGCAAGTTCAACAACCAATAATAATTCTTTTCTATTTAAACATAAAATTTGAATTCCAATTTTGATGAAAAATGCACAAATTTTAGTGGATATTGGTACTGTCACTGCACAGCAAGCAAAGGATTGCCTTGTTGGAAACAGAGTACCGTGCCGATAGGATCCCTACAAAGAAAGCTGCACAGAAAGAGAAGACTACTTGGAATTCGGTGGGAATCCACAAAGACAACGTAGGAGATATCGCCCATTATACTGCAATATGGTGCGCATAGCCATGTCTGATGAAAGAGCAAGCAGTATCCTTAACAAGATGGGGTTCGGATGAAAACGGATCTCGCTAATCCAGTCTATTCTATTTTGTTATTAAATTCTGTTAAATTACACAGCTAGACAAATAGTTAATATTAACAATCCTAAGAAAACCTACTAAAATGAAATTGAAATGGCAAAGTTAATTTGATCAAGAAGAAAAGAAAGATGACAAATTGTCAGAAAATGTAACTAGGAGTCAACGAGGGACTTGTTTGATTACGAATACAATAGTAATGGAAACACAAGTCAATATTGTGTGAAAAACAAAGATGGTGGAGGCCATGACGGGACCAATGAACAAGAATCGATGACAAAAACCTGTAAGAAGATTAAAAAGTAACGTTATGTACTTTTAAACTTATTATCTATAATCTTTCTAACAAACACTTAATAAAACATCCTTTAATTTCTTTGTAAAATACTATACCAATTATTCTTAATTTTGAAGTAAAAATTATTCACCAAGTTTCAAAAGTCCAATCACAAAACATATCACGAAGAAACAGACGAAGACGAAACATAACCTAAAATGATCCGCTTTCTATTTATACAAGTAAAACGTCTTTTTACTTCTTTGCTTTATCTATGTTCAATCACATACTTTAAAACATTATTTCCATAACCACTGGTTAGAACATTAATATCATCGGGTTTCTATAAAAATTCAACACAACAATTTAACAATTTAATCGATGTCAACCAATAATGAGCTTGTATTTGCATTTACCTAGATAAAATAAAAAACCATGTATATTACCTGATCAACACATGTTTCGAGCTAATCATATGTACTTATACAAGAATTTCATGCCACACCTACATGCTTTTTCTACCTTAAAAAATCGTGATTTCGTACATGAAAATCATGCGTAAAATATCAGAATATTGGTTAATAAATGTGATGTGAAAACGTAGTAAATGTTGAAGTAAAAGTAAAAGTAAATGGTAAAAAGGGTTTGAATGAGATTTGACAATGGAGGGTGTGTCCTCTAATAAAGTGTAAGACTTCCCCACCCATGTGTCTTTTTAATATATATACCAAGTACTATCTTGTTAACCCCTCCCTCTTCTTTCTTTCTTTATTTCTCTTTCTCTCTCTCATCTCTCATCTCTCATCTCTTTCCATTCTCTCTCACTGACTTGGCTTTTCCGACATTGACTTGTTCTCCGGCGAATTGCTCCGGCGATGACGCCAGAGCTAGAGATCGGTGAGCTCAGCTGAACCTGAGATATAATTTTAAAGATTCCATCTCATGCCTTACATTTTTTCCTGCTTTCAACATCAATTAAGTTGGCGTGATTCGCGTTTCCACACAAATTCACCATGCGATTCTTTTGGGATTTTCTAGGGTTTCAATTTGATTTCTTTCTGCTGTTTTAATTCACTCAAAACCCCATTTCATAATTGTGGAATTAAATTCTGTGAATTTATTACTGAGATTGACCAATTCTGCTGTTTGAATTACTTGATTCTCTTCTTTCTTCTAATTAATTTCGATTATTTGGTGAATTTTATTGTTTGCTGTTAAAAAGCTAATTGGGGGGGTTTTTAAGGCATTTATGAGAATTGTGTGATTGTATCAGATTTTTGGTGCTAAATTGTATATTTTTGGTATTTCTGTGTACTTGGTACAAAAAATGCTTTTGTTTTGCCCTTGAAATTGCATAGATTTTGGCATGTTTATCTTTCTGTACTTGTTGATGTTGAATTATACCTGTTAGGTAGATGATGATCACTCAAGTTAAGAAATGTATTTGGGGCTTTTTGGCAGGTTAGGTTCAGAGAATGGGAATTAGAATTCAAGAAAAGGAATTGGGATCTACCGGTTCATAATCGGAGAATTCATTCCGTTCTCAGAATTCGGTGTTGGTGGAGAAGATAGAATTTAGGGAAATTGACTGCAAGAAAGTAACTGAATTCTTGCTCACTGGTGTAAGCTGAAGTATGAACTTTGAGAGGGGTTTTCCAATCCCTCGCCAAGGAAATGAAGATTCCTGGAGTTCTGTGACTCGTGGAATGCCTATTCCACATGAGAGTGGAATTGCGCATAGTCACGGTTCCTGGACTGCAACGAGTGGAGGAAATGGAATTGTGGGTGGTGGAGATACTAGAGTGACTCCAATAAATCCAGAACAGCCTACTCCCATGGGTAATGGAGTTACCGAAGACAGGAATTCCTGGAATCCAACTTTGGAGAGAACAATTTTGCAAAGGAATGGAATCGCCCAAAATGCGAATGATTGGAAACCAGTAGTTCCTGCAAACTCGTTTCCTCACAGGAATGGAATTGGCCAAAGTAGGAACTCCTGGAGTCCAGCAACTCCAGAAAAGATTGTTAACCCGAGATCAAATACAGGAAATCAGTTGGAAAGCGAGAATTGGCAGGATTTGATTGGGATGTACACGGGTTTGTTGAAAGAAGATACACTTGATACAAATGGAGTTGTTGGGAATGTTAATCCTACACCATCACCAAAGGTTCGCGATTATGGGAATCAAAATTGGGTTGCAACTACCAATAAAAACGCGACACCAAGGCCGAGTCCTAGGCCATATCGAAACCACACTTCAAACCCATACCTTAACACAAACGATCCTGCAAATTGGAACAGCAATCTTTTGGCAGCGATTTTAGGTTCCCAGAAAAGCTCGACACACATGTCATCTGCAAATGAAGCACAAACAACCAGCATCCATATTTCAAATAGATCAGCGGTTCCAAACTCAGCTAATCAGGTTGAAAGCAACAGCATGAGATCTACCTCTTGGTTCACTTCAAAAAACCTGATCAATAATGCACACAACACAGAAGGTGATAAATCTTGTTAATCTTTTTTCAACAAATATAAGTAATTTATAGCAAACTAAAATATTTAATAATGACGACGGAGAACTGTTTTTGTTTGGTACAGGTGGATTCCCAGTGGCTTATCAACCGGGCTACAATCGCAGTTCACCACAAAGATCAGCAGCATCTAGCATAATCGATTCTTTTCCATTTGCTCCAATAACACCAGATAATCAAGGAAAGCATATGCGCAGCCAAAGGGTACCAGAAAATGGAAAATTTCGAGTTGAAGAAACCTCGACTCCAGCAAAAGATAGGCATGAAAATCAGAATGTATCAAGAGAAGATGCAGAGAATCTGTACAATGAGCTGTTGCAGACCAATGGAGACTCCCCAGCATCTGCAATTTCAACAACACAGAAGGAACTCGGTGTTCCCGAGAATAGAGATGAGCAGGGCATTGACTTGAACAAGACACCCCAGCAAAAGACACCCACAAGAAGAAAAAAGCATCGACCAAAGGTGATTAGAGAAGGGAAACCCAGAAGAACACCAAAGCCCAAAGATCCAAGCAATGGCACACCCAACGAAACCCGAGTAAAAAGAAAGTATGTGAGGAAAAAGGGTGTAAACGTTTCAGAAACACAAGGAGATGATGCTACCAAAAAGACGCCAGTGGGAAGTGTTGGAAAAAGGAAATATGTGCGGAAGAAGGGCATTGAGAAGTTCGAAGGTGAACAGCAAAGCAGGGTGGATGATGTTGCAACATCAGTTGTCGAGACTCCAGCCAAATCTTGCAAAAAACAGCTGAACTTCGACATGGAGCCTGTAGCACAAGATTGCAACCAACAAGGTATAAATGTTAATGTCGAGACTCCAGCCAAATCTTGCAAGAAACAGCTGAAATTCGACTTGGACCCTGTAGCACAATATGAAAGCTATGGTATTAGAAGCAGCCAAGAGGGTATAAATGTAAATGCCAATCCCCAAGACATATGGCAGGAAAATAAATCTTTGCAAAGTGGGGACCAGCACACGTTGCCTGAGCTAAACGTTCCTACTACACCTCTTGCTAACGTAAAGCACCATGCCTTAAATGTACTCGCAAGAAATATGACCATAAAGAATTCCATTCCGGGACAAGATAGAAGGGATAATATGTATAATAATGTGAACCAACGTTTTCACAGAGAAGGAATCGAAAATGTTGTGTTTCAAGCAGGTATGGTGTCGACAAACCTTGAAAGAGTTCGAGAACCAAACTTGGCGTGTACTCCTCAGTCTCTCGAAAGCAAAGGTACTCTCAATGTAGATGAAAGAAGAGGTATCAAGAGACAGAGTCCAGAGCAGATGTGTCTTAATGCAAATACAATGAATTCTCTCCTCATGTACCAGAAACTTTTGCTAGGGGTTGCACATCGTGCTTATGATCGCAACAATATGAGCAGTGTTTTATTGGAAAATAGCAAGAAAACAAAAATGCAAAGTGAGTTTCAAACTCTGGTGCCTTCTGAAACAAGACAAATGAATAGTATCTACGGAAATGGTCCGGCCATGCATTTACTGGCTTCTAGCACTGAAAGAGTCAACCCTTCTTATAATACGATGAATGTTGGTGGAAACGTCAACAATGGCCAGTTCCGACCACCAATGGCTGCTACACATTATTTACAGAATCATCAGGTGTTCTCTGGAATGCAACACCATGCTATTAGATCAGTACCAGAAAGATCTCAAAATTATATTCAAGGGCATGAGATTGGTTCCAGAACTGCAATCATGAGCTGGAATCGACCACCACCTACTCCATCAAAAGAGGCTTCTAGATATGCGGTCACAGTTTACCCTGGTACTTTATTAGAAAAGAAGCAGATCGCAAAACCAAATCCATATAACCAAAGGTTAAATGGATTGAATCAGATGTTTCAGCAATATCGTAATGATCTCGTGAAAGGTTACCAGCAACCCACACCAGCGACAAGAGGTAGATAAACTGCATATAGCACTTTTGAGCAACAAAGTCCTGGTTTTTCCAATGTTATGTAGTTTAATGTGGCTGAATATTTCTATATATTTGTGCAGGACGACCAAGGAAACAGAAAGCTGAAGTTTCAGTTGATGACATTACATATAAGCTAGAAGGTCTGCATATTTATGACGGGAACAGAAAAGAGCAACATGAACTTGTTCTGTACAGAGGAAGTAATGCCATGATTCCATTTGAGCCTATCAAAAAGCGGATTCCACGTCCTAAAGTAGACCTAGATCCAGAGACAGATAGGCTTTGGAAACTATTGATGGGTAAGGAAGGGAGTGAGGGTGCTGAGACACTAGAGAACGGTAAAGAAAAATGGTGGGAAGAAGAAAGGCGAGTGTTCCGTGGACGAGCAGACTCATTCATTGCTCGTATGCATCTTGTTCAAGGTATAAATCATCTAAATCCTTTGATTCCATCCATAGAAGGCTTCATGCCAATTTCTCTCCAGGTTTAATGTGTCAGTACATGTGCTTAACAGTATTAACTGGTATCTTTTTCAGGAGATAGACGATTCTCACGATGGAAAGGATCCGTAGTTGACTCGGTGATTGGTGTCTTTCTCACGCAAAATGTTTCAGATCATCTTTCGAGGTAAGCTTGATGTGCTGTGTTGTCTAATTACCTTTAGAATAATTAACAATATATGTTGATAACAGAAACTAATAGATAATGTTTCTCATGCAACGTATGCAGTTCTGCCTTCATGTCTCTTGCAGCAAAATTCCCACCTAAGCCATCAACCACCAAAGAAACATGCTGCAAAGATGAGGCATGTAAAGAGGCTATTGAAGTAGCAGAGCCAAATGACATCATAAAATGTCATGAAAAGATAAAGCAACCAGAATCCGAGCAAAGCTTTTTTGTATCCTCAAAATCATCTGAGGACATGACGCATCAAATTTCATCAACTACAGGTGCAGCAAATAAGCATAGTGGGATATCAGAAGAAGAAGTCGTTTTATCACAAGATTCCTTCAACTCTTCCACAACTCAAGCTGTTGATGAAACTAGGTCAAGCTCAGGATCAAACTCAGAAGCAGACGATGTGACAACTGGCTTTGAAACCAGCAAACAGTCTGATCCACCAGTAAATCTCATACAGGAAAAAAACCATTCTTGTCATGATAACTGGAGCCCATTACTAGATGAGCAAAAAACAAAAGAACCTGAGTGTAGCATGCACATTCCTAGAATGAACGGTGTCGACCTGAATAGTTCATCCAGCTTTACTCCAGCCAGCTCCAGTATTCACCTTCTGCAGGAATCGTTCGTTTCATCCAGCCAGCATCAAATGAGCTCGACACCAGGTCCACAAAAGGCTGGCTTGCTGCATTTTGGATTGCTAGAGAAAGAAAGCACATCTTCCTTGCCCTCATCTAATTCCGAGGTGACTGAAGCATGCCATACAAGTAATGTAACTTATCGAGAAAATGGAACGCCAAAGTTCGCAGGATCATCACAGGGCCAATACAATCTACCAAGCAGCCATCCTGTTCATCAAGAAAACTTCAAGGAGACAACAAGACATGGTGAAACACTGACAAAAGGTATAAATGGTGCCCAAAAACAAGATTCCTCTATATTTGGAGGAATACCTTCTTTGGTGGATAAGCAGATTTGCTTTGAGAATACAGTCCCTGAAGCAAAGAAAAGGGAGCAAAACTACTCTTCTCGTGAACCACCAAGTGAGGCAGGCACAAATATGTCCAAGGCACAAAAGCGAGCAGCTGAGGATGAAAGAATTAGAACCTTTGACTGGGATAGCTTGAGAAAGGAGGCGCTGTTAAATGGTGAAAAAGGAGAGAGAAGCAAAGACGCAACAGACTCGCTTGATTATGAAGCACTAAGACGTGCCCATGTCAGCGAGATTTCTGATGCTATCAGGGAACGTGGAATGAATAACCTGCTAGCTGATAGGATTAAGGTATTCTGAATACATAGCCTTGTATATTAGTAGTTAGTAATCATAGTTATAGATTTCAATATGGTTACTGCTTAATGTAGGATTTCCTTAACCGCCTGGTGAGAGATCATGGGAAGATCGACCTGGAATGGTTGAGAGATGCACCCCCTGACAAAGCAAAGTAAGCCCTCCAAATGCAATTGCTTACATTTAAGTAATGCACTTATAAAAATTATGTCTCCTAAGTTCCCTCTAATCTTTTGTATCGAAGGGATTACTTGCTGAGTGTTAGAGGATTGGGGCTGAAAAGTGTGGAATGTGTGCGCCTATTAACACTTCATCATCTTGCTTTTCCGGTAAGTCAATGTTAAAGGTACTATTTTTTTACAAATTTGACATACCAAAGCAGTTTTACATTTGTGGCATCTTTTTATAGGTTGACACAAATGTTGGGAGGATAGCAGTGAGGCTAGGGTGGGTCCCTCTCCAACCACTACCAGAGTCGCTCCAACTGCATTTACTGGAGATGTAAGTATAAAAAAGTTCTTGTTGACACATATATTAATTTAAGTTATGAAAAGGATACTGATTAACTTTGCATACAGGTATCCAGTGTTGGAGTCCATTCAAAAATATCTTTGGCCCAGGTTGTGCAAGCTGGATCAGCTGACATTGTAACTAACACTTATCCCAAAAACTATACATACCCACAAAATAAAAAGATGGAAAACACGACTATCCTTGTATTGTTATTCAATACAAGTGTTTCTGAAATTTTAAAGATGCTCGATTTACTGACTAATATGTGGTTCTTTGACAGATATGAGCTTCACTACCAAATGATTACATTTGGAAAGGTATGTCACTGTTTATTACTGGATTCCTAGAGTACTTGGTTTCAAAAAGAGAGTACGGGTTTACTGATGGTTACATAAAAAATAAATGAAGGTTTTCTGCACAAAGAGTAAGCCAAACTGTAATGCATGTCCAATGCGAGCAGAGTGCAGACACTTTGCCAGTGCTTTTGCAAGGTATGATAATCAATCTCTTTTTTTCTTTTTTCAGCTTTCTTTTATGGAACCAGTGTCTCGTGTATATGATTTTGTTTAGGAAAATATGAAGAAATAGGCGATAATCACATAAGCAAATAATATATAAATATTCATGTTAGTTTTTAAATTCAAAAATACGAAGTTTTAATATCAACTTTTTCAATAAAAAAATGTTTTTATCTTTTTAATCTCAAACAGAGGGAATGACGAAAAAGCATAATTACATGTTATAATACAAATATCGTCCTCTAAGAACCAGAAGGGTTTTCATAATTGATTGATTATAGTAACAATTATAAAACATTGCACTAATGGTTCAAGAAAACATTTCAACTAAACCATGTTACATTTTACAATAAATTGTTGCTGAGAAGAGAGAATCATGAATTTCTAACCACTGTATATTTATAAATTCACACATACACTACCCAATCCACGCACACAAGAGCATAGGAATACCTTTGAATTAGTTTATCAAGGGAACTGCCTTAAAGGATGAAACACATATTACCTAAAGAAAACCCACAGGACCTCAGGAGCTGAACTACAACCTGAAAAACAATAAAGCAGTTGGTTGGTAATCTGATGATGAAAGAAGATGTTCAAAAAGATTTCAGTCTATCTAGAAGAATATGCAAGTGCATTAGTAAATAAGTGTCCACTGTCAAAAGTAAATATTTATTTTCCCATCCTACCCTTTAATTATAAGATGGAGAAAAAATTTCATTCTATTATCAAGTGTAAAATTGTCCTTTGGTTAATTAAAAAGTGTAATAATTACACGTTCCTAAAATTGTATGTCTTTTTTCATTGTGTATATTTCTATTTTGGGACGGAGAGAGTATAATAATGTAACTGATATCTATATGGTGCAGTGCAAGGCTTGCCCTTCCAGGTCCAGAGGAGAAAAGAATAGTGACTTCAGATGCTCCTGTTACAACAGATCCAATACCACCTGTGGTTAACAGGCCCATGGCACTACCTCAAGCTGAGAATGACTTCAATAAAAGTGAGAGATCTTTTGGAGGGAATTGTGAACCAATCATTGAGGAACCAACAACGCCTGAACCAGAAGCCGCAGAACTATCGATAAGTGACATCGAGGATCAATACTACGAAGATTCTGATGAAATTCCAAGCATCAAACTCAACATGGAAGAATTCACAACCAATTTGCAAAGCATAATGCAAGATAGCAAGGAACTTCAAGACGATATGTCCAAAGCATTAGTTGCATTGAATCCTAATGCTGCTTCCATCCCAACACCTAAACTTAAGGACGTTAGCCGGCTGCGAACAGAGCATCAAGTGTAAGATACTCGGCTTGAAACATTACCTCTATATCATATTATCATACATTATTCCGCTTTTAATTGCTTCTCACATTGTTGCAGGTATGAACTTCCGGATTCACATCGGCTTTTGGAAGGGGTTAGTAATTTTGTTGCTTACAAGTCCTTTGGCACATGCCTACATGTTACCAACTAACTTCCACGTTCTCGTATTTTCAGCTGGACAAAAGAGAGCCTGACGACCCAAGCCCCTACCTCCTGGCAATATGGACACCAGGTTGGCAAATAAGCTTTTGCCACTTATACAAGAATTGTTGGCAAATAAACTAATTTGAAACTCTCATATCAGGTGAAACTGCAAATTCAGTACAGCCACCTGAAAGAGAATGTACAGCCCAAGAATCCGGTAAGTTGTGTGACCGGACAACATGCTTTTCATGCAACAACATAAAGGAAGCAAATTCACAAGTGGTCAGAGGAACTATTTTGGTGAGAAGCCTTAACTCTACGATACAGGATACATACTGTAACTATCATGAAAAACAAGTTATACCAACTAAATTTTATCTACTTCCATAACAGATACCATGTAGAACAGCAATGCGAGGGAGTTTTCCGCTCAATGGCACATATTTCCAAGTTAATGAGGTATATAAATATGAAATTCCAAATTACATTTTTTTCCTCAATCTTCAAATTCTACCTGTACAGAAAGGGTCCTTCAAAAAAACAGTTTTTTCCCTTGTTCCACTTAAACCTTAAAATTATTGTAAACCGCTTCTTACCTCCCATGACCCCTTATTCACTTGCAAACTGATTACCAACTAAGTTTGTGAACAGACAATCCAGTTCAAACAGTGCTCATACAAAATGCAATATATAATTTAGTAGCATGTCATCCATATATGTGCACCATGCAGATGTTTGCAGATCATGCATCAAGCATGAACCCAATTGATGTTCCAAGGACGTGGATTTGGAACTTGCCGAGACGAACAGTGTACTTTGGGACTTCCGTATCAACAATCTTCAAGGGTACAAGCTCATAGACCTTATATTGCATCTCTTCTAAAGTTGACAACTTGACATGCGTACTTAACAATAAAAACTGGTTTTTTTTCTAGGGCTAACTACCGGAGGAATTCAATATTGCTTTTGGAAAGGTATGTATCATTCCAATCCTCAAATAGAACTAGTAATTGAGCACCATTATGAACAATTTGAATGTTCAGACAATGTGCATCATAAAAAACTGTTTTAACTTCATTACAAGGATGCACATCAGCACATGTGGAACAGGGGAAGTACCATTTGTGGAACCAAAGAAAGAAAAATAGTGTTCATTGTTTATAAACATTTGGCACGCTACCCTAAGTGACTAAGCTTCTATGGTACAGCATGAAAAATACGATTAACTATACAAAATCAAATACAACCGTGAAAATTATGGGACAACATGAAAATTATGTAAATAATCAACTTAAATAAATAATGTTGCATAACTAACACAGCAGCTGGATTCAAGATCATGCAGGCAAACTACCAAATAAAAGACTATATGCACTCAGTGAAAAAAAATGTGGAAATGTGAAAAGCATAAACAAAAAGAATCAAACAAAAAAAATCAAGAAATGCTAAACTTCAAATACATTCATGCATTAGTTTGAACATTACAAGTAACGACTTAACGTAATTGCAATAGACAATAGTTGAGATTATTACTAGAACTTTTGCTTGCAAAAATTGTATACCTGTAAAATGTCCTACGCTAATTAAATTTATAATGGTTTGTGGCGGGACATATGCAGGATTTGTTTGTGTTAGAGGATTTGATCGGAAAACTAGGGCTCCTAGACCTCTGCTGGCTAGATTACACTTCCCAGCAAGTAAGGTGATCCAAGACAAAAAACGAAGGCAAATAAATGAGCTATGAAATAAATATAAAGCTCCAGGTTAAAGAAGTGTCGTAGGGAAAAGAGCTCAGAAACTAACCAATCGTTGTACATTCAACGGTCGTGTCCATGCTCTAACACAGCCGCAGTGACATGTGTAACTTAGCAGAGAGATGTTGATGCAAGATTGCTATTATCATTATTTCATTTCCCTAAGCTCAAAAAGGAGCCATTCTTTTACCAGTTAGTGCATCATACAGAAGAAATATGTTAGTTGAGCAGTAGGTTCTTTTTTGCTTTCAGATACATGTATGTATTTTCAAACAGCTTTCAAATAATACAATTTATCGGGAGCCATTGTCTTGTGCAAGTGATATCCCTATGCATTTGGCTTTCGTGAATGACCACCATACTATATCTCTGTCCAGTGTCTTTTACAGTCAACCCAAGACGAACATCGTTATAGATTACTACTTTTGCTGGGATCATAAGATCCTCCCACAAAACCACAAGGGTTGCGGCGTAGTGATTAAGGCCCTGGGAATGTGGTGGAATATCCCATCTGCCCAGGGTTCGAATACATGTGTACACAACAATTGTGGCCGCTGAGTTTAACTAGGGCCGATGTCTTGCAGCCATAATTTGCCAAGGGAGTAGTCTAGGCATAGCCTATGACACCCTTCCACAAAAAAAAATCCTCACACAAAAAGGATATAAACTTGTAATTTATCCATCACCATTCCTAAGCGGTCTGCAGTGAATACTCGGTTGTTGTTAACTTGTTATGATCTAATTGACAAAAGTGATCCTATCATCCTACTCCTTCGGCCAACATAGGTGCATAACAATGATGACATTGGCAGGGTGTACCAAAGCAAGTTTATAGGCATCTAGTTTTGAAATATATACATGATTTGTCAGAAAAATCTTACCCTCTATGTCCCAATAAAAATTATCTTCCACTTGAGGATCAAATGAGTTATGTTTTCGTTGTAGAGTTGAAAAACATTGTTTTGATTCAAGTAAAAAACTGCAAACACTACTACATTCTATAACTAATTAGAATATTGGAGTTACAAAACAAAAGGATTCTAAAAACTAGTAGATCAGCTTCTAGACAAGAAAAACAACATATGGCAAATCCAATATCTCCATGGATATTGCAAATCAAAACAAATCAAATCTAATATATAACCTTAAGCAGTAATCAACCATGGACAATACAAACGTTACTGATATTCATGAGAAATCAAAAGCATCACACATCGTAGATAAACTTCATGCACTTACCGACTTACGAAATAACTTTTTAAATTAAAATATTACCGGTTGATCAGTCAATCAGAGAATCAATGAATCCGATCCCTAAACCCTAAAATCTGCCAGTTCTTGCACGACGATTCATATTTATCAGTGCATCTGCAAACAAAACATGGAAACTTAAAAAAAAACATGAAATCTCGATTCAGAAAAATCGTACACATCGCAGGATGAAGGTCCGAAAGAGTAGTGTCTCCTCTTGGCGCTTGTATATTTGCATTTTTGGCGGCCCTCTTTTAGTTTTCCCTCCTCTTTCAGGAGACCTCATTCATTCGTAATTCTTTTGGAGCCTCGAGTGTCCCAAACACCCCCTTAAAATATTGACGATTTATTCTATTTGTTGAGTGAACTTTTTGACTACAAATTACTTTCAATATATCAAAAAAAAAAAAAACTTTTTATATTTTTAATACAAATCTTTTTTATGCTTATACCCGGTAAGGGTTAATACCGGTCGATTTAAATATATTTGAGTAATTCATGATGGCATTTGTAATTTGAAAAATCTTAACCCAATTCAACCCACACAAAAAAATAACTTAACTCGATGGTTGTGGTTTGAGTTGTTCGGGGTTTTGTGTATCCCTAAATTATCCAAGGGTTATCAAAGGATATGCCCCAGATATAATTGATACGTAATTTTGTATGTGTTTGTCGTCAAATTTATTTTGTGAGCGTACACAACATATCCGATGTTACACAAGTACACATAAGGAGTAACGATTACCAGCAATCATTGATACTTCGTATCCATGGATCGAGGTATCGTATTTGATCTTAGATCCAATGTCATCGTTCTTGTAAGAGTGTCCTCCTTACTCGTGTTTTGCCAACCTTTTTTCAAATGTCAACTTGTGAACATTATTTGTTTATGTGGGGATCGGTTGAAATTCAATACTCTGACCAATTGAACGGTCATCGATACAAACTAGGAGTGACTTTATTTGATCTTGTGAAGGATAGTCAAACAATAAACCAGTTAGTACTGTCTTTAACAACGTATATAAATCAAGTAAAGTTGTTTTATGGACAGTACAACCTCTTAGATCCGTCCCGTCCAACTAGTCACACAAATAAGCCTATACAATCATTCTCGAAAAATAGGTGAACTCAGGTTGGACTGATAAAGTTATTGGATGGGCTTATGCACTGAAAAAAATCAGGTTGACCCATCAACCCGTTATTATATTAACTAATTAATCTTTATATATAGTTTACATTGTATTTTTTTAAATAAAAAATAAAGAAGTGACTTTGTGTTGGTCTCCTTTTAATGAGTAACAACCGCTATGTGATATCATATAGTATTTTTCAAATCATGATCTTTAAATATTAAGTGGTTAACTACCGGTACATTTCATTATATTGTTCGTTCATTCTCATCCAATGGATGATAACCATAGCCTTTCTTTTCTTTTCCCGTTTTGAAATTCATTGAGATTAATCCAGTTGCATAAGGTCTTTTAGTGAGTACGAGACACGTTTAACTATTTTATTTGGATTTTTTTTAATAACCGTTTCTCAATTATTTGGAATGTGTTACTAGTCAATTTCATGTATGTTTTTTCCCAAGTTTTGTTTCGGTTTTACGGTCGTTTTGATTTTACCAATACCAAATCTAATTTTATTAATAAAACCATACATGAAACCAAACACACATAATTCAATTTCATTCATGAAACTATGTATAAATCTTAAAACACATAACCCATAATTCAAGCATGAAAACAATACTTTCATTCATGAAATAATGTATAAAATCAACATACAAATGAGGGGGTGTTTGGGATTGCTTATTTAAAACAACTTATGCTTATTTTCAAAAGTGTTCGTCAACTTATGATGTGATAAAAGGGAGTTGAGGGTAAAAATGTAATTTGGGCAAATAAGTTATAAGCAGTTTCAAATAAGTTAAAATGGATCAACTTATCAAAAACAACTTATTTGTGGTCAGGAAAAGTCATAAACACTCTTTTTTTTTCAATCCAAACACTAAAAATAACTTATTTGCAATAAGCAAATAAGTCAAAAATATAAGCAATCCCAAACACCCCTATTAATGAAACTAGAACAAAACCCAATTTCATTTATGAATCTTGAAACACGAAACCCAAAATATATTCATGAAACCAATACAAAACCTAATTTAACTCATGAAATTAGAATACTAATGGATTCTTTCATCCATGAAAACTACATTTCTTGTGTCTCAAATTCATTTCATGAAGACAAAAATCATGTGTGAATATTTAAAAAATAGTAAAATAATTCATTAAATATAACTTCATTTAAATGTCAAATCTATACATATAATAAATAAGTAACTAGCATGCCACGTGTCGTCTTCTGGTGAGCCGACTTCAGTATTTTCCCGCCTAAACATGTATCTGGACGCAGTTTATATTATAAGTTCAATTAGCACACTCACATTCACTCCTCTTTAAATCTCTCATGAATTCAATTTTTTTAATTTATACGTTACACTTACTACCCTTATAATTAGGTATGTAGTTTACTTTTAATCTCTTACTTTTTTATTTTTCATTTTTCATTTTAGACTCTTATCATATAAACATAAATAATATATATGAACTAAAATGCATTAAAAAACATTTCTATTTTTTACAAATTATACTCATGTAATCGCTTCGTCAATACCTTCGAAATGAGTCCAATATTGAATATTTTTGGATTTAATTATATTATTAAATATCATAAATATATACGAATTAATGTGTCGTGATTAGTATGAGATTTGTTGAAATTAGTATGGCATTTGATACAAATAATCACTAAATTGTCGTGATTTTCTTTTTGCAATTTCATATCAATTTTTACTTCAAAATCGAATTCCATCGACGAATTACAATTATATCAAATTCCATTCTGTCAACGAAACACCCTTAGAATTATCATAAGAAATTTAGTTACTTGAAAAAAAAAAAGATATCACTTATCAATTGACTTTTGGATTATGAGTTCGAATCTTTTTCATAAATATAAATATGCAATTATTGTGTATTCGTTTGATAAATTCATTTAGTAACGATATTTATAATAGATATCAAACTTAATAGACGTATTTTTATCATCAAGATAATATTCTCTATTTGTGGAATTTTTGTTTTCTTTTTATCAATTATTGTATGTGTCACAAAATCATTCACCGCTATTAAACATCAAATAATTAACTTAAAACACAAATTTGATCGTCGCGCAACGGACGAGCGAAAGACTAGTTGTTTAACAAATAAGAAAAAGCAAATCCAGTGAAAAAAGGAAACATATCTCCATAAATGAAGAGCATATATAATCAACCGAAAAATGACTATAATATCTTTTTCATCTGTGTAACGTTGTGTCAAAACCTTCGGTAGGTCATATATAATATCGTTAGATAAAAACATATTATACAAAATTGGAATCGGATCAAAGTACATTGCATTTTCATACATTCTTGTATGTAAAACATTGTACTAAATTATTTGAGATGTCACATTGCATTTTCAACCCATTTCTTTTGTATTATTTATTACTTGTGTCTTATTGTGCAGGTGCAATATGTAACAAGGTATCCATGAAGTTGGAACACCCCTCGTAAAATCTCATTATTATCAACAAACAACAACAAAAACAAAGCCCAATGAAGTCTCATGCGGAGATAAAGCGATGAACCACCAACAAACATTTGCACCTACGACCATGAGTACCGCCTACCTAATGAACCCAATTGCCACCTCAGCGCCACATCAGCTTTTCTCTTTCCTACCCTCCTTACCCTAAAGTGGAGTACCGCCTACCCACCCTACCCGCTGAACCCACTACCCGCTAAATATATTCAGTTTCAATTAAAAAAAAAATCTTCATCGGGTTCATGAACCCGCTCCCCTTACCCGCTCCCTACCCCCCCCCCCCTGCGGTACCCCCTTACCTGCTAACCCGATTGCCACCTTGGTCGAACCCGCCTACGTACCCGAGGGCGCTACGGGTGACCTAATAGAAACATCCAACCTAATTAGCTTTCTTATATATTCACACATCAAGCATTATAGATGGCTAAAAACCAGTTTCAGACATGTCCTCAAATATGGTCCCACACAGCCCCAAGCGGTCGTAGTGTAACTGGGATGGTCGACCATGATCCTTACCAAAACTCCTAGGTCTTATTCTAGGACCGACAGTCAAACCTTGTCCTAGGCCCGACCTTTTTTTAATATTTTTTGAATAAAATTACACAAAAAATGTTCTCTTCTTATATCCATTTTTTTTTTGGAATTGAGTATTGGAATATACAATATATATATATATACACACGTTGAGAAGGTAAAAGATTATTTGGACCCTTTCAAAACAAAATCCAAACTTGAAATTTAGGTTCCAGTTCCAGAGAAAATCTAAAAGCTCAAGGACCAAAAGTGAAATCAATTCCAGTTTAAAATAAAGAGTAAACTATGATTTTCATCCCTGTGGTTTGATGTTTGTAACGATTTTCGTCCCTGAACTTTTAAAACTGCTTTTTCCGTCCCCATGGTTTCTATCTTTCTTCTTTTTCGTCCCTACATCTAACTTAGTTAAAATTATAGTTAATTCTTCCAAATAAAGGGATTGAGAAATATACATATTTGGTCCTTGTAGTATTTCAAGTTTTACATTTTTTTAAATTACATAGTTTACATTTTGTACTTTTTCTTTATTTATTGTATTTCATCAAGACATTTATTTTTCTATTAACTATATATATATTTTCAAAATTATTATGATTTTAATATAAAAATAATTATATAATTTAATTAAAATTATTAATAAATATATGATATTTTTGTCAAAGTTTTAGGTTTAAATCTCCTAAAATTAACATTTTTTATCCATTGATTTATCAAAATACTTTATTTATTTTAAATTATCATTGGAAAAAAATTAATATTCGAGAAAAAATAGTCTTAGTTTATAAAAATCGGTCGTTGTTTTTGTTATATGCATTTTACTTAGGGGTGAGCATCGGAACTGGGTACCCGTCTTTGGAACCGGAACCGCTCCGAAACTGCCGGTTCCAGAACCGAAACCGATGTGATTGGTTCCGATTTCGGTTCCTAAAATACGAAACCGATTAGGACTGGTTCCGGTTCCGGTTCTTATTTTTTTGGAACCGTTACCCGCTGGGTACCCGTCGGGACCGGTTCCGGGACCAGGTACCCAGAACTAAAACCGACGGGTACCCGCTATTTTTTAATAAAAATTATTTATTATATTTAAATATTTAATGATGTGTAATTGGTTTTGTTAGATGTTTTATCCGTTTTGATCCAAATGTTTTATTTGTTAGGTCTTGACGTAAGAACGTTATGTATTATGTAAGTCGTTTTGTTGATGTCAAGACTCGATACGCCGGAGTTTCTAATTTATTTATGTATTAATTAGTTTTTATATGATTATTTTTCACCATTTGTTGTGTTTATTTCTTTAATTTGGTATTTTGTAGCTTGCAGTAGACTTAAAATTACATTTTTATTGTATGAAATGTCGAAAATAAATTAAAAAGAATTGATAGCGGGTACCCAGAACCGGAACCGCCGGTTCCGGGACTGGTTCCAAAATATAGAGAACCGATGTAAGCGGTTCCGGTTTCATAAAATTTAACCGGGTACCCGGTTATGCTCGCCCCTAATTTTACTCCCACTATTCATTATTTTCATTTAAACTTTATTTTTTATTAATTAATCAAAGTTATTAAATATTTAAATTAAACATATACACACCACACACAAACACATATATTTATATATATCAATGTTTTAAATAACACGAGACTTAAGACATGGGTCTGACGTTAAGTCAGTGACACATCATGACCTAATTTTTGTAACACCATATTGAATTTTTCTTATCCTTTTATTGTCTTGTGTTTTTGTTTCTAATATATAGCCTAATTTAAAATGTACAATATCACTATTGCATCGAGTAATAGTAGAAAACAAAGATTTAAATTTATAACGTTATATACGATATATGTATTTGCCGCCACAAGTCACGTATCACGACCCGCCCAAAAACCCGACATATATATGTATATATTATATAAATATATTTATTTATATAATTATCCTTCAAAAATCCTAAATTCTAGTCGGACGTGGTCTTTTCTAAACTAAACCTACTATCAATTTATCAATCATCTCAACCAATTGAGTTTATCGTCAAAAGCGATAGAATATTGTAAATTTTGTGCATGTAATTATACCTCGAAACCTGACCGAACCTAATCCGAAACATGACGAACCCGAACTCGAAGTAATCCGAAATCCGAAACCCAAAGTTCGGGGCTTGGTTTCCATATCCGAAATCCGATCGGGTTATTAATTATCTCACTCGAACCCGTCCCGACCCGACCCACCCAATGCTCAACTCTAAAAATAAGACTATTTTTTCTCGAATTTTATTAAACTTCTTCCAATAGTAATTTAAAATACATAAAAAACATTAATAAAACAATAGATATAAAATATTGATTTTAGGAGATTTAAACCTAAAGCTTTGAGAAAAAAACATGTATTTATCAATAATTTTAATGAAATTATTTGATTGTTTTTGTAATTAAAGTTATAACAGTTTTCAAGATATACAATGTAACATCTCAGGCCAACCGTACTAGATATTGTTTGCTTTGTCCACACATCTGGACTCACGGTTTTAAAACGCGTCTGATAGGGGAGGTATCAAGTTTCTCTTACAAGGCAACTTTTGTTCCCCTCCCCAACCAATGTGGGATCTTACAATCCACACCCCTTGAGAGCCCAGCGTCCTCGCTGGCACACCAGTCCGGTTCTCGGCTCTGATATCATTTGTAACATCCCAGGCCAACCGTACCAGATATTGTTTGCTTTGTCCACACACATGGACTCACGATTTTAAAACGCGTCTGATAGGAGAGGTATCAAGTTCCTCTTACAAGGCAACATTTGTTCCCCCCCAACCAATGTGGGATCTTACATACAACATAACTAACAGAAAAAATATATGTTTTAATGAAATCAAATAAATAAGTAAAAAGTAAAAAAAAATAGGATCAAACTGTAAAAATTAGTATACACAAGGACCAAATATGTAATTTTCTCATTCACTTTTTAGATAAATTAACAGCTAATTTTAACAAAGTTGGATGGAGGGATGAAAATGAATACAAAATAGAAACCACAGGGATGAAAAAGTAGTTTTTAAATACTAGGGACGAAAATCATTATAAATATTGAACCACGGGACGAAAATCGTAGTTTACTCTAAGATGAAAGTTGCATGGCAATTGGCATTACATTCAAATGGTACGGAACGGGAAAGTGCGCTAAAAATATCCACACATGTCTTGTACAAGACCTTGCAAGATGACATGTCATGCCATGTGGCTTGCAAGGTCTTGCAAGTGTAGCAACTCCTTTCACAATTAGAAAGGTCTTTAACAAACAAATATATATTAAACAAATCCAATTTTGGTTTATTTAATTTATTTATTTGATTGTTTAAACATTAAGTATTAATATGTTTATTAAGTTTAATTCATTTATTAGTTTATTTGAACATTAACTTTTATTATATTTATTAAAATTTATTACCCACGCTTTATTTAAAAAAACTACATTTTTATGCAATGTTTTTTATTTAAACTGCTAAAATAAAAGTATATTAATATAAAAAATTACGAAAGTAAAAATACTAACAAATAAACGTATACAAACATAAAAAATGTAATGTTTATTGTGTAATATTTGTATTTTAATAAAATTGCATGCTTTCAATATATCCATGTATTTTATTTGTTAATTAAATCATATTTACACAAAATATAGTAAAAGAAAACTCAAGTAAAATTTTAGTTATCTATATCTTATAATTAATTTATTAGTTGTATTATACTTATCTATATTATTTATATTTTAATTTATTATTTTAGAAAGGAGTTTGATTCTGCATTGATATGAAAGGTGTTATTGCAAAACTGATGTGACATTTTAAAAATGACTTTTGTATTGCAGGAGTGCAGATTGTCCAACTGTCTACGGTAATCAAGAAATCAATGGATAAAAATAAAAGGGAATTTAATTAAAATACCCAAAGTTTGACTTTGACTTACCAAAATACTCATTTCTCTCTTGAATTTGCCAAAATACCCATTTTTTCCGCAAAGGAAGTCCGCGATCGCGGACATGGACCAATTTTGAAAAATTTGATCCCACGATCGCGAAGAAAAGTCCCGCAATCATGTGATTTTGATTGTTTTGATTTGCAATTTACACTTTCAACCCCTATACTTATTTACTTATTTTACTTTATATATTTTACTTTCATAATTTTAATTTTACATTTAATACATACAATCGTTTATTAACTAAAATACGTTTTAATTTTAACAAGTTACACCATTATAATCGTCCCTTCGATACGTTCGAAATGAGCCCAATATTGAATATTTTTGGATTTATTTATTTTATTATATATCATATATATTACATAAAAATATTTTTAATATTTACAATTCATACCCTTATAGTTAATTATTTAATTTATGGTACATCTCTTATTTTTTTCAATTTTGTTTTACACTCCTATCGCATTAACATAATAATCATATATTATCTAATTCATTAAATCGTTTTAAATTATTATTATTTGTATGTGTTTATAGATATCGTGAATAGCAATAGGACAAAGTTTCACGAGAAGAATATAAAATGAGGTTTTGACAAGTTGGTATCAATTGACTCATTTAAGAATTGTGAAAATTGGTATTTGGCGAATTATGATTCATGTGTGTTTGGAGCTGAAGTATTTGCAGTTACAGAGTATGCACAAAAGGATCGATGTCTGTCCATCACAAAGCCTCCGCCAATTTTTAATACTTACACTTGGATCATCGATAATAAAATAAATAAAACGTATTTTAACTATAAGAGTACCATAAATTAAATAATTAACTATAAGAATATGAATTTTAAATATACAAAATATTTTTATGTAGTATATATGATATATATTAAAATAAATAAATCCAAAAATATTCAATATTGGGCTCATTTCGAACGTATCGAAGAGACGATTATAATGGTGTAACTTGTTAAAATTAAAACGTATTTTTTAACGTATTTTAGTTAATAAATGATTATATGTGTTAAATGTAAAATTAAAATCATAAAAGTAAAAGTTATAAAGTAAAGTAAGTAAATAAGTATAGGGGGTGAAAGTGTAAATATCAAATCAAAACAATCAAAATCACATGTGTCACAGGACTTAAAATGAAACCTGGTCCGCGATCGCGGACCTAATCGCGCGAAAAATGGGTATTTTAACAAATTCGAAAAAGAAATGAGTATTTTGATAAATTAAAGTAAAACTTTGTGTATTTTAATTAATTTTCGTTAAACTTTCGGTATTTTAATTAAATTCACAAAATAAAATGCCGGCAACACTCTGCCATTTCAAATCAAACGTATATTTTGATCCTCAATGAACTCCAGTTTCTGCAACTGATCTTTTTCTCCGTTTTACCCCTCATCAACCCTAGCAATGTCACTGGACACATCAAAAATCGAAACCCTAACTCCATCCCAATTCATCACTTTCACAATTCTAAACCCCTTTAATTTCGCCTCCTATCTCCGCAGTCCACTTCTCCGCATCGCCGTCCTCGATTCTCCGACATCTCCTCCTGCCGGCAACACCCCATCAATCGCCGGCATGATCGTTCCGGGTCACCGCGAATCCGACTGGATCTTTTCCACCGAATCGGGCCATTTTCAGCTCATTCGCAACCTCCCTAACATCTCTCGCCTAATCCTCATCGGTAATAATCCCCAATTTAATTCAGAACCCAATATTTACATTCGCCCTCCGATTATCGATAACGAGAAACTAGAAGAAGAATTGAAACCCTACGTAATCGCTTTGTATCCGACAGAGTGTTTTCAAAACGGGGTGCCCCGAGAACCCGTATTCTTGACATTTGAAGATGATACATTGTATCGTGTGACTATAAATAAATCAGTGGGCCCCGCTGTTGGTGAATTTCTTGTTGAAGATGTTGAAGTTGAAAGTAAATCCGATAATAATAATAATAAAGATTTCAGAAGGAGATTGCGGTTTAAAAGAACCCCCAATTTGATTCAAACGCAAATCCCTCTTATTCCCATTATTCGCGGTGGGGGTACTTTAGGGTTAGAATTGCCAATTCGCAATAATTTGAGTAATATGGGATTAGATTTGCCAAGTTTGAGGAAAAGCAATGAAGTTGAGTTTAGGGTTGATTTAGAGGTTTTGGTTCAACCATATTTGAATGCTATGGTTTCTGGTCTTTTCTTGATTGTTTCGCATCTTGATTCGCGGATCCAACAAGGGTTTGTTCCGCGAGCTCTGATTGTAGGGGTTGGAGGTGGATCTTTGTTGAGTTTCTTGAACACCCAACTCGGGTTTAATGTTGTTGGAATGGAGATTGATGAGGTTGTTGTGCAGGTTGCAAGAAAGTATTTTGGGTTAAATCTTCAGAGTTCTCTTCGACTATGTATTGGAGATGGTATTCGAATGATTGAAGATTTTGCTCGCAGACGAGCAGCAGGGAATATTAGTATGCGTGTTTCGCAGGCTAGTAAAGATTATTTGGATGGTAAATTTGATGTGGTTATGGTGGATTTGGATTCGAGTGATGCGAAAAGTGGCATTTATGCTCCTCCACCGGGAATTGTTAGGAGGCCGGTTTTTGTGGCTGCGAGATCATTTCTTTATGATCATGGTGTTTTTATCATCAAAGTGGTTACTCCTGAAGACAAGTTTCGTGTGGGGGTGATAAACGAACTTAAAGATGTTTTTCACAAGGTGTATGAAATAGATGTTGGGAAGGAAGGTAATTTCGTTCTTGTGGCCACTGTGTCGCCAATTGGATCTAATGACAATAACAACGATTTATACATAAAAATGAGATATGCGGTTTCAGGAGCATATGTAGATTCTATAAAGGAATTGTGATTTCAAAGAGCCACTTCTACTTCCCAGAACAGGTTTATTCGATTTGTTACTAGTAATAGTAGTTGTAGGTTTGATGAGAAGCAGAGAGCTCGTTAAAACGTAAACATACATTGTAACCAAGAACAAGATTCCCACAAAAATTGTGAATTCTGTACATTTCTTTTACAGCTCTCAACTTTGTGTTGAATTCATTTTCCTGAAAAGCTATAGGATGCATCAAATTGATGGTTTATGTTTGTGTGTAGAATGATATGTATAATCTTTTGATAAACTGTCAAACCAGAAATCTTATTTATCCAGGAATCAGGAGGTTTGTTTATAGATTTTCTGCAAAATACTGCAACAACTTTGAGATTTAAGGGTTTGTGGGTTCTGATTGATTCATTACTCGATCAAACGATATCCTGCATAAACTTGTTAGGTTTCTAATGTTCCACTATTATAATCAGTACTCGAATATAAAGGGTTTTGGTGTTCCATGGTTTTCTTATTACGATTTTCAAAGGTTTTAATAAATTCCAACAAAGCTTTTAGGTTAAAACATCTCGAATGGTTGTTTGAAGATGACTTGAAAAAGGATTGAAAAAAGCTTGACCATTGAAGAAATCACTTGACTGATCAAATGGTTGATGTTGTTCGAGTCTTTGAAAAATAGAATGTGAGAAGCAAAAGAGATAGAAAGTACATTAAGGTGGACCCAACAACCTTTTTATATATTTTTATTTTGTTCAAGTCATCCACGATAGCTTCACCATTGTGGATGCCCTTATGGCTTTTTAAGAGTGTGCAGGTCTATTGAGTTGGGTTGATTTATCTAAAGTCATTTAAACAACACAACCCTCAAGTAAGATTCGAACCTACGACCAATCGACCGCTCTAATTTTTTCTGAAGAATTCGCCATGTTATATGACAATTCTGTAACAACTGTCAGGCCATGTATTAATTTTTTAACATTCCAAAATCACTATGTAAAATTAAGGAGTGTGTTCCAATCAATGTGAGATAGGGAACCAGGCTCCAAAGCCCAATTATACATGTTTTAGTTTTTCTACTTTTTAAACTAATTTCACAATTTTTTATTCTACCTTCCAAAGAATCATTCTATGAAGTGAATTTCACATGTCATTTTAAAATATTTATGTTCTTTTAATTTGTATGACTTTGAATATGAATATAGGGTAAATTGCATGAAAATGCAATATATTTTGATCAAAATTCTATTTTGTGTAACGTTGTTCAAAACGTTCGGTATGTCAGATTAATATCTCAGACATATAGATAAAAAATATATTATATAAAACACGAATCAGACAAAAGTACATTGTATGTTTATACATTCTCGTATGTAGAAAATGTATTGACATGTTTCAAAACTGAAATCATAAGAATCTAATCCAAAAGAAATTGAAACCATAAAACATCTCCAACAGATTTCCCAAAATTTCTCTAAAATAGAGAACCAAAAGTTACAATAAAAAAATTTACATTAATCTCCAACTCCAACAGGTTCCCCATTTTAGAGAAAAACATTGATTATAATATTAAAATATTTCATTTATCTATTAAAATATTATTTATCTCTTTAATAATTTTTTTCCAAAGATTTCTATTGGTCCTTTTATGTAGCAATCATTTCTGGGATTATCTCCATATTTGGAGAAAAACTCTTTCTCTCTCGTTTTTTTTTCTCTATTTTGGAGATTGTTTTGAAAAACCGTTGGAGCCAAAATCCATCCCAAAATCCACATATTCTTCAAAATAGAAAAGCTGTTGGAGATACTCTAAGGCCATCCGTAACGCAAGCGGGCTCGGGCTAGGGAGCGAGTAGGGCGGGCTCCGGTACCGGGGGGGGGGGGGGGGGGGGGTTGGGAGGCGGGTTCCAAAACCCGTTCAACCCGAGGCTTATTTGTTGTTTTTTAAAATTTTTTTAAATAATTTGAAAATAAAGATGTTGGCAACGGCTATTTTTTTTTTTCAATTTAATCACACTATATATATAATCCTAACCCATTTTATTTTTCACACAAAACAACTCTCTCATTCTCTTCCATTCTCTATATTTTAAACAATATGGATTCGTCACAACCCGGTTCACCGACCGCATCATCATCCGTAGACAGCGACGAGTTGTTGCATCTACAAAAGGAAATTTTTGCAGGCTTGGTTCGAGAGACTGCACAATTAAATTATGGTAGCACCGCCTCATCGTCAAGAAGAGAGAGGGGCGCGAACATAGAAAGAGGTCGAGTAGCTGCAAACGAGCGGCTTATGCGGGACTACTTTGGCAACAACCCGGTTTATACACCAGATATGTTTAGGCGGCGGTTCAGGATGAGGGGGCAGCAATTCGAACGAATAGTTGAAGATTTACAAGGACATTATTCATATTTTACACTTCGGTTGGACGGCAGATACAAAAAAGGTTTTTCTCCGATACAAAAGTGTACTTCCGCTATTCGGCAATTGGCGTATGGAGTAGCTGCTGACTCACTTGACGAGTACATCCGTATGGGAGAGAAAACGTCACGAGATTGTCTGCACAAATTTTGCACAAGTATTATTGAACTGTATGGTCAAAAATATTTACGCAAGCCTACTTTTATTGATATTAAGAAGTTGTACGCCGCGCATGAAGCTAAACACGGATTTCCCGGCATGCTCGGAAGCATAGACTGTACTCATTGGGCGTGGGCAAATTGTCCGATAGCATGGCGAGGTCAATTCATGAGAGGTGATCATGAGCACCCGACAATCATGCTAGAAGCAGTGGCCTCTCAAGATCTATGGATCTGACACGCATACTTTGGTGTTGCCGGTTCCAACAACGACATCAATGTTCTCAATCAGTCGCCCATCTTCAACGATGTATATGATGGAAAAGCACCCGACTGCCCTTTTGAGGTGAATGTATCCACTTACGAGCACGTATATTATCTAGCGGATGGGATATATCCGGAATGGGTTACTTTCGTAAAATCATCTACGTGCCCACATGACCTTAAACGACAAAAGTTCAAGTCCGCGCAAGAAGCGGCTCGTAAAGATGTTGAACGAGCTTTTGGCGTGCTTAAAGCACGTTGGCATATACTTCATAACCCGGCACGAGGATGGGAACTCTCAAGATTGGGAAACATTATGTACGATTGTGTCATATTACACAATATGATACTCGAAGACGAAGACCATGCTATTTGTGGTGGCGATGAAAACGACCTTTTCACGGATGATATCGAAACCCAAATCAGTGAGGAACAACGCGCGGCAAATGTTCGAGAAGTCAAAAATCGGGACACTCATAATAACCTTTGGTCGGATTTGGTCGAACATATTTGGCGTATCCAAGTTACCAACAATGACGACGAGTAGATTTTTAAAATTTTAATGAATGTTATTAATTTTTATTTTTATTATTTATCTTATTTTTATTTATTAAAAAATATATGAATATTTTTATTTTGTTAAATAATTAAATGCATAAATAAAAGAATTAAAAAAAACGAGGTGACAAGAGGGCTTGAGGGTTCCGTTACGCCACTTTAGGGCTTGAGGGTTTGAGGAGAGGGTTAGGAGAAAAGTTGATGTGGCGCTGAGGTGGCTTTAGGGCTTGAGGGTTGCATTACGGATGGCCTAAGGTCATCCGTAGCAATACCCAAAAGCCCTAGAGCCACCTCAGCGCCACATCAGCTTTTCTCCAAACCCTCTACAAACCCAAAAGTGGAGTAGCAATACCCTAAAGCCCTCTTGCCACCTCATTTTTTTAATTCTTTTATTTATATATTTAATTATTTAACAAAATAAAAAAATTTATATATTTTTTAATAAATAAAAATAAGATAAATAATAAAACTAAAAATTCATATCATTTATTAAAAAATTAAAAATTACAAAATACGAATTAGAATAAATTATTAAATTTTCTAATTCTCTCTTTCTTCGCTAAAGTAGCCCTCAAAATATCTCCCTCAAGGTGATCATGCGAGGCTATGAAAAACTCGAAGTCTTTATCAAATCGTTTTTCTAACTCGAGTTGCAACTGTTTTTCTTCGAGTTCAAGTTTTTTCATTTTATACTCCATCGTACCATCCACATGCTCGTTGGATTCATGATGAAATTTGAGAGAATTTGAGAGAGTTTGAGAGAATTTGGTGTGAAAAAATAAGAGGTTTGGGTTAATATATATAGTGTGATTAAATTAAAAAAAAATTAAAAAAATAAATAAACAAAGAGCCGTTAGTTTTTAATATTTTCAAAATTTAAAAAAAAAATAAGAAATGATCGGGATCAATCGGGTTGGGGAACCCGGGGTTGGAGCCCGCCCTCAAGCCCGATCACCCCCGTAGCAGTACCCGCCTAAGCCCTTCCCAAACCCGCTCCCAAGCCTGCCTCAGCTACGGATGGTCTAAGAACGGCTTTTTCTATAACCAACATGAAACAGTAACGATGAATTTGTAATCTTCTCATATGTAATGGTATAGTAATATAAATACTATTATAATATTCAAAATAAAAAAACATTTTAAAATTGAATGTAGTTTTTTAAACACATCAATCACTTACTTTTAACATTTTCAATCAAAATAATTAAAAATAAAAACACAAAAACTTGGCATGGCTTAATAATTAAGGGGGTGTTTGGGATTGCTTATTTAAAACATCTTATAATTATTTTTAAAAGTGTTTATCAACTTATGTCACGATAAAAAAGGAGTTGAGGGTAAAAATGTAATTTGAACAAATAAGTTATAAGCACTTTTAAATAAGTTAAAATGAATTAACTTATCAAAACAATTTATTTGTGGTGGAGAAAAGTCATAAGCACTTTTCGTTTTTTCAATGCAAACACTTAAAATAACTTGTTTGAGGTGAGGAAAAACAATAAACAAATAAGTCAACAAAAAAATAAGCAATCCCAAACACTCCCTAAGGTCAAATGGCACGGAACGGGAAACAGGGCAGCAACCGTTCATGGAAATTGAGGAATCAATCTACAAAAACGAAATGGCAGCAACAATCGCCATTTCAAATCAAACGTATACTTTTGATTCTCGATGAACTCTAGTTTCTGCAACTGATTTTTTTCTCCGTTTTACCCCTCACCAACCCTAACAATGTCACTGGACACATCCAAAATCAAAACCCTAACTCCATCCCAATTCATCACTTTCACAATTCCAAACCCCATCAATCACGACTGCTATCTCCGCAGTCCACTCCTCCGCGTCGCCCTCCTCGATTCCCCAACTCCTACCTCCGATGGCGATCTCCCATTAATCGCCGCCATGGTTGTACCAGGCCACCGCGAATCAGACTGGATATTCAGCACTGAATCCGGCCATTTTCAGCTCCTACTCAGCTTCTCCAACGTCTCCCGCTTCGTCCTCATCGGTAATAACCCCCCACCTAATTCACAATCCTCAATTTATATTCGCCCTCCGCTTACTGAAACCCTAGATAACGAGAAACAGAAATTAGAATCCGAATTGAAACCATTAGTAATCGCTTTGCATCCCATTGAGTGTTTTCAAAATGGTTTGCCCCCTGAACCTGTGTTCTTGACATATGAAGATACTACGCTGTATCGTGTGACTATAAATAGATTTGTGGGCCCTTTTGTTGGTGAATTTCTTGTTGAGGATGTTCAAGTGGAAAGTAAAGGTGATAGTAATAAAGAGTTTAGAAGGAGGTTGAGGTTTAAAAGAATGCCTAATTTGATACAATCGGAGATTCCTCTTATTCCGACTACTCGCGATGGCGCGAGTAAATTAGGGTTAGATTTGCCAAGTTTGAGGAAAAGGAATGAAGTGGAGTTTAGGGTTGATACAGGGGTTTTGGTTCAGGCATACTTGATTGCTATGGTTTCTGGTATTTTCTTGATTGTTTCACAGATGGATCGCCGGATTCAACGAGGGTTTGTTCCACGAGCTTTGTGTTTAGGGGTTGGAGGTGGTGCTTTGTTGAGTTTCTTGAACACCCAACTCGGGTTTGAAGTTGTTGGAGTGGAGGCGGATGAGGTTGTTTTGAGCGTTGCAAGACAGTATTTTGGGTTAAATGATGGGAATTCTATTCGAGTAATTCTTGGAGATGCCATCGAATTGATTGAAAACATTGGGGGCACGCGTGATTCACATGTGAATAATGATATTTTGGGTGGTAAATTTGATGTAGTCATGGTGGATTTGGATTCGAGTGACGCTAGAACTGGTCTTAGTGCTCCTCCACTGGAAATTGTTAGGAAGTCTGTTTTGCAGGCTGCTAGATTAGTTCTTGATGATCGTGGTGTTTTTGTCATTAATGTAGTCCCTCCTGACGAACGTTTTTATGTGACGATTATACAAGAACTTCAAGATGTTTTTCACAAGGTTTATGAAATAAATGTTGAGAATGAAGATAATTTTGTTCTTGTGGCCACTTTATCGCCAATAGTATCTAATGACCGTGAAAATGCTTTATCCAGAAGGCTGAGAAATGCGGTTTCAGGAGCATATATCGACTCTATAATGGAATTGTGATTTTAAAGAGCCTTTTCCACTTCCAGTACAGTTTACAGATTAGGTTAATTCGATTTGTTACTAGTTATGGTCATCATACTTTGTTTTTTTTCATTAGATATAGGGAGAAATTTGAACCCCACAATTGAAGTATAGTATTTGAAGATTTGATGAGAAGCGGATACTTCATTAAATGTGAACATACATAGCATTAGCAAGAAGAAGATTCTCACAAAAATTGTGAATTCTGTCCATTTCTCTTATGGCTATCAACTTTGTGTTTAATTCATTTTATGTTTGTGTGTATCTATGTAGAATGATAAGAATAATGTCTTGATGAACTGTCAAATTAGAAATCTTATTTATCAAAGAAGCAGGGGGTTTATACATAGATTTTCTGCAAAATCTTGCAAGAAGTTTGAGATTTCAGGGTTTGTGGGTTCAGATGGATTTGTGTTGTATGTATAAATGGAGGTTGCTCAAGGATCATGACTGTTATTTGATGTTAGTAAACCTGCTATGCACCAATGATAATTACAATCTATTTCTGGTATATTTGTGTTTGTTTGGTTTGATTTATATTTCTGTATAAATTTTAACAAGGATAATGACTTTTGAAATATCATACACAAAGACAATAATAATCACAAGATGTTTAACGAATTTCGTATCAAGGGGGAAAATCATATAGAAATTGTCTTAAATGTTAGAAACCATGGAAATCGATTTGTATATGTTGTTTAATTGATGAAACATATGTGAACATTTTGTGTTCATACATGTTGTTTCATGATATGAATGTCAAGGAATGTTTTTACAAGTGAAAAAAACACACATGTATGTTTATACATGAAACACAGACTAACACTCACACAAAAGAACAAAACATGTGAAACAATATGAATCATAGCTTAAAATGGAAAAGAACAAAACATGTGAAACAATATGACTTTTAGATGATTTGCAGTTTCATATACAATATGTCAAGAAACAAAAAGTTAAAACCCCGATAACTTGCAAATCAAAGTATAGGGTTAAATTTGAAAACTCATTCATAGTTCAGGGTTTATGGCTGGCTATTTAATATTTATCAAGCCCAAGTAGGTTACGGGCTCAACAGCTCCCTCCACAGTCCACACTACCTATTTCTCTTTACTTCTCGCCGCCGCGAACCCTCATTGACAGCCACCGTCTTCTTTCTCCGCCATTAACGTACGCAGAGGTATGTACAAATTTACAGTCGTTTCTCCATCGCACCTTTTAATATCTGTATATGTTTGTTTAATACAGTTGAATTCAAAGATGGGATTGAAGGCGAAAAAGTCGATGATGAAGAAAACAAAAAAGGGTTCTTCCCAGTTGGCGGCGTCTGTTCGTAAAGACGAAGCTGCTGATTTCTTGGTGAGTTTTAATCACCGTGTTTAATATTTCTAATCAAATTTAGGTTTTATTACTATCTTCAATCCAATTCGTAGTATTTCTTAAAAAGTTTAACGAAGCTGTTAGGTCTTTTACTGAACTTATACCACCCGCAACAAGCCTAAGTAGAAATTTGAAAAGCACTCCGTTTTCAGAAGGTGATGTTTGATTGATTTGTATTTGTTTATATGTGTATGAAATAGCCATTAGAGGGTGGTCCAGCTCGAAAACTGCCAATTGTCGAAAACTCAGAAAATAAGGCTGCTGTGTTGTATATTGGAAGAATCCCTCATGGATTTTACGAGAATGAAATGGAAGGTAAATTTTTCTTATTTTTATCTGTTGACAGTTATAACTTTTATGCATATACACACGAATAATCTATAAATATATGGCTGAAGATGTGTTAGGATTACAAACTATGACTTGCTTTAACTTGATTTCTTTATACCACTTTTCATGTAGCCTTTTTCAAGCAATTTGGAGAAATCAGGAGGATAAGAATTGCACGGAACAAGAAGGTTAGATTTTTGGGTGTTTCACGTCAAAAGTGTAGTTTTGAAGTTGTTTCTGGTGCCATGTTTTGAAAAAAAATGATGTGTTGGTTGTTTGTTTTATCCGGTGTATAATCATGTTACAAAATTTTAATGGCTGCCTCTGATAGATGTAATGTTTTATATTGTATTTGATAAGGAAGGTAAACCAATTGCAATCGATATATATTATAATAATTAGATGCTTAGGACATGATAGGGTTTTAGGGTACGATTAGCATGTAGGAGAGTACATGACAGAACGGAACAAAAACTTGTTGTCCCATGTTTGGTCTAACAATTAGACCGAGACCGAACAAGACTGAGTGGGACAAAATGTACTTTTTCCCTCCCATAAAAATAGGCGGAACAAAAATCAGGGAGATGGGACAAACTTGGTAAATTACTAAACTACCCATGCAAAACCAAGACCATAAAGTCTTGCACAATTCTTTCACCTGCCCACCTCACTCCTGCCGGTCCAGTCCTGTGTTGTGTGATAATCTCTGCATTTCATTTATTAACTAGAGCCACGGAAAATGTTATATATCTGAAAATCTGAAACAGCTTGTTATATCAAATGACTTTGATTTAACATAGCCCTTTTGTCTATTCATTGCAGACAGGAAAATCCAAGCATTTCGGATTCCTTGAGTTTGCGTCTCCCGAGGTTGAACATAATCCAGCCTACATTTTAACTACGTTTTTTTGTTCATTATTGGGAGACTTGAACTTATTTATCAATTTGTGCAGGTGGCAAAGATTGTTGCTGAAACCATGCACAACTATCTCTTGTATGAGCATTTGTTGCAAGTACAGCTCATTCCTCCAGAGCGTGTTCATCCCAAGCTGTAAGCATTTGAAATTCTAACATAATGTGCTCAGATTGTTTGTTCGACGTCGTTATTAGGGGGCGTTTGGTTCATTTCAAGGAATGGGAATGGGAATAGGAATGAAAATGAAAATGAAAATGGGAATAGAGAATGGGAATATGAATGAGCATTACATTGATGTTGTTTGGTTAAACCAATATAATTAATAAAAAATTATTTTACATAATATTTTTAATACAATTCCAACATAAAAATATAAAAAAAATTCTATTTAACATTGAGATATGAAGGGACTCATGAGAAAAGATGACTTGGCGGGAATAAGATTTCCATTCTCCCCAATTTGGTCAGGAATGGAAATTAATGGGCGTAATGGACCCATTATATTATATCAAACCATACAACACTTTTCATAATCATTCCCATTCCTTACCCCTCAATACCCCCAACCAACCACCCCCTTAGTTCATCTGCAATCGGGTATGAAACTGATCAATACGTCAGATGAACATTTAAACTAGTTGTTTTATGGACAATGTTTAGAAGATATTTATTTAGCCCCATCCATTGTTGCATCGATATTATCATATAAAGGCTTGTTGTTTTACTTGGGAATTTTTCTTTTCTTTTTATTGTAGGTGGAAAGGTGTTAATCGTTATTACAAACCTTTGGACTGGGTTAATATTGAACGTAAACGCCAAAACAAGGTTATAATATATTCCACTCTTTTTCGTCAAGAAAATATCTCTTTCAGCTTCAACTTTATGCTGTATAACATTGCAACACTTGGTTAACTTTAATTTGATGGATTCAGGATAGAACATTTGAAGAGCACAGGAAGTTGGTAGATGGAATCTTGAAAAGGGACCAAAAAAGGCGCAAAAAGATCGAAGCTGCTGGCATTGACTACGAGTGCCCAGAAATCGTAAGAATCTAGTGATACTTGTTTATCAACAGTCTGCCCATTGGTTGGCTTTGAAGTCCATGACTTATTTTGCTGTATCTGATAATAAACAGGTGGGAAGTAATGAGCCTGCACCAAAGAAGATCAGGTTTGAAGACTAAGCCCATTTGGAGGGTAGTGGCTAGCGAAGTATGCATCTTTCGCATTATTCTTCTTTATAAAATCCCTATTTGCTGCATAGACAGTTAGGGTTAACCGTGCAGTGATTTCTTTCCGGCAGGTGGTGAAATGAAAAGATGCAATCTTTGATCAACTTACCAACAGGAAGCAGAAGGGTTTTTTCTAGGGTGTGTTTCTGCATATGTAGTTTGCTTGGTCACTATGGGATTGAATTTTTATGGACTTTGGGGTGTAGCTTATTATAGTAAAGTAGATGGAAATGTAGTCGAAATTTGGTATTTCAATGGTTTATGTTAATTGTATTCAATGGTTTCTTAGAAGTCTATTTTGAGCTCAGTAGAACAGACTCTAAGAAAGGGTTAAAGGGATTGAATTCCATTTGTATGCATCCAATTTAAGCAACAATGCCTATCCCCTGCTCTCACTATCATGCCCCCACCCAACACACCGGTACCGTCACAACAGCTACCCACCCCACCCTACACTAACCCAGTCAACCACTGACTACCAAGCCACTACTGTCCTCGTCACAACTGCCACCTCCATCCCACCTACCACCAATGCCATTATTGTCGTAGTCACAACTACCCACATCCAACCCCTGGTGGGCCGGTGTGGGTGTTCACAGCACGACGTGGGTGGTGGGGCGTCGGATGTCGGGGGCCGGGTGGTGGGGGCACCACCCTACCGACTATTATGTCACTGTTGTTTTCTTTATGAATTCAGTGCGTCTTATCTTCTACAAGGAAATCAGATACATGAATGTGTGTTTCTTTTGACAACAAATTTCAAAAATGAAATACATATGCTATTGAGAAAATTGAAAATCAAAGGAGAGTCCCGATCCCGACTCGCTCAACCTCCAACTAACTCTATCTCCATTTTCCTTCAGATCCTCGCCACCGCCATTGACGTTCCATTCTTCTTTATGGTCTGAAAATTGTGCTTTGATTCCTGTCCTCAGTTTGAGTTGTAAATATGGGAAATTGTGAGTTTTAATTGGTAGGAATCGGAAGAGAGGTTTAAGGATTGTTAGTGGTTATGTAATTGGGATCCTGAATGGAATCGGATGGGAGGGAGAATGGGATTTGAAACCTTAACGTTGTGTTCTCGAAACTCATTCTACGAAGGAAAGGAAAAGAAATGGAGGGAAAGGGTAGGAAAGTAAAAAAAAGCTCGTGTTCTTGAAACTCTTTTAGGACAGAAAGAAAAGGAAACGGAAGAAAAATAATGATAAGTTTCTTTCCAAAAAAAGGAAAGGAAAGAAATTAAATTTTTTTAAAAAATTACTAATATTATTAAAATGACAAAACTACCTGATCTTTAATTATAAAAGATATAAATTTTAAGGGTATATTAGTAAAAATGACGTATTTTCTTTCTTTTCTCTCATGTTCAAGAACACGAAAAAATAATTTATTTCCTTCGCTTTCCTTCTTTTTCTTTCCCTTTCGATAACACAAATGAAAAAATTATTTTCCTTTCCTTTCTTTTACCTTCCTATCTTTTCCATCCATCCGTTTTTTTTCTTTTATTTTCTCTCTAGATTAGAGAACACATCAAAAAATGTTTAGAAGGAAATGTGGATTAGACCAGGGTTTAATTACTAACGATTGTGGCATAATTTCAACTGCAATCCTTTTGGTTTAGTTTTTAACGCTATAAGCCCCTCATTAGTGGATTCATGGCGTCTTCTCTCCTCTAAATTCCAAGTTTTCAATCTTGACCAAAACGATACTAGAATAATCCAAAATGGATGTTACCTATTTTGTTTGATCAACTAAGGGACCGTTTACAAAACGCTTACTCGGGTAAGCGCTTACCAATTCACATTACCTACCGGATTAACATGACAAGAACCAAAAATCTTTACCCGGTAAGAGCGAATACAAGAACCGACAATCTTACCCGGTAAGTGTGGACGATGACTCTTACCTTACCACGTTTAGCGTTTATCGGGTGAATTGTTGCATACAAAACCGATTTGGTGGACGAAAATCTTACCCGGTAAAAAACGATATTGTAAAATTTACTGGTAACCGCTTACCCGGGTAGGCATTTGGTAAACGGCCCCTAACTGTTCTTGGAACAATCACTTACCAGGTGCCAAAATTTTCTTTTGATTAATAATTAAAAAACGCACGACCACAGTGGGAGTCGAACCCACGACCTTTTGATCCGAAGTCAAACGCGCTAATCCACTGCGCTATGCGGTCAATTGTTGATTCATTTGTGTTGTGTATGTATACATATATAGATTTTCTACACTTCCCCCTCCAAAAATTAAGATCTTTTAAATTACACGTCCCTGCGGTCTGCTCAGAATTTGGATTAGATTCTCTTATGTGCCGTTTACAAAACTCTTACCCGGGTAAGTTTTTACCAAGTCATATTAGCTTGCCGGATGAATATGGCAAAGACCAAGAATCTTATCCGGTAAAAGCGGAAGCAAGGACCAAGAGTCGAAATTAAAGACCGAGAGTCTTACCCGAAAAGTGAGTGCGACGACTCTTACCACGGTTAGCGTTTAACGGCTAAATTGTAGCATACAATGCCATTTTGGTGGACTAAAATCTTACCCGAAAAATAGGTGATAGTGTTGAATTTTACCGGTAAACACTTACCCGGGTAAGTGATTAGGTAAACAGCACCTTAGTTCTTACAATGTTTTTGTTTCATCTATATATATATATTTCATGATATGAATATTTTTATATGTGTTTATGAAATAAAATACAATTAAAAAGTTTTAAACTGTGAACCAAATACATATGAAATAAATATATGTTAATCAATAAATTAAATTTTAGACTTAGGGGCCGTTTACGAAATGGTTACCTGGATAAGTGCTTACCAAGTCACATTAGTTTACCGGATGAATATGGCAAGGACCATAAATCTTACCCGGTAAGAGCGGAAACAAGGACCGAGAGTCTTACCCGGTAAGTTAGTGCGACGACTCTTACCACGGTTAGCGCTTACCGGCTAAATTGTTGCACATGATCCATTTTGATGGACTAAAATCTTACCCGTGAAGTAAGTGATAGTGTTGAAATTTTACAGGTAAGCACTTACCAATGTGGTATCAAGTTCCTCTTACAAGGCAACATTTGTTCCCCCCACCCCCAACCAATGTGGGATCTTACATACAACATAACTAACAGAAAAATATATGTTTTAATGAAATCAAATAAATAAGTAAAAAGTAAAAAAAATAGGATCAAACTGTAAAAATTAGTATACACAAGGACCAAATATGTAATTTTCCCATTCACTTTTTAGATAAATTAACAGCTAATTTTAACAAGGTTGGATGGAGGGATGAAAATGAATACAAAATAGAAACCACAGGGATGAAAAAGTAGTTTTTAAATACTAGGGACGAAAATCATTATAAATATTGAACCACGGAACGAAAATCGTAGTTTACTCTAAAATGAAAGTTGCATGGCAATTGGCATTACATTCAAATGGTACGGAACGGGAAAGTGCGCTAAAAATATCCACACATGTCTTGTACAAGACCTTGCAAGATGACATGTTATGCCATGTGGCTTGCAAGGTCTTGCAAGTGTAACAACTCCTTTCACAATTAGAAAGGTCTTTAACAAACAAATATATATTAAACAAATTCAATTTTGGTTTATTTAATTTATTTATTTGATTGTTTAAACATTAATTATTAATATGTTTATTAAGTTTAATTCATTTATTAGTTTATTTGAACATTAACTTTTATTATATTTATTAAAATTTATTACCCACGTTTTATTTTAAAAAAACTACATTTTTATGCAATGTTTTTTATTTAAACTACTAAAATAAAAGTATATTAATATAAAAAATTACGAAAGTAAAAATACTAACAAATAAACGTACGCAAACATAAAAAATGTAATGTTTGTTGTGTAATATTTGTATTTTAATAAACATTGCATGCTTTCAATATATCTATGTATTTTATTTGTTAATTAAATTATATTTACACAAAATATAGTAAAAGAAAACCCAAGTAAAATTTTAGTTATCTATATTTTATAATTAATTTATTAGTTGTATTATACTTATCTATATTATTTATATTGTAATTTATTATTTTAGAAATGAGTTTGATCCTGCATGGATATGAAAGGTGTTATTGCAAAACTGATGTGACATTTTAAAAATGACTTTTGTATTGCAGGAGTGCGGATTGTCCATCTGTCTACGGTAATCAAGAAATCAATGGATAAAAATAAAAGGGAATTTAATTAAAATACCCAAAGTTTGACTTTGACTTACCAAAATACCCATTTCTCTCTCGAATTTGCCAAAATACCCATTTTTTTCTCAAAGGAGGTCCGCGATCGCGGACAGGGACCAATTTTGAAAAATTTGATCCCGCGATCGCGAAGAAAAGTCCCGCGATCATGTGATTTTGATTGTTTTGATTTGCAATTTACACTTTCAACCCCTATACTTATTTACTTATTTTACTTTATACATTTTACTTTCATAATTTTAATTTTACATTTAATACATACAATCGTTTATTAACTAAAATAGGTTAAAAAAATACGTTTTAATTTTAACAAGTTACACCATTATAATCGTCCCTTCGATACGTTCGAAATGAGCCCAATATTGAATATTTTTGGATTTATTTATTTTATTATATATCATATATATTACATAAAAATATTTTTAATATTTACAATTCATACCCTTATAGTTAATTATTTAATTTATGGTACATCTCTTATTTTTTTCAATTTTGTTTTACACTCCTATCGCATTAACATAATAATCATATATTATCTAATTCATTAAATCGTTTTAAATTATTATTATTTGTATGTGTTTATAGATATCGTGAATAGCAATAGGACAAAGTTTCACGAGAAGAATATGAAATGGGGTTTTGACAAGTTGGTATCACTGGACTCATTTAAAAATTGTGAAAATTGGTATTTGGCGAATGATGATTCATGTGTGTTTGGAGCTGAAGTATTTGCAGTTACAAAGTATGCACAAAAGGATCGATGTGTATCCATCACAAAGCCTCCGCCAATTTTTAATACTTACACTTGAACCATCGATAATAAAATAAATAAAACGTATTTTAACTATAAGAGTACCATAAATTAAATAATTAACTATAAGAATATGAATTTTAAATATAAAAAATATTTTTATGTAGTATATATGATATATATTAAAATAAACAAATCCAAAAATATTCAATATTGGGCTCATTTCGAACGTATCGAAGAAACGATTATAATGGTGTAACTTGTTAAAATTAAAACGTATTTTAGTTAACAAACAATTATATGTGTTAAATGTAAAATTAAAATTATGAAAGTAAAAGGTATAAAGTAAAGTAAGTAAATAAGTATAGGGGTTGAAAGTGTAACATTCAATTGAAAATCACAAATTTGTGTGGATCTCGGGACTTTTCTTCGCGATCGCGGGATCAAATTTTTCAAAATTGGTCCTTGTCCGTGATCGCGGACCCCTTTCGCGAAAAAATGGGTATTTTGGCAAATTCGAGAGAGAAATGGGTATTTTGGTAAGTCAAAGTTAAACTTTGGGAATTTAATTAAAATACCCAAAGTTTGACTTTGACTTACCAAAATACTCATTTTCTCTTTGATTTTGCTAAAATACCCATTTTTCCGCGATTAGGTCCGCGATCGCGGACCAGAGTTCATTTTGAAAATTTTGTATCCCGCGATCGAGGGAGTGTCCTGAATCAATTTGGTGAGTTTTGATTTGATATTTACACTTTCAACCCCTATACTTATTTAATTACTTTACTTTATACCTTTTACTTTCATAATTTTAATTTTATATTTAACACATATAATCGTTTATTAACTAAAATACGTTAAAAAATTCGTTTTAATTTTAACAAGTTACACCATTATAATCGTCTCTTCGATACGTTCGAAATGAGCCAAATATTGAATATTTTTGGATTTATTTATTTTAATATATATCATATATATTACATAAAAATATTTTTTATATTTAAAATTCATATTCTTATAATTAATTATTTAATTTATGGTACTCTTATAGTTAAAATACGTTTTATTTATTTTATTATCGATGGTCCAAGTGTAAGTATTAAATATTGGCGGAGGCTTTGTGATGGACAAATATCTATCCTTTTGTGCATACTCTGTAACTGCAAATACTTCAGCTCCAAACACACATGAATCATCATTCGCCAAATACCCATTTTTACAATTCTTAAATGAGTCAAGTGATACCAACTTGTCAAAACCCCATTTCATATTCTTCTCGTGAAACCTTGTCCTATTGCCATTCACGATATCTATAAACACATACAAATAATAATAATTTAAAACGATTTAATGAATTAGTTAATATATGATTATTATGTTAATGCGATAGGAGTGTAAAGCAAAATTGACAAAAATAAGAGATGTACCATAAATTAAATAATTAACTATAAGGGTATGAATTGTAAATATTAAAAATATTTTTATGTAGTATATATGATATATAATAAAAAAAAAATCCAAAAATATTCAATATTGGGCTCATTTCGAATGTATCGAAAAGACGATTATAATGGTGTAACTTGTTAAAATTAAAACGTATTTTAGTTAATAAATGATTATATGTGTTAAATGTAAAATTAAAATCATGAAAGTAAAAGTTATAAAGTAAAGTAAGTAAATAAGTATAGGGATTGAAAGTGTAAATATAAAATCAAAACAATTAAAATCACATGTGTCGCGGGACTTTTCTTCGCGATCGCAGGATGAATATTTTCAAAAATGTCGTATTTTCTTTCTTTTCTCTCATGTTCAAGAACACGAAAAAATAATTTATTTCCTTCGCTTTCTTTTTTTTTCTTTCCCTTTCGATAACACAAATAAAAAAATTATTTTTCTTTCCTTTCTTTTACCTTCCTATCTTTTCCATCCACCGGTCATTTTTCTTTTATTTTCTCTCCGGATTAGAGAACACATCAAAAATTGTTTAGAAGGAAATGTGGATTAGACCAGGGTTTAATTACTAACGATTGTGGCATAATTTCAACTGCAATCCTTTTGGTTTAGTTTTTAACGCTATAAGCCCTTCATTAGTGGATTAATGGCGTCTTCTCTCCTCTAAATTCCAAGTTTTCAATCTTGACCAAACGATACTAGAATAATCCAAAATGAATGTTATCTATTTTGTTTGATCAACTAAGGGACCGTTTACAAAACGCTTACTCGGGTAAGCGCTTACCAAATCACATTACCTACCGGATTAACATGACAAGGACAAAAAATCTTTACCCGGTAAGAGCGAATGCAAGAACCGACAGTCTTACCCGGTAAGTGTGGACGATGACTCTTACCTTACCACGGTTAGCGCTTATCGGGTGAATTGTTGCATACAAAACCGATTTGGTGGACGAAAATCTTACCCGGTAAAAAGCGATATTGTTAAATTTACTGGTAACCGCTTACCCGGGTAGGCGTTTGGTAAACGGCCCCTAACTGTTCTTGGAACAATCACTTACCAGGTGCCAAAATTTTCTTTTGATTAATAATTAAAAATCGCACGACCACAGTGGGAGTCGAACCCACGACGTTTTGATCCGATGTCAAACGCGATAATCCACTGCGCTATGGGGTCAATTTTTGATCCTTTTGTGTTATGTATGTATACATATATAGATTTTCTACACTTCCCCCTCCAAAAATTAAGATCTTTTAAATTACACGTCCCTGCGGTCTGCTCAGAATTTGGATTAGATTCTCTTATGTGCCGTTTACAAAACATTTACCCGGGTAAGTTTTTACCAAGTCATATTAGCTTACCGGATGAATATGGCAAAGACCAAGAATCTTATCCGGTAAAAGCGGAAGCAAGGACCAAGAGTCGAAATTAAAGACCGAGAGTCTTACCCGAAAAGTGAGTGCGACGACTCTTACCACGGTTAGCGTTTAACGGCTAAATTGTAGCATACAATGCCATTTTGGTGGACTAAAATCTTACCCGAAAAGTAGGTGATAGTGTTGAATTTTACCGGTAAACACTTACCCGGGTAAGTGATTAGGTAAACAGCACCTTAGTTCTTACAATGTTTTTGTTTCATCTATATATATATATTTCATGATATGAATATTTTTATATGTGTTTATGAAATAAAATACAATTAAAAAGTTTTAAATTGTGAACCAAATACATATGAAATAAATACATGTTAATCAATAAATTAAATTTTAGACTTAGGGGCCGTTTACGAAACGCTTACCCGGGTAAGTGCTTACTAAGTCACATTAGTTTACCGGATGAATATGGCAAGGACCATAAATCTTACCCGGTAAGAGCGGAAATAAGGACCGAGAGTCTTACCCGGTAAGTTAGTGCGACGACTCTTACCACGGTTAACGCTTACCGGCTAAATTGTTGCACATGATCCATTTTGATGAACTAAAATCTTACCCGGGAAGTAAGTGATAGTGTTGAAATTTTACAGGTAAGCACTTATCCGAGTAAGTGATTAGGTAAACGGCCCCTTAGATGAAAATTTTCGTATGATGCCTTACGATAACAATTCTTACAATTATCATAATATATGCTATTAAGAGTAAATTTAAGGATTGATTTAATTCAAACTATTGATCATCCATATATGCAGTTGAGATTTTAACAAATACATGGCTTGTATTTATGATATACGCTCACTCCGTACGTACGTACGTGAAGAGTAATTCTTTATTTAAAAACTTAGGGTGCGTTTGGTACGTAGCATGATAGGACAGGACAAGGTGGGACGGGACAAAACAAGACAGGACAGAACATGTGTTCCATGTTTGGTAAGACATAACTGGACAGAACAGAACAGATAACATTGGCTAATTTATCCTTACTAAATTTAAAGAATGAATAAAATATGAAATAGAAGATTTATTTGATGTTTTAGAAGATAATTAAATTTTATTTTGAGGTTATATTGGTAAAACATAAGTCTATTCCACTTTGTTTCAGCTTGTTTCATGGGGTGGGGTTGGAACAAGCATGTTCCAGTTTGTTCCAACTTGTTCCAGTCTATTCTACATAAAGTCCTGCCAAACGTGGGACATTGGACCCTATTCTGTTTTGTTCTGTCCTATCCAATGTACCAAACGCATATAGGACGAGAAAAGATAACGAATAGAGAAATTAGTAGAAATTGGGCCACAAATCACATGCCACCGGTTTTGTTGTTGGGCTAGATTTTTTGGCCCCCGTTTTTTTTGACCCTATTATTCTTAACTTTTAAACTTTATACTAACTAAATTTATCCTTATAAGCTTATTATTTTATTTAAAAATGTTTCTCGTATTTATAATATGCATCAATTTCTATTACATATTTTTTTTCTTTAATTAAAATACATTATAGTTTGTTTAAATATCTATAATTCAAATATCTTGTCATTCCAATTTTGTGTAATACTATATCTTCATAGTTTCATTTAAAAATCTCTAGATAGAAAATTCACTTTATGCTACTCTCATAAATATTGACTTTCTGGCACAGTATTTATGACTGAAGTCGATGTCCACCGCTTCAAACTATGAAATAAATATTGACAACAATCTATGACGTGTAGCTCAGTTGGCAATGGGGTGGGGAGACTTACCCAATAACCCACAACAACAGTTTCGATCAACTCTCTATACCAATAATCGTACCTAAAACCCCAATTAGACAAGAAACTTGCGACAAGTTGTTACACATAGACGAAAGTGAATTGTGTGAGTTTATTTCGATGCGGGTATGTGTTGTGATAGCCCATGTCACATAAATATGAAAATTTAACTCGATTACAGAATATATGATATAAAGATCAAATATATGGGTGTTTTGTAAAATTATGTAGGATTCGTACTTGAAGGTTAACAAGCTTATAATATGACTGTTTAAGACGTAAATACTTGAAAGTATAAGAGCAACATAACATTATGAACGAATTCAACAACATTTTTTCAAGAACGAATTCAACAACATTTTTTGAAAAATAAAAATGAAAACAAATTCTATTAAATAAATCTCGTAATATTTTTTTTGGGAATGGTGTCCTAGGCTATTCCTAGACTAATTAATCCCTTGGCAAATTATGACTGTGAGACATCAGCCCTGATTAAACCTCAGTGGCCACAATTGTTGTGTACCCCTGAATTAGAACCTTGAGTAGATGGGATATTCCACCATATTTCCCAGGGCCTTAACCAGTACGCCACAACCCTTGTGATTGTAATATTTAACTTATCTTAATTTACTTGGTCCATTTTTTAACATGTTTGAAAAAAATTTAGAAGAAGCCTTCTACAAGTTACTGTTTACCACAGACTTGGTCGATTTTCTTTTCTTTTGTTGAAAAAGAACGACATTTTTAAAATAGAAATGAGACAAAGAAGAAAGTCATAAACGATAATTATTGGACAAAATATCCTCAAACGAAGACCATAATTAATAAGACACTAATTAATAAATGAAGCCTCCAAATTTGGTGCATTTTGATTAATCTAACAAGCTATCAACATCAGACCACTTGCTCAAATTTTCAGTAGTTTCTGCTTTCAAAATATCATCGTTAAAAGCATATGTTAAATTGTATTTCTTGATTAAAAACCAATCTTGAAACTTCAAAAATAAAAATGGAGCTAAAGGAAATAAAAAAATAGGGTTAAAGTTAACGTGAGAAGTGATTATCAATCGTTGGATTATAAATTGATGCACATCCGGATGAAATGCACCAGACAATTAATACCTGGTAAAAAATAACAATATTGCCATCATATATAATCACATATTTTCATGTACACAAACATATAACATTGGTTTGTAAATGCAAAATCTATCAAGCGAATGATCATGCACACAACCACATTGTTTCAGGTTATTCGGTTTTTGGGTTGAACAATTTCATTTTTTTTTTACTATTTTGGTTAACCTAAATAGCAAATTATACCATTATTTTATATATTTTATCTCTAGATAATTGGGTTGAGTAAATAAAACAATTAACATATGATAAACCTATTATATTAAAGCTAAATAACATGAGATTGAAATAGATTTAATAAAACAGTACATAAGAACTAGATACTGGGATGCTTAATATCGAAATGGATTTGACAAAAGAGTACACACGATATAGAGATTAATTTATTTATTTTGGTGGAAAAAAAATCAAATATGCGGGGTCTTGTAAAAATTAAGTTCTTAAAGTATGAAACCATGCCATTTGTGAAGAGGTAATTTTTAAAGCAAAATACAAGTTATTTTAACTTTTGATCGGGTTCAAGAGACCTTAGAGCATCTTCAACAACTTCCCTAAATTTTTTCCAAAATGGGAAAACAAAAGTTAAAATCCTCAAAAAAATTTGCTTCCGTCTCCAACAGATTCCTCATTTTAGGGATTTCTAGTTTTGGGGTATTCTTCAAATATGGAGAAAATTTTAGGGAATCTCCAACTTTCTCCAAAATGGGAAAGGATTTGGAGAAGCTGTTGGAGATGAGTTTAAGACCAAAATTCTCATATTCCTCATTTTCTCCAAAATAGGGAAGCTGTTGGAGATGTTCTTATTACTTTGTATGTGGCTTTGCCACTACTTCTATACACTTGTATGTAACGTAATTTATAACAAAAGGGTCATTAATTTAGCCTGATCGATAAAAAATATCTCTAACATTTTTTTCATAATTTATTTAAAATAGAGTTATAAAGGTGAACACCGCTAAACTAAAATTTTCTTCATAATTTATTTAAAATTATAATTCAACCTGCTTATAATTTCTATTTATAATTATAATTCAACCTGCTTATAATTTCTATTTATAATTAATTTATTAAAATATTTAATACATTTATAACAAACTTTTTATAGAAAAACAATTTTTTGTTCTCTTTGCTCCTTCTTTCCCTTGCCAAATACAAAACAATGTAAACTTTTATCATCTAAATTTTCATTTTGGAGATTTTTACCACCTCCAAACATGGAGTTTTTTTTTTCTCAATCTTATCTCTGTAGGAAAATTAACTGTTTTAGCAAAAAAAATTATGGTGGTTTCACCTCCTAACTACTTTCTCCCTATTTTTATTGAAATAGTCACCAAATCCGTAAAAATAGGTTCGTAATTACGGGCCTACCTTAAAAAAACGAATCTAGTCGATTTAAAAAAAAAAATCCATATTGGTAACTTGGGTCAAAGTTTTTTTTTAAGAAAAATTGATTAAATTTGAATTTTTTAATAAAAAAAATGGTTAGAAGATAAAACCACTATCAAAAAATAGTTAGAATAATTAATTTACCTTTATTCTAATGGAGCTAGAACATATAAGGAAAAAAATTCAAAAAAATTGTTACATTGATTCTCTTGATTTTGCTTTAAGACAGTCAACATTGTTTAGATTCTTATGTTCTAAGAAAGTCAACATTTTTAAGACTTGACTTGGAACATCTCCAAAAGTTTTTTTAAAATTTCTAAAACAAAGAACTAAAATTTAATATTTCTAAAAAAAATTACATCCATTTCTAACAGATTCTCCATTTTAGAGAAATAAACATTGATTATATTATTAAAATATTATTTCTTTCTCTAAATATTTATTTACAAAATTTTATATTGGTGCCTTCATTTAGTAATCATTTTTGGGTTATCTCCATATTCGAAGAAAAACCCATTCTCCCTCCTACGTTCTCTATTTTGGAGATAGTTTTAAGAAAGTTATTGAAACAAAATTGTAGCTCAAAATCCCTATATTTTTTTCTCTATTTTAAAAAGCTGTTAGAGATGCTCTCACAATATACAATTTGTCTTTCCATATATAATGGTCGTGGAACCAATAAAATCAGTGTCATAGTGGTGAGAGTGACACTTCTTTTTTTGCAAAATATATATCAAAAAGATTATTCATAACAATAAGGGAAATTAATTAAAATGCCCCAAGTTTGTTTTTCACTTACAAAAATACCCCATCTCTCTCCCGGTTTACAAAATATATATTAAAAAGATTATTCTCTCAATCGAGGACACACCCAGGCTGGTAGCTGATAAACTAGCTGTTGACTGATAAGCTAGCTGGTAAAAAAGTCATGTTTGGCAAAAAGTAGCTTATAAACATTTAAATGACCAAAAAAGACATATTAAAAAAATAGTTAATAAATAATAATTAATATTAATGAGGGCATAATTGGAATATTTACAAAAAACTACTCATAAGCTACTCCAAGTAGTTTTTCAAAAAACTAGCTTATGGTCATCCAAACATATACTCAAAAAATAAGCTAGTTTTTTTTGCCAAACAATGCCTTAGGGGGCGTTTGGTTCACTAGAAAGTGATGGAATCTGGTGGAATTGGAATGTGACATTCCATTGACCAGATTCCATTCCAGTGTTTGGTTCAATCTTTTGTAGCATGGAATCTTAAAACTTTCCATTGAATTCCAATTTTTATGTATTTGACATTCCATCACATATTGCTGGGATTTCAATGGAATGGAATGTGTTCTTTTTTTTATTCCAAAAATACCCCTTGCCAAATCAAACAACCCAGCAACATCTAACCTAGACAGAAATAGAACAGAAATCGAACCAGTAGAAATCGAAGCAGTAGCAACATACAGAAAACAAATCAAAGCAGTAGCAACCATGGAGAAATTAGAGCGCCGACCGCCGAAGGTTGTGGAGGGGGGCGGCTGCCGGAGGTTGTGGAGACGGTGGATTAGAGCGCCGGCCGCCGGAGGTCGTGGTCTCGTGGAGGCGTGTTGAAGAAGAAGAAGTGAAGAACTCAAGAACCCTAGGCTTGTTGAAGAAGAAGAAGTGAAGAACTCAAGAACCCTAGGCTTGTTGAAGAAGAAGTGAAGAACCCTAGGCGTGTATCTGATTTTTGGAATTGGGGGAACCATAGTGTGATTGGTATTGATATTAATATTATTAGTGTAAATTTATATTTATATTATTATATGTAAATATATATATATATATATATATATATATATATATATATATATATATAATATTTTCTTCTAATTATATATAGAAACCGGGTAAAAGCATTTTTTTTGTTTAAAAAAATTAAAATCAACAAAAGGGTATTTTGGTCATTTACTCAAATTTCATTCCAATTCCAAAGCTGCATTCTGTGAACCAAACAGACAGATTCCAATTCCTTTAACAGATTCCATTCCAATTCTGTCAACCAAACAGCTGGTCAAACCTGACAACATTCCATTCCAATTCCTCCAAAGTCAAATTTCTTTGACAGATTCCATTCCATCCAAAAACATTCTGCGAACCAAACGCCCCTTAGTGTGTCCACGATGGTCCTCGATTTTTTAAAATATATCAAAAAAGTTGTTGATTAAAATGTTTTAGAATGCTACAAATTGTTAGGTGTGTCCTCGATTGAAGTGTGTTCTCGATAATTGCTTGGGTGTGTCCTCAATTGACCTACGATTTTATGAATTGTCCGCGATCGAGGATAACATTTTGAAAAAATCGTGGATGGTTTTGAATTTTGTATTTTAATCCGCGATCGAGGGTCAAATTGCGGAAAAATTTGTATTTTTGTAAACCGGAAAAGAGGTGAGGTATTTCTGTAAGGAAAAGTTGAAGTTAGGGCATTTTAATTAATTTCCCTAACAATAATTTAAATTAAATTTCTATGCAAGAGAACTAATATGTTATAAACTATATTAACTATTTTAATGATATTGTAAAATCTATTAAAATTTATTATAATTTATTGTGAATTTTTTTATTTTTAACTCTATGTTACAAAGTATAAAGACCCAACCAAAAATTATCATGCAAAACATCAATTTCATAACATCCTAAAATCACGATCTCAAAATGTCATTACAAATATTCAAATAGGTTTTGGAAACAACCTACACAACTGAGAAAAACTAATAACTAGAGTGTCACTAGGCTTCTTGACTCTTCTTGCTAAGCTCAGCCTATTTGCCCGAGCTCCTGGAAACCTGCTTACCTGAAAGGTTTTAATTTGAAAATGCGAGGGTTAGACCATGAGGTCTAGTGAGTCCCTCCTAACAGTTATCAAAGCATTTAAAAAAAACAGTTTATCTTTTCAGCTTTAAACATTCATACTCAACACGTCAAAATCATATACGGACTAAAGTCCGCCTCCTCGTAATCTGACACCCTGAAGCCACCCGAAGGTGACAACGAGTCAGCCTCATGCTGCCTTGCGGAGCCTCGCTCCTGGCATATAGGGACCTCCCTTCCCGCATGAGAGCTGGCGGAACTACTCTCCCGTCTTTGCCAGTTTACGTCTCCTTGATGTATGCATACATTCTACATAAAACTTTAAACAACTTCCATGCAATTAAAGCATAATAATAAAGCATGGCAATTCTCAACATTCATAACACATTTTGATAACACTTTAAAAGCCACACATTTTAGTTTAGAAAACTCACCTGAGGCTCTTACTTCTCGTTCCTAAACAGTTCCAAACTTCCAAATCGACTTCCCTGAATAAACGGGCATAAAACAACAACTCAGCAAAAGTATCCGGACAACTCAGGTTTTCCGGACAACCCTACTTTTCCGGACGCTAAAGAGTCCGGACACCCACACTAACCGGACGACAACCTAGTCCGGACAACACCCTTATCCGGGTAACTACTATTCTCCGGACGATACCCCTTTCCGGGTACCGAACTTACTGGACACAATACTTTACCGGACATAACTCCTACCCGGACAACTTCCTATCCGGACAACTTCCTATCCGGACAAACCACACGTCCGGAGACCTCCTAGTCATGAATGAATCCGGACGCCCGAGAAGGTGTCCGGACGTCGACCTGGTCCGTTTTTGGGCTGAAATCCATAGGCTAAACTCGATTCTCTCGAACTAAAGATTAACAATAGCAACAACAACTATAAACTTAGCAATTAACGGTTTCTTAGCAACAATATCACAATAAGAGGCTCGATTTCTCCCTCCCACCTTCAAACTCTACTTTTTAACCAAAACTAAAAAAGGATAAACATTCTATAACCCAACCACAGATTCGAGATTAAAGGAGGTTTACCTGGTTGATTGAATGATGAAGGACCTCTTCTTCCCTCTCCAAATCCGAAATCCTTTCCTCCTTTCTTGCTTTGTCTCCTTTTCTTCCTTCCTCCTTTGTTTTCTATTCTTTCCTTCTCTTTCTTTCTTTTGATCTTCCAGCCGTCAACAACAACCAAAATCAGTAATAGCATGACTCACCTAGGGTTTTGTGCCCTTTAAGTACCTCCTCTCTTCTTTACCAAATAGCCCTTCAACTTTCTTTAATATTAACTTTTAACCTAAAACGTAACTTCCTTCCATTTTGGTCCGGGTCGTTACAACACTTCCCCCTCAAAAGAATTCCGTCCCCGGAATTTCGTTTACAAAAAAGGTGAGGGTATCAGGTCTGCATAACTAATCCGACTTCCACGATGCCTCTCGTCTCTTAAGATACCTCCACTGAAACTTCACTCAGCGTACTTCTTTGTGTCTCGACTTTCGTACTTTACTACTCACAACTTCAATCGGTCCTCCTACGTAAGTCAAACTCTCATCAATACTGATGTCCCCTCTAAGAATCAACCACATCGACTTCTGACAAACACTACTTTAGATTCGAGACATGAAATGTCGGATGGACACCCATTCACTTCTCTAGACAGTCTTACACGTATACCGCTCCTCTAACTCGTTCACTAATGGCGAAAGTCAACTTCTTATCGCCTGTATTTCTCGCAAGATCGCTATCATCTCACTTCCCACATCGGCTCTTCCACGAAAGAGACGTGTAACACACTAAAGATTTCTTCTCCAAATCTCACCGAGTACCTCAAGATCGCGCACCATTTATTCAACTTTCATAACTTCGACGGCTCCACAGACTTAGTCCATCTTACCTATCTCTCAAACTTCAAGGCTCAAAAGCCTTATGTTCCTCAATCCAACCAGCTCAATCCTGCTCAGTCCCCCAAACCGTTCTGATGGGGAACATAACCGCACCCCATACTCAGAAAACCGCCTTCGGCGAGTCACCACTTTGCTAAAACGTGTCATCTTGCATTATTTACTTGCAACCTCTCCGAATACTATACTCGCTTAAACACCACTAGAAGAATCCAAGGCCACCCGCGCCTCCATTTGCTCGCTTCCGCCTCCACGTCGGAACTCGCGGTTATTCAACACGTCTACTTACGGTCTCTCATACCCCCTTTACTCCCTTAAAAGAAGGAACTTGGCGGAAATTCCCCGCCACTACAACGAGACTCTAAGACCAGGAATCATCACTCTCCTGACCACTTGGCGCAAGGCCACCCTTGCACCTCTTGACGACTCACACCTAAGAGTTCTCTCCTCGAGTTACCTGTAATTCTAGTCCACTTCTTCCAACCGATATGCGCCTAAGCAGACCGTATTCCCTTCCCGAATCACATCGGCTACCGCTCGACAACTAACTCGCACGTTCTCACCACATCATCATTTCACATTTAATCGTGGCCAAAAATGGGAAACTCTAAAATTCTTTACTGTAGTGCTCACCTGTTCGAATTGAACTTATCCCGAAGGCTCATCAACTTCTTACTGACTGCCACAAACGTCCAGTCTCATAACATAACTTCGGTTATCCTCGCTCAACTTGGAAGACTAACCTAGGTCGCACTCTACTGTTCTCAATAGCTTACACTGAACGATCAGTTCGTTTGACCGCTTCTCACAATATCGCCAACTCGACTCGAAACATTCGACTATCTTATCCGCTTCTTTCCTGCACCAGACGTACAAAATCCTTTTCCTCAAAACTCTTTCTAGAAGTTCACACACTTACCGGCAAGCTATTCACGCTACTCCACCTCTTGGTGTTACTGACCAGCTTACTACTTCTAACCTTCTCTTCTATCCCAACGTACTATCTTCACCTCCACACAATAACGTGAAGCATCACCTCTCAAACATTACCTGCCTCTTTCTTCCAACCTTTTCACTTGCTGAAACGTTTACTCGTTTCTAAACATACCCAAACGGTGGCATCAAAGTTCTAACTTAAGGAATTCAAACAAGTCATCTCGAAATGACATCTGTGTTCGAAGTCATTGCACATCTTTGGATCTCTCACTAATACATCCTCTAATCATTCCTCCATACCTAAGAAACAACTCACATTCTTCAAAGATTTCGCATCTACTACCCCACATCTTTGACTAACCCATCCATCGCCTTCTCTAAAATTTCCAAAGGTTTCAACCACATACCTACTTATCGACTCACACAATCAAAAACACTTGGTTTCTTATTTGGGTAATCACTTACTCCCGCTCCGACATTTCCTTCCGAACATAATCATATCACAACGTCACTTACACCTACGTGCTCCAACAATTTGGTTAACAAATCGTATATCTCGTACGAAACCCCCAAAAGGCTTCTATCTGAAGCTTCCTTTATTTCTAACATCACATCACTATGATACTAGCTGGTACATTTAACTCGGAAATTAATGCCATTACCTATCTGTACATTCCTCACTCATCACATCATACTGCAGACCAAATCTCTCATGGCCATTCTTACACCATTTATACTTGCCTTCACATCTTCACGCAAACACAACCGAGTCTATCTCGCTACTTAGTCCTCTCTCGGCTTGTCGAACTATAACTCACGAGTTCTCAATTAACTCAAACACAAACATTCTAGCTAGCTCTTCACGATCCGAGCCCTTACATAAGCTGGGCACAGTCCCTTACTGGACAATAAAATCTACATACTAACTTCGCTCGGGTTCATACCTCGTCATTCTACGATCTCTCCATACTTCATAAATAAAACGCTTAATCAAAATCATAACTTCTCATCCTCTTAGCACCCCTACAAGGTGTTCTATCAACTTTCACCCTTCTGGTTCAGGTCGTCGGCCTCGGCCATCATACACAACTGTCGACTTTTACATCGATTGACAACCTGAAACTACTTTCTTAACTTAGTCTTTAACAAGGGTTCCTCACGGAACCCAACTCTTCCAACATATCATAAACAGCTTCATGATCTGTCTCCCTCTTTTCGAAACCTACTCATGTAACATCAACATTACAAGCTCACCTCGAAACTCATACTTCTATGCCATAGGCATTTCGTTCTTCCTTACTACACTACCCATAACGAGTTGCAAAACCAACACCTTGAAGGCTTCAAATCCTTCCTCCGGACACAACCGTCCCTTGACAACCGTACTTCTAGTTTCCGAACAAGGGTGCAAACCCTCATACAACCGACACTGTAATCCACTTCCGACTCTACCGCTAATCACCTTTCCTCTTGAACACAAATATTAAGGCTACAACATTCTTTCCTGATTTGTCCGACACTTCCCCACGCTTGAAGTTCTTCCTTAGCTTAACATACAACATCCTACGACCTAGTGAGTTCATAGCCATCATGCATGACAACGCAATAGATAAATCATTTTGTACCTTTTATCATTTCCAATGGACAACGTTTGAAAGCATAATGGGTACACATGCCCCCATCACTCTTAAAATTCAATGCCCTGCACAACGATCTCGAGAATCGTTCGCATGCAACTATCCATAAACTAAATCTTACTCCACCAAATTATGTCGTGACGACAGAAATATATATTGAGTGAAAATCTTTCCATACGACCCCATCCTGAAAGAAATTACCGACACGAAGTAAACCAGTCGGTTTTCATACTCATTTATGTAACTTCAGCATGTCAATACTTATTTTGGTTATAAAAGTTTTGCATTCAATCGTTTCCTTGGCTTTTTGCAAATATTTAACTCGTCATGAAAAGAGTGAAATACTTTACAAATTATAAAACTCGAAGCTTCATTGTGCCATGTGAATGAAATCATCTTTTTCTTTAAACATACGCGTGCACATCCTGACTCATTTTCGATCAAAAATTTATCTTTACACGTTTAACTTAAATCGTGAAAATTTCATGTTACCTAAAAGGACACCATGCATGAGACTCTACTTGCATTTGAAGGCTACTCACTCTAACAAGGTCAACTGTTTTACTCGCTGAGTTTATCCTTGACATTCTACCTACGACCAACGGTCGCCCTCTCGGTCATGCAATAACTTGCTGAACATGCTTTCCACATCTCACTTACTCAACCATTCCATACTATTCTCGTCTTGAACAATTTTCTCACATTCTACCACTACACGCTTTTAATTCTCTACTGATATCTCCCTTCAACGTTCCTGCTACTGAAAAGCTCGACTAAAGAGTCAATGCCCCAATCTTGCACTTGCTATTGAACTTACGCTTTCAAGATCTCGACATTGTCCTTTCTCATCATCCCAACTGATCTCCCCCACAATTTCTAGAATCAGGACTCTCCTGAACCAGGAGTCTTACTCACAAGTAATCGCTCATTCTCTTCGAACCCACGAAGATCTAACTCTAGACGACTCAATACATTCCAAACAACTTCCATCTCTACGATGTGTACATACATCGCATCATAACTGATCTTCTACGATATCTTCCCAACAATGAGTCTCAATCTACTTCTTAGTGATCTTACCGGCATCCTAAAGTCTTGGCACACGACATAAACACTAGCTTTTGACTACCACTTCGGAATAATAAGGCAGGTTAAGCACATACATGTACCTGTAAGTTCACAATTACACTGGCCAGGTGGAATTTCAAACTTACCTTACATGACAGTCCTCAGTACCCTATTAGTCCTATCTCTATAATAGTGTCCTCCTAACGCGTTTCATGTATCTACATTAGTGCCCTCCTAACGCATTTCCTGATTCTCAGTTGTGATTTCTACTCCCAAGTTTAAGTTTAGGCCCGTCCGGTCACTTAAATCCCTTAAACTACGGCTCTGATACCAACTATAAAGACCCAACCAAAAATTATCATGCAAAACATCAATTTCATAACATCCCAAAATCACGGTCTCAAAATGTCATTACAAATATTCAAATAGGTTTGCGAAAACAACCTACACAACTGAAAAAAACTAATAACTAGAGTGTCACTAGGCTTCTTGACTCTTCTTGCTAAGCTCAGCCTATTTGCCCGAGCTCCTGGAAACCTGCTTACCTGAAAAGGGTTTAATTTGAAAATGCGAGGGTTAGACCATGAGATCTAGTGAGTCCCTCCTAACAGTTATCAAAGCATTAAAAAAAACAGTTTATCTTTTCAGCTTTAAACATTCATACTCAACACGTCAAAATCATATACGGACTAAAGTCCGCCTCCTCGTAATCTGACACCCTGAAGCCACCCGAAGGTGACAACGAGTCAACCTCATGCTGCCTTGCGGAGCCTCGCTCCTGGCATATAGGGACCTCCCTTCCCGCACGAGAGCTGGCGGAACTACTCTCCCGTCTTTGCCAGTTTACGTCTCCTTGATGTATGCATACATTTTACATAAAACTTTAAACAACTTCCATGCAATTAAAGCATAATAATAAAGCATGGAAATTCTCAACATTCATAACACATTTTGATAACACTTTAAAAGCCACACATTTTAGTTTAGAAAACTCACTTGAGGCTCTTACTTCTCGTTCCTAAACAGTTCCAAACTTCCAAATCGACTTCCCTGAATAAACGGGCATAAAACAACAACTCAGCAAAAGTATCCGGACAACTCAGGTTTTCCGGACAACCCTACTTTTCCGGACGCTAAAGAGTCCGGACACCCACACTTTTCCGGACGCTAAACAACCCTACTTTAAAAGCCACACATTTTAGTTTAGCAAAAGTTTGACTTTGACTTACCAAAATACTCATTTCCTCTTTGATTTTGCCAAAATACTCATTTTTTTCGCGATTGGGTCCGCGATCGCGGACCAGGGTTCATTTTGAAATTTTCGTATCCCGCGATCGAGGGATTGTCCCGCGATTGAATCGTGAGTTTTGATTTGATATTTACACTTTCAACCCCTATACTTATTTACTTACTTTACTTTATAACTTTTACTTTCATAATTTTAATTTTACATTTAACACATATAATCGTTTATTAACTAAAATACGTTAAAAAAATACGTTTTAATTTTAACAAGTTACACCATTATAACCGTCTCTTCGATACGTTCGAAATGAGCCAAATATTGAATATTTTTGGATTTATTTATTTTAATATATATCATATATACTACATAAAAATATTTTTTATATTTAAAATTCATATTCTTATAATTAATTATTTAATTTATGGTACTCTTATAGTTAAAATACGTTTTATTTATTTTATTATCGATGGTCCAAGTGTAAGTATTAAAAATTGGCGGAGGCTTTGTGATGGACATACATCAATCCTTTTGTGCATACTCTGTAACTGCAAATACTTCAGCTCCAAACACACATGAATCATCATTCGCTAAATACCCATTTTCACAATTCTTAAATGGGTCCAGTGATACCAACTTGTCAAAACCCCATTTCATATTTTTCTCGTGAAACCTTGTCCTATTGCCATTCACGATATCTATAAACACATACACATAATAATAATTTAAAACGATTTAATGAATTAGTTAATATATGATTATTATGTTAATGCGATAGGAATGTAAAACAAAATTGAAAAAAATAAGATATGTACCATAAATTAAATAATTAACTATAAGGGTATGAATTGTAAATATTAAAAATATTTTTATATAGTATATATGATATATAATAAAATAAATAAATCAAAAAATATTCAATATTGAGCTAATTTCGAACGTATCGAAGAGACGATTATAATGGTGTAACTTGTTAAAATTAACGTATTTTAGTTAATAAACGATTATATGTGTTAAATGTAAAATTAAAATTATGAAAGTAAAAGGTATAAAGTAAAGTAAGTAAATAACTATAGAGGTTGAAAGTGTAAATATGAAATCAAAACAATCAAAATCACATGTGTCGCGGGACTTTTCTTCGCGATCGCGGGATGAATATTTTCAAAAGTGGTCCTTGTCCGCGATCGCAGACCCCAATCGCGGAAAAATGAGTATTTTTGCAAATTCGAGAAAAATGAGTATTTTGATAAGTGAAAGTCAAACTTTAGATATTTTAATTAAATTCCCAGTTTCCATCTATTAATCAATTTTTACCATGATATATTAATTATTTGTATCTATTATTTTTATATTATTATTATTTAATATATTTAATTGTCAAAAGATAACTTTTAACAAATTTGAAACTATAGTTTTTAAATTACATAAAAATTTAAGATATATTTTTAATTTATTAATAGCAAAACATTTAATAAAATATTGAATTTAATTATTATTAATTAAAAAAAATATATTATAAATATTCATATTTGATTTTAAAAATCTAAAATAAATAATATTACATAAATTAAATTGAAATTCTAATAATTAACTTAGTATATTATTTAATTTTTTACCAATCTAGTTTATATCAAATAAAATATGTATGTAATCTCAAAATTGACTTAACATTTTTATATTAGCAAACAATACCTAAAAATTTTCTGAAAAAAGGAATTTGCTTTTCAAAATCAGATAAAAAAATAAAATAAAAATCAACAAAAAGGATTGAGCTAATCATAACTTTTGGTATGTACCATGTAGTTGGAAGATTTGAATATATCAATCCTCTTAATTACACACCCCCACCTGTAATTTCATCCCCTTCCCCCCTTTTTATACCACACCATCCCCTAATTCTAATTTCTCACTCTCATTTTCATAATCATCTCTGCAACAATGGAGCTTCCTCCTACCATCTTTGCTGTTCTCGCTTTCTTCTTATCTGCCTTCATATTCTTCCGCACACGGACTACTTCTAAATCCAAGAGCCTCAATCTTCCTCCTGGTCCACCGGGTTGGCCGGTCATCGGCAATCTCTTTCAGGTCGCCGGTTCCGGGAAGCCTTTCTTCCAGTATATCAGAGAACTCGTACCAAAGTACGGCCCCATTTTTACTCTCAAAATGGGTTCTCGTACGATGATTATTTTGTGCCGAGCAGATTTGGTTCATGAGGCGTTGATCGAGAAAGGTGTGATATTCGCAACCCGACCCGCTGAAAATCCGACCCGAACTATTTTCAGCAGTAACAAGTTCACCGTCAACGCCTCATCTTACGGCCCGGTGTGGCGGTCGCTGCGGCGGAACATTGTTCAGAACGGGCTTAGTGCTGCTAAATTACGCACGTTCAGGCACGTGAGGGAAACGGCCATGGATAAGCTTATTGAACGGTTGAAGTCGGAGGCGGCGGCGAACGGCGGAGCAGTTTGGGTGCTGAAAAATACACGGTTTGCGATGTTTTGCATTCTTCTGTCGATGTGTTTCGGTGTGGAAATGGACGAGAAAACGATCGAGAAAACGGACGATATGATGAAGACGGTTTTGATCACTTTGGATCCGAGAATCGACGATTTTCTGCCGTTGCTCCGACCGTTTTTCTCGAAGCAACGTAAGAGGGCAACGGAAGTCCGTAAACAGCAAATCGCGACGTTAGTGCCGTTAATCGAACGGCGGCGAGCGGCGGTGAAGAATCCAGGATCCGATCCCACGGCGGCCGAGTTTTCGTACATCGATACTTTATTCGATTTAACGGTGGAGGGACGGAAACTTCCTCCGACGAATCCCGAGATTGTTTCATTGTGCTCGGAATTCCTCAACGGCGGTACGGACACGACGGCGACGGCAATCGAATGGGCGATCGCGAGGTTTATCGAAAACCCTAGCGTACAATTGAAGCTTTACAACGAGATTAAAGCCACCGTCGGTGACAAAACGGTCGACGAGAAAGACACCGAAAACATGCCCTACCTAAACGCTGTCGTAAAGGAGTTATTGCGAAAACACCCGCCCACTTATTTCGTTTTAACCCATTCGGTTACCGAACCCGTTAAATTAGCCGGGTATGATATCCCCCCGGGTTCAAACGTCGAGATATTTACCCCGGCCATTTCAGAGGATCCGAATCTGTGGACCAACCCGGAAAAGTTCGACCCGGATAGATTTCTGACCGGTGGGGAAGATGCAGATATTACAGGGGTGTCTGGAGTGAAGATGATGCCATTTGGGGTGGGTCGGAGGATCTGCCCGGGTCTGGGTTTGGCAACGGTTCACATCAATCTGGTGTTGGCCCGAATGGTTCAAGAATTTGAATGGAGCTCCTACCCGGAAGACACCAAGGTGGATTTCAGTGAGAAATTTGAGTTCACGGTGGTGATGAAGAAGAGCCTTAGAGCTATGATCAAACCAAGAGTTTGAATTTGAATTTTGGAGTAAACAATGATCGATATATTTGATATCCGTATTTGTGTCTGGTATATTGTGGATTCGAAAGGTCTAATGATTCGACCCGTTCTTGGATCCACATTTCTTATGATATTTGTAATCGATTTATGTCGTATTTATTGGTTTTGTTAAAAATTTCAAGTAAGGGGGTGTTTGGGAGTGTTTTTTGAGTCCAAAAATGCTTTTGGCCAAAAGTGTTTATTGACTTATTGCTTTTGGAAAATGAGTTTTTAAAAAAGTGTTTGGATTAGCTTTTGTGGTAGAAAAAGTCAATAAGTTATTTTTTAAAAAGTGTTTGGCTTAGCTTATACATGTAAAATGACCAAAAAAGACATGTCTATATATTTTTAGACAAAAAATATTTTTTTAGGTTAAAAAAATTTTAGGTTACAAAAATTAGGTTAAAAAAATATGAGAATTTTAGGTTAAAAAAATTTGAGGTTAAAAAAATTGAGGTTATTTTTGTAATTTTGGTGACCAAAAGTTGTTTTTCAATCCAAAAGTCAGGAAGAGGTGACTTCTTCCAAATCGCGTTTGCAATGTAATCCAAATGGAGTTTCAAAAATGCTTTTGCATTTGCCAAACAAGCTTTTTAACTTATTGACTTCTTGAAAAGCCAATAAGTCAATAAGTTGTTTTAAAACACACTCCCAAACACCCCCTAATTATGGTTCAAAAAGACTAACAACAATTTGACGTGGTACTTTATTGAAAGATTTTTGTTCCTAGTTCAAAAACACAAAAAAAATATAAATTTAGTTGATTTTCCTTTTAAAAAAAGGTGCATATGCGTAATTGTGGATCCACCTTCACGAATTTTTTATTTAGAAAAATCATCCAGATTCGTATTTTTTGTGTTTTTGAGCTAGATCCGAATTACGAATCAATATATTGCAGAAGTAGTGACATTTTGGTAAAAATCGTAGAAAATTGGATAAAAGATTTGGGGTAAAAATTAAAATGACTATTTGAGTCAATATTCGTTTTTGTTTGAATAAAGAAAGTATTGACTAAAAGTCCAATTGGTGTTTTTTTTCAAAGTTGAATACTGTTAATGCCAAAAATCGTCCAGAATAATAACTTAAAGTTGATTGTGGAGCTTAACTACTAAAGATAGAAATCGTTCGACAAAGCAATGCAACAGACAGAAAACGTAAAAAGAGACGAAGGAATTTGGTGACGCGGGAAAAACCTCAACGAGGAAAAAACCCGCGGACGACTGTGGATGTCGTCGCTGCACTATGATCGCCAAACATGAGCGATGTCCTTATGTTCCAAGTGTCGAGAATACAGTGGTTACAATACAAATGAAAGAAAGACTTTAGATGTAAAGTAAACAACTGTATCGTGCGTAAAAACTAGTGCGTCGTGTATAAAAGTAAAGCGCCGTGCGTAGGAATCGTGCGTCGAGAGCGATCTTTCGAGAGAGATTTCTTTGCTTCAAGTGCTTTCGCTGTGTGATTGTTCTTGAAATCCGATCTCCGCAAATGAGGCTGGGATCTTTGTATTTATAGTCATCGTAGCTTTGAATGACCCTCATGAATGTAAGAGTAACGGTCGTAATGGCTGCTGTGATTAATGCTCGTAATTAACCTTGTCGGTTATGTCCGTTGGCCATTAATGGAGCTGATCCTGCATTAAACATAGAGAAAACATAACAGTTGTATCATACGTTAGTCGGTCGAGGTCGTGAGGTCTCTTACGACGGTCGAGTGTCGTGAGTACATTTTTGAGTTAAACTTTGGTCAGACGATAAAGCGTTTATGATTTTATCTTATCATAAAAAAGTGTAATAAATGCTTTCTCTTTTCTGGTCGTGGTCGAGACTGGTGAAATTTTACCCAAACAGTTTGCCCCCAAAATTTAAAATGAAAAATCAATTTCACACTTTGAATTTTGAATTTTTGTCAGAAGAAAATCTTTTAAAATTCTTGTCTAAGGGAATGTCAGGGGACGTGACACGTGTCGAAAGTCATTGGTTTTGGAAACTAAATCGGTTCGATTTGAACTATGGAAGTTGAGGAGGCGATAAGATCGTGACGTCATGCTGACGTGCGATCGTGCCTAACAGCTGTAATTGCCAGGTGTCGACGATCTGTCGAGCTTTCGAAAAGGAGAAGCCACGCGTCGTTCATCGAGTGACTCAACCTAACACGATCGATTGCATAAATAGCGACCCTTAGTGGATCTCTTCCAGTTTACGATTTCTGAGAGTTTTAGAGCGAGTTTTCCTCTTGATTTCTTGCCTTTATTCGGCTAATCTTTTCCAGACCTGCAAAAATCTTCGAATAGATTAGAGTTTTCGAGGTTTAGAGCGCCTATATAAGGTACGATCTCTTCATCTTTTGTATGCGTCGTAAGTCTATTGCGAGAAAACCTAGGAAAAACTGGGATCTTTGGGGTTTTTCAGACCGACAAATTTGGTTGACAGGTTTAGCAATGTCGACCGAACCAGCGAGCTCCATTAGAGATCAGGACGACATTGACTCCCTTAAAAAATTAGCAAAAATCCCTGCGGGGATTTCACTGATTAGGGCAGGTCAGATTCGACCTGATATGTGTCCAGAGGGGTTCGTCGTTATATACGAATACCCTTTTAAGATAGGTTTCGAATTGGCTTATTCACCTTTGGCCAAGGCATTCATGCTCGAGTTCGATTTAGCACCGGGCCAATTAATGCCCCAATTCTGGCGAGTCATACAAGTGATCGAACGACTTACGAAGGATTAGGCGTCGCCCATGAATGTGCGCGACCTCCTCTTGGCTTATCAAGTCAAGATGGACGGATGTCTTCGCTACAGTTTATTTTCCAGGCATAAGGGCGATCGTACCCTGGTCCTGATGTAATAACCAAGTGTGTTATTGATTTATTTAAAAGTATTATTTTAATTAAGTGTTATGGAGTTAGAAGTTAAGGGGTAAGTTTTAATTTTTATTTGGAAGTTTGGGGGTAAGTCTTGCCAAATAGAATAAGTGTGGGGTTTAATTGGTGAAAGTGGAGATATTATCCACCTCCACCGCCCCTCTCACCTTAGACACAAGGAGGTGTCACTTTGTTTCACTTTGAACAACTTCTAAGTGTGTGTATGTGTTTGATGGTTCACGACAACAAAGAGAGAGGAGAGAAAAGAGAGAAAATCAAGAAGAGGAAGTAGGAATTTGATGTTTTGCAGCTGAGTTTAGGATCTACATCAAGAAACAAAAGGTATTAATCCATACAAATCTTTACTTTTATGTATAGGAAGTTTTTACATGAGTTTTGAAGTGGGTTTTGATGATTTATGGATGTTTTAGGAAATCTAAGCTTAAGGTTAGGTTATGTTCATAATCTTAAACATATCTGCACCTTTACAGCAACATGCATAGCATAAAAGTACGATTTATGAGTTTTTAGGATGTACAGTGAACTGAGATATTCAACGAAGTCGCAATGGTTGATTGCGATATTCAACGAAGTCGCAATGATTGATTGCGACTTGGTTTGGAATCGCAGTAGTTGATTGCGACTTGGGGTTGGAATCGCAATAGTGGGTTGCGACTTGGGGGTGAAGTCGCAGTAGTTGATTGTGACTTAGCACTATGCATTGCGATTCTAATTTTACTTTTAATAGGTTGCGACTTGAGTCGAGGATTTTATAAGTTTAGTTTTAAAAAGAGATATTTGGTATTTTGCATGATTTCAGATTCTGTGAAGGATTGAAGTACTGATAATTAACTTGGAAAGACTTTGGTGATAAACAAAACAGGTGAGTTTTACTTTAAAGTATTTTTACTGGAATACATTATGTGGATAACAAATACTTGATAAATTGTATGAATGTGTCATACGTGGGTGATTATAATATATTGAGATATTAGAATTACGTGAGTATTATATGAGAATATAATACGTGGCCGGGCTTTGGACCGGTGTGTTAAATTGGCTCGCAACCAATAAATTTGGCCATTGGTGGAGGGATAAGGTGGGATGAGACAGGTATGATGCACAAATCTTGGTTAGTATTAACTTACGTGTGATATATGTGTATTTATATAAAGAATATTTTATATAAATGAATTTTTATTGATTTCCAAATGTCAGGGATTTACTCACTAGACCCTTAGGTCTAACCCTCATTTTCTGTTTTAAAATATGTATTCCAGGTGGTGATTCCAGTAAGACTAAGTGATTAGAATACTTGGTGAATAGCTTTTTGGGGAAGATGAACGTTATGAAGTTGTGGATGCTCTCGTACTTATAACTGTGTTATTAGTTATTATGTTATCTAAATAGGATCAAGTTTGTACTGAATTTTTATATTGATTAGTCAGACTTTGGGACCAAATGTGCAATATGAATTACTTTTGTTGAAAACATGTTATGAATTATATGTTATATGTATATTTGGATATGGGTTGTTACACCTGAAGACTGCGGTTAATGACCGCAAGTGGAAGACCATGTACGCATTCGTGCGTGTAGCGTCGTTAGACCCTGAGAGCGATTGGATTAGGGGCGGCTGTAATATGTCGGGTGAGATTTTTAGTTTTTTGTCGCATGTCGTGTGTTAGTTTCTAACTTGTCTTTTATCTGTCGACATATATCAAATTCGAGGACGTGAAACCTTACGCCAACTCTCAAGCAAAGATCGACAAGTTCTTGGAGTTTAGTGCTATCGAGCGGTCGTTTTTCACACGACACCTTGTGGACGACGACGACGAAGACTTAGTGTATCTGGGAGAGAATCGGGAGGAGAGACGGGAGGAAGAGGAAGAGGAAGAAGAGACAGAGGAGGAAGAAGAGAAAGGAGAGTCGAGAGAAGAGGAAGAGGAAATGGCTGGTAAGGGTACCTTAATCTTTTCTGCTCGACCACGATTTTTTCTCTTATATCTATCGCTTGACGTTCTTTCTTTTCCTTTATTTTTTCAAGGAGGATCTCAGGCGTCGTCTGCGATGGCCATAAAGGCAGCTGAAGTTGAACTGGCCCGTCGAGGAAAATAAAAAAGGAAGGGGGCCTCGACCACTGGGTCGGGGGTTTTGAAGCGGACTAAGATGTCGGTCCCGAGGGAACCGTCTTTGAAGGCTGACGACTCGTCGAGAGTCATCACGCCTGAGAAGACGAAGGTGTCGGTCGTATCACCTGCGAAGACGAAGACGTCTTCTGGTGCGATCGACGCAACACCGCTAAGTTCTGCGCCTCCGGCGAAAACGACGAAGTCTCCGTCTACCACGTCGACCCCTTCGTCGGCCGACAAGGGCAAGGGCCATGCGACGGGAGAGGCTGAGGTCGTGACGGTCAACTTTACGTTGCTGTCATACTTCATGGCTGATAATGTCCTGGACGGGACGAAACTTTTCCCCCATCTGGGGAAATATCAGCTCCCGTCTTTCAAGGAGCGTTTCCAAGGGGTCCCAGTCGAGGAGACGGGAACGCACGTTGCCAGATTGGCGTTCATGGTAAGTCTTTCTTTCAAGACTTGTCTTTTTTCGGTGTTTATAACTTTGTCGAGTGTTCACTAACTTGTGTCTTTGCGTTTTCAGGCGTTCCAGTCCTCCCTTGCCTTGCACTCTGAAACGGAGAAGATAAGGGATCTGGTGTCCTCTGCTCACGAGAGGGGGAATGCGGCACTGGACAGGGAGAAGGCCGCTCTAGAGCGTGCCGAGGCTATGTCCATACGTCTCGATGATGCCCTGAATGAGTCGGAAGCCGTCGGACGTGCGAGGGATGAGGCGAACTACCGTCTGGAGCAGTCCCTGTCCCTGATCGCCGAACAAAGGGCGGAGCTGGACAAGACTAAGGAATCTTTGGCTGCGATTGAAAAAGAAGCCGAGGATTCCAAGTCCAGGGAGATGAAGCTGGAAGGGGAGGTAAAGGAGCTTAAGGACGAGGCGACGTCCGTCTTTGCTCTTGCTCGACTGACCGCCCGGGCGGCGATCATGCGGCAGCACCAGTTGGGCAAGAACTGATAGGCGGGTATCACCCCCTAAATCTAACCGCAAGTGTACGGTGTCGAAATCAAGTAATAACGTACGGTAAGTACGAGTTATCGAATCCACGGGAACTAGGAACTAAGTATCACAATTACTATAATTGCTATTAATTGAACTGTCAAAAATTTGAGATGGGTTTTATATTAAACTAATTAAATGCAAGAAGAAAATCACAGACTAAACAGTAGACAACTTTGAGAAAAATTCGATAGAGAAAACAGTTGAGGGTTGGAAAATCCTTAGGTTTTCACATACGAATATCAGACTTAAAACGATTACCAGCTATTCCCTTAATGAATATCCAATCTCTAAAATCACCGTTGTTCTCTTTAGAGCAACATCGGGTTTTATTTTGAAAAAGACAAGTTTTATCTTTCGATCTCAACTTATGGATTCCAAAACACATTAAGCGCAAGATTTATGTTGAACGGATAGATTTTATCTCTCGATCTCAACCTAAATGGTTCAATTAGGATTAAGGCGTATTCGGTATATCTCTATCACCAAATTCTCGCCTTAGACATGCAATCCCTAGTTCTAGTTAACAGTTAATTCTCTCGAACTCAACTGGAAACAACAAAACAGTTGAAAGGTAGCTAGACTCTCAAAAGCATTAAAACCAAATTACACGCATTCATTAAATTAGGAAAAACTGATAACGTCTCAAGTCAATTATTCACATGCTTACAAACCAATTCATTCCAACCCCCAACATGAACAGGTTAGTTCATGTCGGTGGTGGATACAAACATAATCAAAGGAATGGAAAACGTGTGTGTGAACATGATAATCGTAAACGTGAAAGATAAGATGATGAACTCCCTCCTCTCGTGCCCGAATCTACTTCGCGTAATGAATGTCTCCTCGATCGACTCTCTATCGTGGCTCCGAAAAGTCTCCCAAAATCGCCCCTGGTCGTCGTGTGAAAGTTCCCTCCAAGAATGACCTAAAATTCTGAAATTCGTCAAAGTTTAAAAACCAAACAGTGGGATGCGCGACTTCTGGCGCGACTTGAAAGTCGCGCAGAAAGTCGTGCGGTTTTCTGATGCTGCGTGGGTCGGTTTCTGGTTCGCGGTTCGGGTCCTGGTTCGGGCGCGAGTCTTGGGCTTGGATCTCGGGCTTCCGTTGGGCTTCGTTTTGGGTCTTTTTGGGCTCTTTTTAGCTTCTTTTCTCGGAGATTACTGTCTTTTAATAAACCTGCTAAACCGTAAAATTCCGCTTCTTTGCTTAAATACAAGCCAATCTCATTGGTTTGAGAACTGAAAATAACGCCAAAAGGTGGCGTTATCAACAACCCCAAACCGAGCGTTGCTTGTCCCCAAGCAAATTAGCGATAAAACAGAGTAAAAGCATATATCAGCGAAATAATAATTGCACAACTTCTAATCGGTCCCATGTGATGCAACGGTGATTTCCCATACCCGTGAATGCCTATCTCACTCTCGCCTCATTCCTATTTCGTTTGATCTATGACCTTCCATTGTAAGTTGAACTCGTTACTGCTCCGTTTCCATTAAGGTTGTTCTAGGTCCAGACATACTAGGGAAAACATTTCGCCTCGACCCTACCTCACAGGATTCTCTCATTTCGCTCGAACCTAGGTTATCGCACATGTTGTCATGTATAGGGAGTTTATGTACAAGGATATTCAAAAATTACATGACAACTCTAATAAAAGATGCACAAATGTCCAAAATTGATCTCAGGAAGGAATCAAGTAGCAAGACAGGGAATATTGGTAAGGGTGGTCGTATACTCTCATCACATTTTCCAAAAGACCATCCATGTCTTCACAAGGGTTTTAACGGGGCTAAGGTTATGGCTTACGAAACGAAGGGTAAAACGGTACAAAGATCCTTGGCGTGTCAAGCTTTAGCAATTCTGAACTTCCTAGCTTTATGCTCTATCATTTGGCCCTCTTTGTCACTAATGGAGTCGCTTTGACTCTCTTATTTCTGTTGCTGTGAAGCTATCTAAACTAACTGTTTTTTTATTTTTTATTTTTTTTTATTTTTTTTTTATTTTTTTTGGGACTTCATTGGTCCTCTTTATTTGCATTGGGGCTGCATTGGCCCTCTTTTCTATTTATTTCATGACTGGCCTGATTTCCTTCTTTTCCGCTCTAGCTTTTTGTTATTCATTACCGCACGGCTTGACACATTTTCGGATAGGGTTGGCTAAGGCTTTTGGCTCGGGTTTAAAGGTGGGTTTCAGAAATGAACAAGGTGAGTGTTTGGCTACAAAGGGGCTATGGTTACACATAATTGGGTGAAAAGGGTACGATAGCTAAAAACAAGGTTAAACAAACACACAATGCCTGGAATCATCTCTTAAGGTCCACACGATAAGGTCTACTACACCCTTACCCAATATCCCGATGGTCGTCTTTGCTACTCAATGCAATAATATAGCGAGATCATTCTATATTCACGACAAGGATTTGACAAGTGTATATGAATTAGGTGTATGAATCCCTCAGAATGAAAGAACGTCTTTTAGGCTCAAATCTCACTAATGGGTGGTCTCCACTAATGTCCCTAGTCATGTCCTTTCCCGGTCTTTCCCTAATGGTCACGTCACTATCACAAGATTCTTCCTACAATGGTCGGTTTCAATCATTCAAAACAAAAAATTTAGCTACAGTGATCTATATACTCAGAAGTGCAGGAAATCTACGTGCATAACGTGGGCCCGATTGGGCAACCCCAAACCTTACCCACACATTGTCCCCAATGTGCAAGTGTCGGCATAGGCGATTCTAAAACAAGTATCGTTGTGCGGTTATTACAGGTGTCAGACAGGTAAGGCATAACATAACATGAAGCAACAAAGAGCTAATCTAGCATTTTCAAAAACATGGCCACCCCAAGCCTAGGCCGTGGCCTAGGTTTGTCAAAACAAGCGCCAACCCCAAACCTCGGTGAAACCGAGGTTTGCACAGGATTAAAAATGAGTGTGTAGATGTTTGAAAAGACGAGGCACCCCAAACCTAAGTGAAACTTAAGTTTGTTGCATCTCGTTAACTAATAAGAACCCAAACATCTTACACACCCGTTACCTACAAAGTTTAGAGCGTACCTGTTTTCCCGGACGGAGGAGATTCTCTTGAAAGAGTTGAAATGATCACGATTGAGAAGCATCGGAGAAGGGAACAGCAAAACAAAGCAAACAAAACAAAAGGCGAAAGGAAACACACAAAGCAGGAAAAAATAACACACTGTCTGAGGACAGGAAGCCGCGCGGCTTTCGCCGCGGTATGGAAACCGCGGGAATGACCGCGCAACCCCCTGTTTCGAAAAACAAACAGAGGGCCCCGCGGTTTGGCACGCGACTTGTAGGCCGCGACACAAGCCACGTAAATCCCTATTCAGCTATTTTTTGATTTTTTTTTGTTTTTTCCGTAAATAAGAACACACTCAAAAACAGGAAATTAAAAGAAACTAACCTCGGTGGGTTGCCTCCCACCCAGCGCCGTAGTTTAAGTCGTGGCACGACTATGTGGATCTCAGCTTTGCTCGGTATCCGCGGACTCGGCTCGCCCACACTTGCGATTCTCCGCGGATTCTTCCTCATCCGGTCTTCCATTACCAATTCCGGATTTATGCTTTTCCTTATCGCTCGGCTCTTTACGCTTTCCGTTCTCGAACACCTTGAAAATCATCTTCTCGCCACCAACCCGCAAAGTCACCTCTCCTTCCTCCACGTCTATCAATGCTCTACTCGTGGCTAGGAATGATCTTCCCAAAATGAGTGGAACCTCTATGTCTTCATCGATATCCAGCACCACGAAGTCCACCGGGAAATAAAACTTTCCAGCTTTGATCAGCACGTCTTCAATCACTCCATACGGGTACACGTTCGATCGATCCACGAGCTTAAGCGTCATGCATGTTGGGCTCACCTCTCCCAAGCCGAGTTTCCTGAAAACGGATAGAGGCATCAAGTTAATACTCACCCCTAAATCACATAACACTTTATTAAAAGAAAACTTCCCAATTTGAATAGGGATTGAAAAACTCCCCGGATCTTTAAGCTTCAGGGGAAGCTTGTTTTGGATGATCGCGCTGCACTCTTCAGTAAGTGCAACGGTGGACTGGTGATCGATCGCCCTCTTCTTGGATAGTATCTCCTTCATGAATTTCATGTATGAAGGCACTTGTGCCAATGCTTCTGCAAAAGGGAAGTTAATTGTTAACTTTTTAAATACATCAAGAAATTTTGAAAAATTAACATCATCCTTATTCTTTTTAAGTCTGCTCGGATAAGGCACTCGTGGCATTTCCGGGTTGACCGGTGGTTGCTCATGCTTCTTCGCTTCCCTCTTCTCGCTCTCTTCATCCTCCGGGTTATCCATGTCAATGATCTCGACCTCTTTCTCCTTGGGCTCGGTTCCTTTTGATGACGGTTCTCGTGTAGGTTCCATTATCAGCTCTTTGCCACTTCTCAGGTAAATGGCATTACATTCCTCCCGGTTTTTCTTTTCAGTCATGCTCGGGAATGTTCCGGGAGGTCGGGTTTGTAGGGCTTCAGAAATTTGCCCCACTTGCCTTTCCAAGATCTTGATGGAGGCGGTGTTTTGATCAGTAGCCTCCTTGACTGTACTCACCGTGCTTGCCAAACCTTCAACTGTGCTGTCCATCTTTGCCATGAACTTCATCATCATATCTTCCAGCCCCGGCTTCTTCTCCCCGGATTGTTCTTCGTTCCTTTGGTTAAAACCTGGGGGACGGTACACATTATTAGTATGAGAAGAATTAGAAGAGTTAGAAAAGTTACCTTGTTGTTGACCGGGTTGGCTCCACGAAAAATTGGGGTGTTTCTTCCACCCCTCATTGTAAGTGTTCGAGAAAGGATCGTTTCTCGGCTGGTGGTTTCGGTTCTGTAGGAACTGGACTTGCTCGGGCTCTTGTGGATTGCCTCCCTTCAAGTGGTTTGTGATCATGGCTAGTTGAGCTTTTATTTCTTTTAGCTCATCTGTCTCTTGAACACTTGCAACTCTTCTGACAGCTGATCGTGGGGTGGAAAAGCTATGTTCGGCCAGATTCTCGATCAGCTTGCATGCTTCCTCATATGTCTTCTCCATTAAGGCTCCACCCGCTGCAGCAGTGATATCATTTTTAAACTGCGGGTGAAGGCCTCCAAAGAAGGTCTGGATGATGACCCAACCGTGTAATCCATGATGCGGGCACTTCTTCAACATATCCTTGTACCTCTCCCATGCTTCATAAAGGGTCTCTTGCTCCCATTGAGCAAAGTGTGTAATGTCGGCCATTAGCTGAGCGGTTCTTCCAGGTGGGAAGAATTTATGGAGGAATGCGGCCTTCAGGTCGGCCCATGTAGTGATCTGGTCTGCTGGTAAGCTCTCTATCCAGATTTCAGCTCTACCCTTGAGTGAGAAGCTGAATAATCTTAACTTGACGGCATCCTCGTTCATGCCATTGATCTTGAATGTGCTGCAAATCCTCTCGAATGCACGGAGATGTGCATGAGGATCTTCGGTCGGTGCCCCTCCATATTGGTTTTGTTGAACCATCACGATGGTGCTCGGCTTGATCTCGAAGTAATTCGCCGCAGTAGTGGGTGGTTGGATGCCTATCCGTGCGGTTGCCACGTTCGGATTGGCAAATGACCGCATCGGAACTCTCACCGGAGGAGGTGGATGATTGTTGCCAGGTGGTCTATTGACGGGTATTTCGTCACCCATCTTCAGATGCCTTTTAACTTTTGTTTCTTCTCTTAAACGGTGGGCGGTTCTTTCAATCTCTGGATCAAGTGGCTCGATTTCCTTCCCTCGGGTCTTCTTTGGCATAAACCAATTAGTACCTGAAAAGAAAGTAGGCAAAGTTAGTAATCCAGAAATTAAAAGGGATGGAATAAAGCAATAATAATAAAAAAAATGTTCAATCTAATAGCGCTTATAGCTGGTAGTGCTATCAGTTGCAACTAGTTCCCCGGCAACGGCGCCAAAAACTTGATAGGCGGGTATCACCCCCCTAAATCTAACCGCAAGTGTACGATGTCGAAATCAAGTAATAACGTACGGTAAGTACGAGTATCGAATCCACAGGAACTAGGAACTAAGTATCACAATTACTATAATTGCTATTAACTGAACTGTCGAAATTTTGAGATGGGTTTTATATTAAACTAATTAAATGCAAGAAGAAAATCACAGACTAAACAGTAGACAACTTTGAGGAAAATTCGATAGAGAAAACAGTTGAGGGTTGGAAATCCTTAGATTTTCACATACGAATATCAGACTTAAAACGATTACCAGCTATTCCCTTAATTAATATCCAATCTCTAAAATCACCGTTGTTCTCTTTAGAGCAACATCGGGTTTTATTTTGAAAAAGACAAGTTTTATCTTTCGATCTCAACTTATGGATTCCAAAACACATTAAGCGCAAGATTTATGTTGAACGGATAGATTTTATCTCTCGATCTCAACCTAAATGGTTCAATTAGGATTAAGGCGTATTCGGTATATCTCTATCACCAAATTCTTGCCTTAGACATGCAATCCCTAGTTCTAGTTAACAGTTAATTCTCTCGAACTCAACTGGAAACAACAAAACAGTTGAAAGGTAGCTAGACTCTCAAAAGCATTAAAACCAAATTACATGCATTCATTAAATTAGGAAAAACTGATAACGTCTCAAGTCAATTATTCACATGCTTACAAACCAATTTGATAGGTGGGTCTCACCCCCTAAATCTAACCGCAAGTGTACGGTGTCGAAATCAAGTAATAACGTACGGTAAGTACGAGTATCGAATCCACGGGAACTAGGAACTAAGTATCACAATTACTATAAGAACTATTAATTGAACTGTCGAATTTGGGAGATTGGTTTGATTTAAAACTACTTAATTGCAACGAATACGAAATCACAACGAAACAGTAAATGACTTAGAAACTTCGATAGAGAGAGAAGTTGAGGGTTGGAAATCCTCAGGTTCTACACATGCAAACAACTGACTCAAAAAAATTACCAGTTAATCCCCTTAATGATTCCAAAATATTTTAAGATCACCGTCGTTCTCTTTCGAACAACAACGGATTTTATTTTGAAAAGGACAAGTTAAATCTCTCGACCTCAACTTATGGATTCCAAAACACATTAAGCACCAGATTTATATTAAACGGCTAGATTTCATCTCTCGATTTCAACCTAACGGTTCAATTGGGACTAAGACTTATTCGATATATCTCTATCACCGATTTATCGTCTTAGGCATGCAATTCCTAGTTCTTTTTAACAGTTAATTCTCTCGAACTCAACTGAAAATAATAAATCAATTGAAAGCTAGATAGACTCTCAAAGGCATTAAACACAAAATCACATGCTTCATTAATAACGGAAAAACTGATAAAATATCAAGTCAATTGTTTACATGCTTAATAAACCGAATTCATTCCAACCCCCAACACGAACCGGTTAGTTCATGTCGGTGGTGGATTCAAACACAAGAGAAATAGTTGCGAAAGTGTATGTAAACATGATTAAGCGTAAAAGATGCAATCGTAAACAGTAAGATGATGAACTCCCTTCTCTCGTGCTCGTCTCTACTTCGCGTGTTGAACGTCTCCTTGATCGGCTCTCAATCGTGACTCCGAAAGCTCCGAAAAGTCTCCAGGAATCGCCCCAAAATCGCCCCTGGCCATCGTGTGAAAGTTGCGTATCGAATGAATCACCTAAAAATCAGATTTAAAGCTGGAATTCGCGAAACAGTGGGTTACGCCACTTGCCACGCGACTTGTAAGTCGCGTGGTAAGTCGCGCGTATCATTTTTGCTGCGTGGGTCGATTTCTGGTTCGCGGATCGGGTCCTGGTTCGGTTGCGGGTCTTGGGCTTGACTTTTGGGCTTCCGTTAGGCTTCGTTTGGACTCGTTTTGGGCTCTTTTTAGCTTCTTTTCCCGAGGATTACCGCCTTTTAGATAACCTGTATAAATCACTAGATAAACCGTAAAATACACGCCTTTTTACTTGAATACAAGCCAATCTCATTGGTTTGAGAACTGAAAATAACGCCAAAAAGTGGCGTTATCAACAACCCCAAACCGAGCGTTGCTTGTCCCCAAGCAAATTAGCGATAAAATAGAAATAAAGCACACATAAGTGAAATAATAATAATAATAACTGCACAATTCCCAATCGGTACCAAGTGGTGCATCGGTGATTTCCCATACCCGTGAATATCTATCTCACTCTCGCCTCATTCTTATCTCGTTTGATCTATGACCTTCCATTGGGAGTTGAACTCGTGACTGTTCCGATTACGTTCAGGTTAGACTAGGTCCAAACATACTAGGGAAAACATTTCGCCTCGACCCTACCTCACGGGATACTCTCTTTGCACTCGAACCTAGGTTATCGCTCGTGTTGTCATGTTTAAGGAGGTTATGTACAAGAATACTCAAATTATTACATGACAACTCTAAGGAAAGACGCACAATTGTCCAAAAATTTGATCTCAGAAGGAGTCAAGTAGCAAGACAGGGGATATCGATGAGGTGGTCGTATACCATAATCACATCTTCCAAAAGATCATCCAGGTCTTTACAAGGGTTGTAATGGAGCTAGGGCTATGGCTGAGAAACGAAGGGTAAAATGGTTCAACGATCTTTGGCGTGTCAATCATTGGCAGTTCCGAACTTCTCTACTTCAGCCTCTATCATTTGGCCCTCTTTGTCACTATTGGAGTCACTTTGACTCTCTTATTCAGCTGCTATAAATACTATCTGACTAACTGTATTTTTTTTGGGGCATCATTGGCCCTCTTTTCTATCTTTTGGGTCACATTGACCCATTTTATTCTCATGACTGGCCTGTTCTATTCTTTTCTGCTCTATCTTTCGTAGTTCATCACTGCCTTTGATTTACACGCTTTCGGATAAGGGTTGGCTAAGGCTTATGGCTAAAGGTGTACTGGTGGGTTTAGAAACGAATAAGGTGCGTGTTTGGCTGCAAAGGGGGTTATGGATACACACAGAAGGGTAAAAGGTAACGATAGCTAAAACGGGTTAAAACAAAACACACAATGCCTGGAATCATATCTTAAGGTCCACATGATATGGTCTACTATACCCTTACCCAATATCCCGAGGTTCGTCTTTGCTACTCAATTCAATAATGTAGCGAGATCATTCTACATTCACAACAAGGAATTCGAAAAAGTGTATAAGAATTAGGTGTATGAATCCCTCGAAATGAAAAACGTCTTTTAGGCTCAAAACTCACTATCGGGTGGTCTCCACTAATGTCCCTAGTCATGTCCTTTCCCAGTCCTTCCCTAACGGTCACGTCACTATCACAATATTCTTCCCACAATGGTTGGTCTCAATCATTCAAAACAAAAAAAATTAGCTATTATGATCTAGACACTCAGAAATGCAGGAAATCTACGTGCATAACTTGGGCCTGATTGGGCAACCCCAAACCTTACCCACACATTGTCCCCAATGTGCAAGTAAAGTCGTAGGTGATGCGACTCGAATCATTGTGCAGTTATTCTAGGTATAAAAAGGATGGGCAAGGCATTACATATCAAGCAAAAGAAAACCCAAAATTTCTAAAATGGGCACCCAAAACCTAAGCCGTGGCCTAGGTTTGCCAATAAAAGCCAACCCCAAACCTCGGTAAAACCGAGGTTTGCACAGGGTCTAAAGAATTGAGTGTGTAGATGTGAAAGATGAGGCACCCCAAACCTAAGTGAAACTTAGGTTTGTTGCATCTCGTTTAACTAACACGAACAAACATCTTACACCACTCGTTATTATGCAAAGTTTAGAGCGTACCTGTTTTGCCCGGATGAAGGAGGATTCTTGAAAGGTTGAGCATCAATCGAAGGAGATAGGGAGAGCATGTAAAACAAACAGAAGACACAAAACACACGATGAAAAATGCATGAAAATGAAACACACAAAGCAAGAAAGGAACAAAGATTGCGAACAACGAACGACACACAACAAGGGACTCCCGCGGTTTTGGCCGCGGGATGTAAGTCGCGGGATTACCCGCGTATGTCCCTGTTTCAGAAAACCAACAGGGTGCCCCGCGGCTTGCTGCGCGGTACGCAAACCTCGTGGCAAGTCGCGTATGTCTCTGTTCGTTTTTCGCTTTTTCGATTTTTTTCAATTTTTATGGTTTTTTCGGAAATAAAAGCACACTCAAACAAAAGTAAAAACTAAGCACGCAAATAAAAGGGAAATCAAACCTTGGTGGGTTGCCTCCCACCCAGCGCCGTATTTAAAGTCGTGGCACGACTGTGTGGTTTTCAGCTTGGCTCGGTATCTGCGAGGTCAAATCGCCCACACTTGCGATTCTTCGCGGATTCTTCTATCTTCGGTCTTCCATGACCAGCTCCGGATCCTTCTTCTCTTCCAACTCGCACTTTCTCAAACATTTTGAACATCACCTTCTCGCCGCCAACTATGAAGGTCACCTCTCCTTCCTCCACATTAATCAGTGCTCAGCTCGTGGCCATGAATGATCGTCCCAAAATTAACGGGACCTCTTCATCTTCGTCTATATCTATGACTACGAAGTCGATTGGAAAGTAAAACTTACCGACCTTGATGAGCACGTCTTCTACGACTCCGTACGGGTATCTGATTGATCGATCGACGAGCTTTAGCGTCATGTACGTTGGCTGCACTTCACCCAGTCCGAGTTTCCTAAAAACAGAAAGAGGCATCAGATTAATACTTGCCCCTAAATCACATAAAACTTTATTAAAACTATACTCCCCAATCTGAATAGGGATAGAGAAACTCCCTGGATCTTTAAGCTTCGGGGGAAGCTTATTCTGAAAAATCGCGCTGCACTCTTCAATGAGTGCAACGGTGGCCTGGTGATCGATCGCCCTCTTTTTGGATAAGATCTCTTTCATGAATTTCATGTAAGAGGGCATTTGCGCCAACGCATCTGCAAAAGGGATGTTAATAGTTAGTTTTTTAAATACATCAATAAATTTCGAGAAATTAACATCATCCTTATTCGCTTTCAGTCTATTCGGGTATGGCACTCTTGGAATTTCCGGTTTGACCGGTGGTTGCTCATGCTTCTTCACTTCTCTCTTCCCGCTCTCTTCAATCACCACTTCTTCTTCTTCATCCAACTTTTCCACATTTTGCTTTTCGGGCTCGGTCTCCCTTGATGACGGTTCTCTTGTAGGATCCTTGATCAGCTCCTTGCCACTTCTTAGGTAAATGGCATTACACTCTTCCCTCGGTTTCCTTTCGGTCATGCTCGGAAATGTTCCGGAAGGTCGGGTTTGTAGGGCTTCAGCAATTTGCCCCACTTGCCTTTCCAAGATCTTGATGGAGGCGGTGTTTTGATCGGTGGCAGCTTTTACCATATTCACCGTGCTCGCTAACTCTCCAACCGTGCTGTCCATTTTGGTCATGAACTTCATCATCATTTCTTCTAAGCCCGACTTCTTCTCTCCGGATGGTCCTTCGTTCCTTTGGTTGAAACCTGGAGGACGATAAGCATTATTAGTATTAGAATAATTCGAAGAGTTAGAAAAATTACCTTGCTGTTGACCGGGTTGACTCCACGAGAAATTTGGGTGCTTTTTCCACCCTTCGTTATACGTGTTGGAGAACGGGTCGTTCCTCGGCTGATGATTCTTGTTTTGGAGGAATTGAACTTGCTCGGGATCTTGTGAATTGCCTCCCTTCAGATGGTTCGTGATCATGGCTAATTGAGCCTTTATCTCTTTAAGCTCGTCCGTCTCTTGAACACTAGCGACTCGTGCAACGGAAGATCGTGGTGTGGAATAGCTATGCTCGGCTAGGTTCTCGATCAACTCGACTGCTTCATCATACGTCTTGTTCATGAGCGCCCACCCGCTGCAGCAGTGATGTCATTCTTGAATTGCGGGTGAAGGCCTCCAAAGAACGTTTGGATTATGACCCAACCATGTAACCCGTGACGTGAACACTTCTTCAACATGTCCTTATATCTCTCCCATGCCTCGTAGAGTGTCTCTTGGTCCCATTGCGCGAAGTGTGTAATGTCGGCCATCAGCTGAGCGGTTCTTCCCGGTGGGAAGAATTTCTGGAGGAATGCAGCTTTCAGGTCTGCCCATGTGGTGATAATATCCGATGGTAAGCCCTCTATCCAAATTTCAGCTCTACCCTTTAGGGAAAAACTGAAGAGTCTTAGCTTGATCGCGTTCTCCTCCATCCCGTTGATCTTGAACGTATTACAGATTCGTTCAAATGCTAGTAGGTGCGCGTGGGGATCTTCAGTCTGTGCTCCCCCAAATTGATTCTGTTGTACCATGACGATGGTACTCGGCTTGATCTCGAAGTAATTGGCCGCAGTGGTGGGTGGTTGGATCCCTATACGTGCGGCTGCCACGTTTGGATCGGCAAATGACCGCATCGGAACTCTTCCGAGAGGTGGTGGAGGATTATTGCGAAGAGGTGGAGGATCGTTGCGCGATGGTCTCTCGTCACCCATTTGTAACTGTCGCTTAGCTTTGGTCTCTTGACGTAGGCGACGAGCGGTTCTTTCAATCTCCGGATCGAATTCTTCAATCTCTTTCCCTCGGGTCGTCCGTGGCATAAACCAAGTGGTACCTGAAAAGAAAGAAAGTAAAGTCAGTAATCTAAAAACTGAAAGTGATGAAATAAAGCAAATAAAAAAAATGCTCAATCTAATAGCTCTTATAGATGGTAGTGCTATCAGTTACAACTAGTTCCCCGGCAACGGCGCCAAAAACTTGATAGGTGGGTTTACACCCCCCCTAAATCTAACCGCAAGTGTACGGTGTCGAAATCAAGTAATAACGTACGATAAGTACGAGTATCGAATCCACGGGAACTAGGAACTAAGTATCACAATTACTATAAGAACTATTAATTGAACTGTCGAATTTGGGAGATTGGTTTGATTTAAAACTACTTAATTGCAACGAATACGAAATCACAACGAAACAGTAAACGACTTAGAAACTTCGATAGAGAGAGAAGTTGAGGGTTGGAAATCCTCAGGTTCTACACATGCAAACAACTGACTCAAAACAATTACCAGTTAACCCCCTTAATGATTCCCAAATCTTTTAAGATCACCGTCGTTCTCTTTCGAACAACAACGGATTTTATTTTGAAAAGGACAAGTTAAATCTCTCGACCTCAACTTATGGATTCCAAAACACATTAAGCACCAGATTTATATTAAACGGCTAGATTTCATCTCTCGATTTCAACCTAACGGTTCAATTGGGACTAAGACTTATTCGATATATCTCTATCACCGATTTATCGTCTTAGGCATGCAATTACTAGTTCTTTTTAACAGTTAATTCTCTCGAACTCAACTGAAAATAATAAATCAATTGAAAGCTAGCTAGACTCTCAAAGGCATTAAACACAAAATCACATGCTTCATTAATAACGGAAAAACTGATAAAATATCAAGTCAATTGTTTACATGCTTAATAAACCGAATTCATTCCAACCCCTAACACGAACCGGTTAGTTCATGTCGGTGGTGGATTCAAACACAAGAGAAATAGTTGCGAAAGTGTATGTAAACATGATTAAGTGTAAAAGATGCAATCGTAAACAGTAAGATGATGAACTCCCTTCTCTCGTGCTCGTCTCTACTTCGCGTGTTGAACGTCTCCTTGATCGGCTCTCAATCGTGACTCCGAAAGCTCCAAAAAGTCTCCAGGAATTGCCCCAAAATCGCCCCTGGCCGTCGTGTGAAAGTTGCGTATCGAATGAATCACCTAAAAATCGGATTTAAAGCTGAAATTCGCGAAACAGTGGGTTACGCCACTTGCCACGCGACTTGTAAGTCGCGCGTATCATTTTTGCTACGTGGGTCGATTTCTGGTTCGCGGATCGGGTCCTGGTTCGGTTGCGGGTCTTGGGCTTGACTTTTGGGCTTCCATTAGGCTTCGTTTGGACTCGTTTTGGGCTCTTTTTAGCTTTTTTTCGAGGATTACCGCCTTTTAGATAACCTGTATAAATCACTAGATAAACCGTAAAATACACGCCTTTTTACTTGAATACAAGCCAATCTCATTGGTTTGAGAACTGAAAATAACGCCAAAAAGTGGCGTTATCACAATTCATTCCAACCCCCAACATGAACAGGTTAGTTCATGTCGGTGGTGGATACAAACATAATCAAAGTAATGGAAAACGTGTGTGTGAACATGATAATCGTAAACGTGAAAGATAAGATGATGAACTCCCTCCTCTCGTGCTCGAATCTACTTCGCGTAATGAATGTCTCCTCGATCGACTCTCTATCGTGGCTCCGAAAGCTCCGAAAAGTCTCCCAAAATCGCCCCTGGTCGTCGTGTGAAAGTTCCGTCCAAGAATGACCTAAAATTCTGAAATTCGTCAAAGTTTAAAAACCAAACAGTGGGATGCGCGACTTCTGGCGCGACTTGCAAGTCGCGCAGAAAGTCGCGCGGTTTTCTGATGCTGCGTGGTCGGTTTCTGGTTCGCGGTTCGGGTCCTGGTTCGGGCGCGGGTCTTGGGCTTGGATCTCGGGCTTCCGTTGGGCTTCGTTTTGGGTCTTTTTGGGCTCTTTTTAGCTTCTTTTCTCGGAGATTACTGTCTTTTAATAAACCTGCACATTCCACTAGATAAACCGTAAAATTCCGCTTCTTTGCTTAAATACAAGCCAATCTCATTGGTTTGAGAACTGAAAATAACGCCAAAAGGTGGCGTTATCAAGAACCCACTCGCCTCAGCGTCAGATGAGTTGGCCTTCTATCTTGAGATTGTCGGAGCCGATAGGGACCTCGACTCGGACGACGAGAAGGAAACCGATGAAGTGGAGGTGGTCGAGGGCTACATGGGCGAAGCCTCTGGCAAAGATGCGACTGTCGATTCTCCCCAATCTTAAAAAAATGTAATTCTTTTTGTTTTTCGTCGCTCGACTGTTGGTGGTCGAGCCATTTGGATGTACCTGATCGTTTGATGAAATGAAATTTACATTTCTTTTGAACTTGCGCATTATTTTGTCTTATACGTTTTGTAAGTAAATACAATATCGATTGTGAAATTTACTAAGTAAACATACATCGTACAGAAATGTACATAAGACGTGCGACATAGGCATCCATCATAATACACTGATGAAAACACAAGTCGTAAGATTTTTAGAACAAACGTAAGTACGTGTGTTAATGCCAAAAATCGCACAAAAGTACAACTTAAGGTCAATGTGGACTTTTAACAACTAAAGAAACGTATCTCAAGCCAAACAACATAATTGTGAGAAAAAAGTAAAAGAGACAAGAGATTTGGTGACGCAGAAAACCCCAAAACGAGGGAAAAAACCGCGGTCGACTCTGTGAGAGTCGACATTGCACTATGGTTCGCCAAACAGGGGCGAAAGTCCTTTTGTGACAGATGATATGTGTACAATGGGTTACAAATGAAGTAAAAATACACTTAGTCGTGTGTAAAAAATGTGCGTCGTGTGTTTAAACGTGCGAAACAAGTTGTTGTCGTGCGATTTGAACTGTTGTCGTGCGGTTTGAACTGTTGTCGTGCAGTACTTGCGTTAGCGACGTGTGCTCGAATGCGAGAGAGAAAATATAGAAGTAGATGAGAATGCAGTTGTATAGCCAGATGAATTCGTCCCCTTGCTCGAGGTTGAAACATGCCTTTATATAGGTTTCGCCGGTCATTAATGTGATTTAATGGTTGGTCTTGTAACCGCTGCCGACATTAAATGCGCTTTGATGATTGGCTTTGTAACCACTGTCGAGTCTTTAATGTCATTAAGGGCTCGACCGTTATTGTCCGTTGTACCATAATGGTTTGTAGACCTGCATTAATGAACAAAAGAAACGCCTGTCGACCATTGATAGTTAGTGTAATCGTAAGACCGTCTTAAGTTCTGGACGTCGGTCTTACGGAGCATACGTCCGTCACCGAAATACAAGACCATGTATATGACTGTAAATGTCTTGTAAGACCTTATCTTAATATAAGAATGGTGTTTAGGCAAAATTTCACAGGTCTCGACCACGACCAGAGAAGGTAAGACACATATTATGAGCTATACCGACGAAGACCCGAAGAACCTCCGTCGTCCCTCCTAAAAGGTAAGTCGAGAGTTCCTCATGACACTCGACCTCGACGTCGCCCGTTCCGCACGACCGTCACATAAAACCGTGCGACCTCGACCGACTAACGCGTTATACAACTGTTATATTTGTTCAATGATTAATGCAGGAGTCAAAGTCATTTATGGACAATGTTTGGGCAAAAAATCACGTCGCTCGACCACGACCAGAACAGGTAAGACGCATGTCCTAAGCTATATCTTGTATTAAGATAAGGTCTCAACAAGAACCCAGGAAACATCCGTCGTCTCCCGTAAAAGGTAAGTCGTACGTCCCTTGACGCTCGACCATAGCATCGCCCGTCCCGCACGACCGTCGCATAGAACCATGCGACCTCGACCAAACTAACGTTAACCATGACTGTTACGTTTATTAAGTGTTTAATGCAGGAGTCAAAGTCATTAAAGAGCAACGGATATAACCGATGCAACCATCAACGATCGATAGCCGTAACGGACGAAGATCATCAGGGATAATCACTCCGGCAACCGTTTCCAGCCGTTGTAGCCGTTGATCAAAGCATTAATGGAGCTAATTAATGGCGCGAAGACTATAAATACCAAGCTAAGTCTTCACATCAAGGATCATCAGTTAACATCCGATACACATCGAATATCCGGCGATTAACAACCGAAGCAATATTCAAGAACACCTGAAGTGAAGAACCAGTATTCTAAATATCGCTCTCGACGCACGACAACAGCTATCGACCAGCAGTTCACACTTTGTATTCACACGACAAACACCTGTTTTTACGTTCAAACACTTGTACTTTACATTTCGAAGCATTTCCTTCATTTGTATTGTAATCACTGTACGATCGACACCAGTATCCAAGGACATCGCCCCTGATTGGCGACCATAGTGCAGCGACGACACCCACTGTCGTCCGCAGGTTTTTTCCTCGTTTGAGGTTTTTCCTGCGTCATTAAATCCCTTGTCTCATTTATTTTATTCCTCGTCGCACGTCTCGTCGAAAGATTCTTTCTTTAGTTGTTTAAGTCCACATCGACCTTAAGTTGTCCCTTTGGTGCGATTTTTAGCATTAACAGTTTGGCGCCATCCGTGGGACTACATCTAGAGAAAATCCTCGACGAACGTGCATTCTACTAATAGTTTCTTGGAGTTTCTTCTGTTTTCTGTCGCAGGAAAATGGCGGATAACGGGAATCCAGAACAAGCCGTTATACCAGTACACGCAAGCTCAGAAAATGCACAAAACTCCCCAGCAGCTGTTGATGAGTATCATTTGGAGGAAATCGTTCTAGATCAAAGCAAACCTGATCAAAAGATTCTTGTGGGTTCATCCCTTGATCCCCACATTAAAAAAAACTCATATCCTTTTTGCAGGAATATGCTGATTGCTTCGCCTGGTCACATGAAGATATGGTCGGTATTGACCCCAATGTCATTGCTTATAAGCTTAACGTCGATCCATCATTCAAACCTATCAAGCAAAAACGTCGCAAGTTCGCTCCTGAAAGAAATAAAGTAATAAATGACGAGGTCGACAACCTCATCAAGACGGGAAAGATTCGGGAGGTAAAATATCCTGATTGGCTCGCTAACGTCGAGGTCGTAGCCAAGATGAATGGAAAATGGAGGGTCTGTATCGACTTCTCCGATCTCAATAAATCCTGTCCAAAGGATCCATTCCCGTTACCTCATATTGACGCCATGGTCGATGCAACCGCGTGGCATGAGTTATTAACGTTCATGGACGCCTATTCTGGATACAACCAAATTTTAATGCACGTTGATGACCAAGAAAAAACCGCTTTCATGACGGATCGAGGTATTTATTGTTACAAAGTTATGCCTTTCGGACTAAAAAATGCAGGTTCTACCTACCAACGGCTAGTAAACAAGATGTTCAAAGACCATCTTGGAGACACGGTGGAGGTATATATCGACGACATGTTAGTGAAGTCGAAGCAAGCGATTGATCACATTGATCACCTCAGGCAATCGTTCGACATCCTCCGGAAGTATAACATGAAGCTTAATCCGATGAAATGTTCCTTTGGCGTTAGTGCCAGGAAGTTCGTGGGTTATATGGTCACTCGTCGAGGCATTGAGGCTAACCCCGACCAAATCAAGGCCATCATTGAGATCAAATCTCCTCGAAATTTCAAAGAAGTCCAGAAACTCACCGGTCGAGTAGCAGCTCTAAACAGGTTTATCTCCCGATCTTCAGATAAATGTCATCTATTTTATAATGTCCTCAGGAAAAATAAAGGTTTCGACTGGACCAATAATCATGAGCAAGCATTGCAAAAACTCAAGGAATATATGGCGTCGCCTCCTCTGCTGTCGAAACCTCACGATCATGAGGTCTTATAGTTGTATTTAGCTGTCAGTCCAAATACGGTAAGCGCCGTACTAACACGAGAAGACGAAAAGCAACAATTGCCAATGTACTACGTAAATAAATCTCTCTTGGACGCATAAACTAGGTATTCTTCCATGGAAAAACTGCTTTTGTCGCTAGTCACAGCTGCTAAAAAATTACGACACTACTTTGAATCGCATCCTATTATTGTCGTAACTAACTTTCTTCTTAAGTCTGTTTTGAGGAAACCTGAGTTGACAGATCGCTTAGCAAAGTGGAGCATATATCTCAGCAGTTACGACATCGATTTCAAGCCCAGGACCGCGATCAAATCGCAAGCCTTGGCAGACTTTATCGCCGATTTCAGCCCTGAGTTGGAGAAAGAAGCAAAGCTCGAAGTGTCCACTGTGGCGACTCGCGACGACGTACCTTGGATTCTACATGTCGATGGATCATCCAACATTAGAGGCTCTGGACTGGGCGTCGTCTTAAAGTCGCCACAGGGGGGAAGATGGTATAATCGGTCCGATGCGACTTCAAGACCACCAACAATGAAGCCGAATATGAAGCCCTGATCGTGGGAATGAATATGGCCCACGACTCGGGGGCAACCGCGCTGCATGTCAAGAGCGACTCTCTGCTGGTGGTAAACCAGATCAATGGAGAATTCGCGGCCAAGGATTAAAAAATGACAGCATATCTAAGCGTGGCAAAAGAAATTTTCAAAAAATTTAAATCTTTTTCTATTGAACAGATTCCGCGAGACCAGAACACTCAGGCCGACGCATTGGCAAACCTTGGGTCCGCTTTAGTCGAACCAATATTTGATGTTATTCCTATGATTCACCTGGCAACGCCGTCCATTGAAAGCACATACGTCATCCAGATCGAAGACGAAGAAGATGATTGGTCACGCGACATTCGAAATTTCCTCGTGCATGACCAACTCCCCGAAGACAAAATGGAGGCTCGAAAACTCAGATTCAAAGCATCTAAGTACGTCATGATCGAAAATAACCTTTATCGGCGATCGTCGACGAACTTAAATTTAAGGTGCGTCATCAGCAAAAATCAAGCCCAGAAAATCCTCCAAGAGATGCACGACGGCGAATGTGGTAATCATTCAGGAGGTCGTAGTTTAGCTAATCGTATATCCCGACAAGGATATTTTTGGCCAACACTGCGACAAGACGCAATCAAGTATGTCCAGAATTGCGACCCCTGTCAACGACACTCAGGTATGTCTCATAAACCTTCGGAACCTTTGCACTCGACACTTATCCCATGGCCCTTCATGAGATGGGGAATGGATATCATCGGCAAGCTGCCACCTGCTCCAGGACAAAAAGTATTCCTCCTCGTACTTACTGACTATTTTTCCAAGTGGGTCGAAGCGGCTGCTTTCTCCCAAATCAGGGATAAAGAAGTTATTTCTTTTATCCAGACTAACATCATATGCAGGTTTGGGATTCCATCTGAAATTGTCTGCGACAATGGATCCCAATTCATAAGCGACAGGACCCAACAGTTCTGTGAAGATAGGAACATCAAACTGACGACCTCGACTCCCAGATATCCCCAAGCCAATGGACTTGCCGAGTCGAGTAATAAGACTATTGTAGCCTCGATCAAGAAACGATTAAAAGCTGCAAAAGGAAGATGGGTTGAAGAGCTCCCTTCAGTCCTATGGGCAAATCGCACGACACCCCGCACGTCCATAAGACGAACCCCCTTCTCTCTCGTCTACTGTTGTGAAGCCGTCCTACCAATCGAAGTTCATCTCCCGACTTCGAGGCACAATTCCATCGACCACAACTTGGTAGATTTAAGTCATGACCTCGACGCCCTAGAAGAGCTCAGAGAATCCGCCTTGATCAAGATGGCGTCGCAGAAGCAGGCAGTCGAGCGACATTTCAATAAACACGTCAAAATTAAAGTCTTTCAAGAAGGCGATTACGTCCTCCGTCGAGTATTCCCAAACACCCAGGAGCTCAACGCAGGTAAGCTTTCTACTAAGTGGGAAGGACCTTACCGCGTCTCCGAAGTCGTTGGTAAAGGAGCCTATCGACTTCAGACCCTCGACAATCAAGAAATCCCGCGAAGTTGGAACGCGACGCATCTGAAAAAATATTTCTTTTAGAGTCGCCTTCCTCTCATGCAAAGTTTTTTTAACACGACAGTGAACGTCGTGAGATCGTTGAAAATCCGATGACCGACCTCTAACGAACTTTGTCGCAGGTACGCACGACATGAGTACCCGAGTGTGTGACTTAATTGTTTTACCACAGGGGCATACATTCTGGAATTTCATCATACGATACAGTCACATGTAAGGTCTAAACGATCCCTCGATCTAAGTTTCTGAAACTTAGAAAAACTTTGTATGTTCTAACACATCGATGATATATATTTGTGTTTATTATTACAGTCCAAATACATGATTTATGTTTCAACCGTTATATTGCAATAAAAGCCTAAGTCGCACGATCCTCCGTTTATTTCATACTTAACGAATTTTATGATCAATATTACATTTATCCACGACATATGTAATTAAAAACACGAGTTCAGCAAAAGAAGGAACTTCATTGAACGATTACGAACCAATGATCGAACATAAAAAGTCTAGCTCGTAAACCCAAAAATCTACCCTAGAACTAAAGAAGCAGGTCGATGGCAAGCTCTGTTCAAAAATCTCGATCTTCGAAATCCTATCAATCCCGAAGAACTGATGCAAGGATCAAACGAGTATATTAGGAGTTATCTTCCAACTCCTTACGCCTCGACACTCTGAGAATGTGGCTCTTAAGATTAATGTTAAGGTTGGAGGAAGGAATATATTCTTCTCGACGATCGACCTCCACTCCAACATTTTCTCTTCCTTCACACACTTAATGAGAAGAAACAGGAACATCTGTCAAATACAGAAGGAACACGTTAGCAAAACATTCAGCTAAAGAACATCGATAACACAAGTTTTGAAAGAAAAACTTACAAGGAACGCCAGTTTGGCTAAACACAGCCCTATCTCTTCAATAGAGATCCTTTGAAAACACTCCTCGGAAACTAAGGACTGATGTTTCCCCAGATGCGGAAGTGACTTCATCCTGACGAGGACGTAGTCAAACGAGAGGGACGGCGACAACGCAAAGCTGATCACCATAAGTTCCTCCTCGTTCTCTCCCGTCTTTACACCCCTGTAACAACCCGGTTTCCCAACATACAAATAACATATATTTCACCACAAAACAATACATCATATTTCATTTATGGTCCCTTATCTTAACCAAATAGGTCTTTCAGTACAAACTTTTTCATTATAATAAAGTACATAATAGATACAAAACACAACTAGAATCTTCATAATCATGCATCTTCCAAAAAGCTAAACATGATATATCCTATCACCGTCCTTTATTTGCTCCTTGACCTGGAATACATATTTTAAAACAAAAATGAGGGTTAGACCTTGAGGTCTAGTGAGAAAATCCTCGTTAGTTAAAAATCATCTTTTATAAACATTCAATACACATAATACACATAATAAAAATACCCAATATGATTCATGCATCATGTATCATTCCATCTCTTTCTCTTTCTCTTGGCCATATTAATTGGTAGCAAGCCAATTAATTAATATACACCGCTGTACTAAATACAGCCAACACCACTGTCCCTCTGTACAGCCAACTTTCACCGGTCCTAAGCTCGGCCAACTAGCACCCATGCAATGTAATACTCATATAAACACCATATGCACAATATTACATTCATTCACATACATGTATTCCATTTGAAAACATTTTAAGTAAAAACTCACTTGTTTCGCTTAATTCCAAAATCCTCCCAAGCTATTTACCGAGCACTCCAAATTCTTCAGTTCAGTTTCACAGAATCTGTATCAAATAAATACAAATATTTCTTTTTAAGACTAAAAATCTCTGTGTTCTGAAATCCTCGACTCAATTCGCAATCAACTATGGAATTACTCTATGTCGCAATATACTACACCAAGTCGCAATTAACTACTGCGACACAGTACCAAGTCGCAACTAACTACTGCGACTTCCCCTTCATGTCGCAACCAACTGTTGCGTCAAAGCACCAAGTCGCAACCCTCTATTGCGATTTCACGAGCAAGTCGCAACTCAAGGTTGCGACATACATGAAGATCACAATATTCAACCATGTCGCAATACACTGTTGCGACTTCACATGAATGTCTCAGTCTACTGTTCATCCTAAAACCCAGAAATTTAATCTTTTAAACTATGCATGTTGCTGTAATTATGCAGATATGTTTAAGACTATTAACATAACCCTACCATATGCTTAGATTTTCCAAAACATCTCTAAATCATCAAAACCCACTTCAAAACTCATGTAAAATCTACTACACATAAAAGTAAGGATTTGTATGGATCATTACCTTGGTTTCTCTTGGATAAATTCCTAAACCCAGCTGTAGATTCTCTGATTTCTTCTCCTTCTTGACCTTTCTTCGATTTCTCTCTTTTCTCTCTCTCTCTCTCTCAACCGAAAACACATACACACCTTGTTTAGGATTTTTAGTTAATTTCACCACATGGATGACACCTCCTCCTAGTGAGGTGAGTGTGGCGGTGGTGGTATGGGGTTTGGTTAAAATGACCAATCAAACCCCAAACTTATTCTATTTGGCAAAACCTACCCCTAAACTTCCATTATAAAATTAAATCTTACCCCTTAACTTCTAACTCCATAATATTAAATTAAAATAACACCTTTAAGTAAACCAATAATATACCTGGTTATTACAACATCTCCCCCTTAAAAGAATTCCGTCCCGGAATTCAGTTAAGTGAACAGATGAGGGTATTTGGTTCTCATTTCTGTCTCTGATTCCCAAGTAGCATCCTGACCTCTGTGATGTTTCCACTGTACTTTCACTTGTCTGATTTCTTTATTCCGCAAAACTTTGACTTTTTTTTATCAACAATGGCTTCCGGTTCCTCCACATAGTTCAACTTTTCATCCACTTGTATATCTGGTAGAGAGACTGCCTGATCTGGCGTAATCAAACACTTCTGAAAATTCGATACATGAAACGCGTTATGAATCCTGCTCAACTCTGGCGGAAGATCTAACCTGTAGGCTACTTCACCGATCCTTTCCGTAATTGCAAACGGTCTAATATACCTCAGGCTAAGTTTACCTTGCTTTCCAAATCGAATGACTCCTTTCCAAGGTGAGACTTTTAACATTACAAAATCTCCAACTTGGAATTCTAACGGTTTTCGGCGTCGGTCGGCGTAACTTTTCTGTCTGTCTTGAGCCACTTTCAAACGTTCTCGAATCTGAGTAACCTTATTCGCGGTTAACTGAACTATATCTGACCCTGCTAACTGTTTCTCCCCCACTTCATTCCAACACAGAGGCGTTCGACATTTTCTACCATACAATACTTCAAACGGTGCTGCTTGTATGCTGGAATGATAACTGTTGTTGTAGGCAAATTCGATCAACGGTAAATGTTTATCCCATGATCCCCCAAAGTCAACAATGCAAGCCCGGAGCATATTCTAATGTCTGAATCATTCGTTCACTCTGACCGTCAGTTTGAGGATGATAAGTTGTACTTAACTTTATCTGCGTCCCCATCTCCTTTTGGAAAATTCTCCAGAATCTTGAAGTAAAACGACTATCCCGATCTGAAATAATCGAGATTGGAATTCCATGTTGAGTCACTATTTCGTCAATGTACAATTTGGCTAATCGTTCCATCGAATCAGTTTCCTTTATCAGTAAGAAGTGAGCAGACTTCGTTAATCTATCTACAATCACCCAAATCGAATCAAATCCCTTCGAAGTCCTTGGTAACTTTGTAATGAAATCTGTAGTAATCTGATCCCATTTCCACATCGGTATTTCCAATCGTTGTAACTGACCAAACGGCTTTTGATGTTCAATCTTTACCTTTTTACAAGTAGTACATTCTTCCACATGTTGACCAATGCTTCTTTTTATTCCCGACCACCAATAAAATTGCTTCAGATCTTTATACATCTTATTTGTACCTGGATGAATAGAGAATCTAGACTGATGAGCTTCTTGAAGTACCCGATCACGTAAATCACCCAAACACGGCACCCAAATTATGTTCCCCAGACATAACAACCCACGGTCATCTTTCACAAGCAATGCTGATATTCCCACTAACCGTTCTGACTTCAAATGTTCTTCCTGATAGGCTTCTATTTGACACTTCAGCAGTTCTTCAAAGATGTTGGGCAATAGTTCAGCCCTTAGTGAAATAGCTTTTCTTGTTCCACTCCTTTCTTGACGACTCAGTGCATCAGCTACCACATTCGCCTTCCCGGGATGATAAAGAATTTCACAATAGTAATCATTCACCAGTTCTAGCCATCTTCTTTGCCTCATATTTAATTCCTTCTGATCGAAGAGGTGTTGGAGACTCTTATGATCGGTATAAATTTGACATTTGGAACCATAAAGATAATGTCTCCAAATCTTCAACGCGAAAACAACTGCTGCAAGCTCCATGTCGTGTGTTGGATACTGTCGTTCATGATCTTTTAGTTGACGAGAAGCATAAGCAATAACTTTCCCACGCTGCATAAGTACACATCCCAATCCCAGTTTAGAAGCATCACTATAAACAACAAAGTATTCAGAACCTTCTGGTAGCGATATAATCGGTGCGCTGCACAGTTTCTCTTTCAACATTCGGAATGCTTCATCCTGTTCTGCTTTCCATTCAAACTTCAGATTCTTTCGAGTCAGCTTTGTCAAAGGCGTCGCGATACGAGAGATGTCTTTTATAAACTTTCGATAGTAACCGGCTAAACCCAGAAAACTACGTACCTCAGTTGGCGTTCTCGGCGGTTCCGACTTTTCAATCGCTTCTACTTTCATTGGATCAACTTGAATACCTTTCACTGAAACTACATGCCCCAGAAACTGAACTTCCCGTAACCAGAATTCACATTTCGAAAATTTAGCATACAACTTTTCTTGCTTCAATAGTTCTAGAACCAAACGAAGATGTTGAGCGTGCTCTTCCTTGGATCGGGAATAGATAAGTATATCATCGATAAATACAATCACGAATTTATCAAGATACGGCTTACATACCCGATTCATTAAATCCATAAAGGCAGCTGGAGCATTCGTCAAACCAAACGACATCACTAAGAATTCATAATGACCATACCTTGTGCGAAAAGCAGTCTTCAGAACGTCTTCTTCTTTAACCTTCAACTGATGATAACCGGATCTTAGATCAATCTTGGAGAAATAACAAGCTCCAACTAACTGATCGAAGAGGTCATCAATTCTGGGTAACGGATACTTGTTCTTGATCGTACGCTTATTCAATTCCCGGTAGTCGATACACATTCTCATCGAACCATCCTTCTTTTTCACAAACAAAATTGGTGCTCCCCACGGCGAAGAACTCGGTCTGATGAAGCCTTTATCTGAAAGATCCTGCAGTTGAGTCGTCATCTCTTTCATCTCTAGAGGTGCCAAACGATACGGTGCACGGGCAACAGGAGCGGCTCCAGGAATCAGATCTATACCAAACTCTACTTGTCTAATGGGCGGAAGACTATTCAAGTCTTCAGGGAACACATCCGGAAATTCACTAACAATCGAAATATCTTCCAACTTGCTCTTCTCTAGCTTAGTATCTATCACATAAGCTAAGTAACTCGGGCAACCTTTATTAACACACTTACGGGCTTTTATCATAAATATAAGACTAGACTGATGATTTCTACGATCACCATAAATCACTACTGGCCCCTTCTCAGGTAACACAACATTTATTAACTTCTTATCACAATTATGTTAGCTTGATTCTCGGCTAACCAATCCATTCCCACTACCACATCAAACTCGACCAGGGCTATTGGAAATAACTGAATCGGTACTCCGCACCCTTCTATATCTATCACACAGCTATCAAATACTTCTTTAACCGACACTTGATTATCATTTGCAGTATCTACCATTAAAGCATGATCTAACACTTTAGGCTTTAAATGCATATAAGCAGCAAATAAAGGAGACACAAACGATCGGTTTGCACCGGAATCAAATAACACCTTAGCACGTGTAGAATTTATTAGGAATGTACCTGTAACCACGTCCGGATTTTCCTCAGCTTCCTTTGCTGTCATCTGAAATGAACGACCCCTGGTTCTTGCTGGTTCTAGCCTCGGTACTACTGGTCTGACACTCGTCGGCCTTACTGACGTACCCCCTGATTGTATTTTACCCAGTGGACAATCGGACTGAAGATGATCACGAGAATTGCACGAGTAACAAAATCTAACGACTCGACAGTCTTTAGCAATGTGACCGACCTTTCCGCACTTATAACAGTTTCTAGGATCTACTTGACAGCTTCCTTGATGAAAACGGTGGCACCTTGGGCAAGGTCTTTCAACTGGTTGGAAAGGTGAACGGCTATCAAATCGCTGAAACCTTGACTTCTTCGGATCATGTGGTGGACCTTCCCATTTTTCTCTTTCCCCTACTCTTATCACCAATATCCCTCCTATTATCTCGATCCACATCTTCCGCGACATCTACTGCAGATGAGAAAGTATCGGGTCCCTTTGCAGTTACTAGCCTCCTGACATCTGGATTCAACCCGAAGATAAACCTCTCCACTTTCATTGCCTCCGTGGCAACGTAATACTCCGCAAAACGAGATTTTTCTAGAAAACAAGCAGTGTAGTCCCGAACAGATAAGTTTCCTTGCTGCAAATTCATAAACTCCCCCTCTAGTTGTTTAACAGCTGCATGAGGACAGAACTGCTTCCGGAAAGCTATAACAAATTCTTCCCACGAGAAGGTAGAATATATGTCCGAACCTCCCGAAGATATATGAGCTTCCCACCAGTACAAAGCGTCACCCTTCAACATTGCGGTTCCATAAAGTACCCTATCCTCATCCGCGCACTTGCTAGTCTTGAAGATAGATTCTATTTCCTTCAACCATCGCATAGATTTCACTAGATCCCGATCTCCTGAATAGGTCGGAGGCTTACAACTAAGAAACATTTTGTAATCACACTTTTTCATTACGGGTCCAACGGTAGGAGTAATAGGCATCTCTTCTTCATGTGTAGGATCTGGTCTTTCTGTTTCAGTATTATGAGCCTGGTTGAACATAGCCTGTATATTTGCCTGCAATTTTCCCATTTCGGCTGCTAGGTCGTCTCTCGTAACAAACTCCGTACCACGTCCCTGAACTCTGCCCCCACTTCTGCCTCTGCCTCTTTCTCCCCCTCTTCCCCTTCCTCCGGCTGTTGGATTGGTTCTATTCGGATTTCCTTCCCCTTCCCGATTTGTTCGTCTCGTACCACTTGCCATTCTATTGATTCAAACAAGGTTAATTATACACATAAACACATACCCCATATAACAAGGTATTCCAGTCCAAACATGTACCTGTAAGATCACAATTACACTGGCCAGGTGTAATCAGAAATTACCTTACATGATGTTCCTTCTACCTTTTTATATTTAACATCCCAAGGTTCTATAATAACAGGGACATCCTAATTCACATGCAGTTTAAGTCTAGGTAAAAGTACTAATACCTAAATCCCTTAAACTAGGGCTCTGATACCATCTGTAACAACCTGGTTTCCCAACATACAAATAACATATATTTCACCACAAATTGTCTGCGACAATGGATCCCAATTCATAAGCGACAGGACCCAACAGTTCTGTGAAGATAGGAACATCAAACTGACGACCTCGACTCCCAGATATCCCCAAGCCAATGGACTTGCCGAGTCGAGTAATAAGACTATTGTAGCCTCGATCAAGAAACGATTAAAAGCTGCAAAAGGAAGATGGGTTGAAGAGCTCCCTTCAGTCCTATGGGCAAATCGCACGACACCCCGCACGTCCACAGGACGAACCCCCTTCTCTCTCGTCTACGGTTGTGAAGCCGTCCTACCAATCGAAGTTCATCTCCCGACTTCGAGGCACAATTCCATCGACCACAACTTGGTAGATTTAAGTCATGACCTCGACGCCCTAGAAGAGCTCAGAGAATCCGCCTTGATCAAGATGGCGTCGCAGAAGCAGGCAGTCGAGCGACATTTCAATAAACACGTCAAAATTAAAGTCTTTCAAGAAGGCGATTACGTCCTCCGTCGAGTATTCCCAAACACCCAGGAGCTCAACGCAGGTAAGCTTTCTAATAAGTGGGAAGGACCTTACCGCGTCTCCGAAGTCGTTGGTAAAGGAGCCTATCGACTTCAGACCCTCGACAATCAAGAAATCCCGCGAAGTTGGAACGCGACGCATCTGAAAAAATATTTCTTTTAGAGTCGCCTTCCTCTCATGCAAAGTTTTTTTAACACGACAGTGAACGTCGTGAGATCGTTGGAAATCCGATGACCGACCTCTAACGAACTTTGTCGCAGGTACGCACGACATGAGTACCCGAGTGTGTGACTTAATTGTTTTACCACAGGGGCATACATTCTGGAATTTCATCATACGATACAGTCACATGTAAGGTCTAAACGATCCCTCGATCTAAGTTTCTGAAACTTAGAAAAACTTTGTATGTTCTAACACATCGATGATATATATTTGTGTTTATTATTACAGTCCAAATACATGATTTATGTTTCAACCGTTATATTGCAATAAAAGCCTAAGTCGCACGATCCTCCGTTTATTTCATACTTAACGAATTTTATGATCAATATTACATTTATCCACGACATATGTAATTAAAAACACGAGTTCAGCAAAAGAAGGAACTTCATTGAACGATTACGAACCAATGATCGAACATAAAAAGTCTAGCTCGTAAACCCAAAAATCTACCCTAGAACTAAAGAAGCAGGTCGATGGCAAGCTCTGTTCAAAAATCTCGATCTTCGAAACCCTATCAATCCCGAAGAACTGATGCAAGGATCAAACGAGTATATTAGGAGTTATCTTCCAACTCCTTACGCCTCGACACTCTGAGAATGTGGCTCTTAAGATTAATGTTAAGGTTGGAGGAAGGAATATATTCTTCTCGACGATCGACCTCCACTCCAACATTTTCTCTGCCTTCACACACTTAATGAGAAGAAACAGGAACATCTGTCAAATACAGAAGGAACACGTTAGCAAAACATTCAGCTAAAGAACATCGATAACACAAGTTTTGAAAGAAAAACTTACAAGGAACGCCAGTTTGGCTAAACACAGCCCTATCTCTTCAATAGAGATCCTTTGAAAACACTCCTCGGAAACTAAGGGCTGATGTTTCCCCAGATGCGGAAGTGACTTCATCCTGACGAGGACGTAGTCAAACGAGAGGGACGGCGACAACGCAAAGCTGATCACCATAAGTTCCTCCTCGTTCTCTCCCGTCTTTACACCCCTGTAACAACCCGGTTTCCCAACATACAAATAACATATATTTCACCACAAAACAATACATCATATTTCATTTATGGTCCCTTATCTTAACCAAATAGGTCTTTCAGTACAAACTTTTTCATTATAATAAAGTACATAATAGATACAAAACACAACTAGAATCTTCATAATCATGCATCTTCCAAAAAGCTAAACATGATATATCCTATCACCGTCCTTTATTTGCTCCTTGACCTGGAATACATATTTTAAAACAAAAATGAGGGTTAGACCTTGAGGTCTAGTGAGAAAATCCTCGTTAGTTAAAAATCATCTTTTATAAACATTCAATACACATAATACACATAATAAAAATACCCAATATGATTCATGCATCATGTATCATTCCATCTCTTTCTCTTTCTCTTGGCCATATTAATTGGTAGCAAGCCAATTAATTAATATACACCGCTGTACTAAATACAGCCAACACCACTGTCCCTCTGTACAGCCAACTTTCACCGGTCCTAAGCTCGGCCAACTAGCACCCATGCAATGTAATACTCATATAAACACCATATGCACAATATTACATTCATTCAATACATGTATTCCATTTGAAAACATTTTAAGTAAAAACTCACTTGTTTCGCTTAATTCCAAAATCCTCCCAAGCTATTTACCGAGCACTCCAAATTCTTCAGTTCAGTTTCACAGAATCTGTATCAAATAAATACAAATATTTCTTTTTAAGACTAAAAATCTCTGAGTTCTGAAATCCTCGACTCAAGTCGCAATCAACTATGGAATTACTCTATGTCGCAATATACTACACCAAGTTGCAATTAACTACTGCGACACAGTACCAAGTCGCAACTAACTACTGCGAATCCCCCTTCATGTCGCAACCAACTGTTGCGTCAAAGCACCAAGTCGCAACCCTCTATTGCGACTTCACGAGCAAGTCGCAACCCTCTATTGCGACTTCACGAGCAAGTCGCAACTCAAGGTTGCGACATACATGAAGATCACAATATTCAACCATGTCGCAATACACTGTTGCTACTTCACATGAATGTCTCAGTCTACTGTTCATCCTAAAACCCAGAAATTTAATCTTTTAAACTATGCATGTTGCTGTAATTATGCAGATATGTTTAAGACTATTAACATAACCCTACCATATGCTTAGATTTTCCAAAACATCTCTAAATCATCAAAACCCACTTCAAAACTCATGTAAAATCTACTACACATAAAAGTAAGGATTTGTATGGATTATTACCTTGGTTTCTCATGGATAAATTCCTAAACCCAGCTGCAGATTCTCTGATTTCTTCTCCTTCTTGACCTTTTTTCGATTTCTCTCTTTTCTCTCTCTCTCTCAACCGAAAACACATACACACCTTGTTTAGGATTTTTAGTTAATATCACCACATGGATCACACCTCCTCCTAGTGAGGTGAGTGTGGCGGTGGTGGTATGGGGTTTGGTTAAAATGACCAATCAAACCCCAAACTTATTCTATTTGGCAAAACCTACCCCTAAACTTCCATTATAAAATTAAATCTTACCCTTAACTTCTAACTCCATAATATTAAATTAAAATAACACCTTTAAGTAAACCAATAATATACCTGGTTATTACAACCCCCGCCCCTGTCGGTTGACGAAAGGGTTGACGTGGCAGAAGACGTCGTCGCCAGGTGCGCAGAATACATAGACATCGTGTTCATCGTAACCAACATCGTCAACGATTCGGGTATCGCAACCCTTGATAGATCTCCAACCACCTAAAATTTGAACCAAGTCGAGATTCTAGATAAGGGCCTCATCAGAAACAGAAAACTTTTTAAGAAAATCTCTAAAGAAAATAACCCATTGTGATCTCTATTTATGCAGGAAAGCCCAACAAGTCGAGTCTATTGATGATCAACACGCGTCCATATCTATCCGAATCTTCGACACCTGTCCTCGACAACTGGTAAGCATCATCGCGCGTCAGTATGACGTCACAACTTTTCAACATCTCGTTCAGTTAAAGACGAACCGGTCTAGTTCCACGACAACCAGGTAAGTCCCTCAACACAGGTCACAAGTCTAAGCATTCGACAAGCAAAATTTAAAACTTAAATTTGACATTCAATTTTCAAATTTTGGGGGCAAACTGTTTGGGCAAAAAATCACGTCGCTCGACCACGACCAGAACAGGTAAGACGCATGTCCTAAGCTATATCTTGTATTAAGATAAGGTATCAACAAGAACCCAGGAAACATCCGTCGTCTCCCGTAAAAGGTAAGTCGTACGTCCCTCATGACGCTCGACCATAGCATCGCCCGTCCCGCACGACCGTCGCATAGAACCATGCGACCTCAACCAAACTAACGTTAACCATGACTGTTACGTTTATTAAGTGTTTAATGCAGGAGTCAAAGTCGTTAAAGAGCAACAGATATAACCGACGCAACCATCAACGATCGATAGCCGTAACGGACGAAGATCATCAGGGATAATCACTCCGGCAACCGTTTCCAGCCGTTGTAGCCGTTGATCAAAGCATTAATGGAGCTAATTAATGGCGCGAAGACTATAAATACCAAGCTAAGTCTTCACATCAAGGATCATCACTTAACATCCGATACACATCGAATATCCGGCGATTAACAACCGAAGCAATATTCAAGAACACCTGAAGTGAAGAACCAGTATTCTAAATATCGCTCTCGACACACGACAACAGCTCTCGACCAGCAGTTCACACTTTGTATTCACACGACAAACACCTGCTTTTACGTTCAAACACTTGTACTTTACATTTCGAAGCATTTCCTTCATTTGTATTGTAATCACTGTACGATCGACACCAGTATCCAAGGACATCGCCCCTGATTGGCGACCATAGTGCAGCAACGACACCCACTGTCGTCCGCAGGTTTTTTCCTCGTTTGAGGTTTTTCCTGCGTCATCAAATCCCTTGTCTCATTTATTTTATTCCTCGTCGCACGTCTCGCCGAAAGATTCTTTCTTTAGTTGTTTAAGTCCACATCGACCTTAAGTTGTCCCTTTGGTGCGATTTTTGGCATTAACAGACAACGGCTATAACCGACGAAATCAGTTATGAGCATCTAAACTCACATTGAAGACGACGACCGTTACAACAATCATCAAAGATCTTAATGATTCAATTAAAGTCATCCGAAGACTATAAAATCCCGGCTCAATCATCAGTTCAAGACATCTGATTGACATCGAATAATACAGAGAGAGAGAAAAAACAATAGCAGCGAACAACAGAAGCAAACGCAAACACTCGAAGAATATTCATTCGAAGCAAAGAGATTATTCATAGAAGATCGCTCTCGACGCAAGATTCTCACTCTCGACCAATAGTTTATACATTGTTTTCACACATGAGGTACACTGTTTTTACATTCCAAACACTTGTACTTTACATTTCGAAGTCTTTTCTTCATTTGTATTGTAATCTCTGTACGATCAACACCCGGAACACCAAGGACATCGCCCCTGATTGGCGACCATAGTGCAGCGACGACATCCACTGTCGTCCACAGGTTTTTTCCTCGTTGAGGTTTTTCCTGCATCATCAAATCCTTTGTCTCATTTACATTTTTGTCTATGTCGCACGCCTTTGTCGAACGATTCCTTTCTTTAGTTGTTAAAGTCCACAGGAGACTGCCGACGTAAGACCAACGAGTCGTAACTGGCGACACGCAACTTGGCGACATAAGACTAGTGGCGTAAGACTAGTGACGAGTGACGTGCGACACGTGGCTGGCGACAGGTGCGATTATTAGATGATTATTGACCCGAGATGTCTTTTAATAACCAACTATCGTATGTCGGGGATATGGCAATAATGGGTATTACCCTTGTCGGTCGGGGGTATGACTTTTGTAGATATTAGGGTAATCGAGGTCCATGGGTCATGTCGAGGGAATTTCCCAAGTCGGTCGAGGGTGTGATTTTTTACCCAAACAACGTGCGATTAAAGCATTCATCCAAAACACTGGATTTTTTTCTAAGTCTAAAACTTAGATCACGAGGTCATTGATAGCACCATTAAATTGTGCGACTGACTTGAGTCGTGCGTTCCAGCAATCGTACAATCAAGTCGTCTAATAGACCTGACTGCTTACGTCTTGCGATCCTGCGGAAGTTTACTGGAGTCGTATAATAGACTTATGTCGTGCGATACTGCAATGAAACAATGTCAGAGGTTGGTCGTTGGCTAACCAACGACCCTCCGATGCTTAAGTCAGTAATCGTTGTGATGGATAAAAAATCGTATGAAAGAAGGAAAAAGATTTAGAAGAAATATCTTTTCAAATGCGTTGCATTCCAGCTACGTGGGACATCTCGATCGTCGAGGGTTTTAAGCCGATAGGCACCTTTACCCACGACTTCTGAGATACGATAAAAACCTTCCCACTTGGTGGAAAGCTTACCCGCATTGAGCTCTTGAGTGCTCTGGGAACACTCTTCGGAGGACGTAGTCGCCTTCTTGAAAGACTTTAGCTTTGACATTCTTGTTGAAATGTCGCTCGACCGCTTGCTTCTGCGACGCCATTCTGATCAATGCTGATTCTCTAAGTTCTTCAAGGGCATCGAGGTCATAACTTAAATCAACCAGGTTATGGTCGACGGAAATATGCCTCGAGGTTGGGAGCTAGACCTCGACCGACAAAACTGCTTCACAACTATAGACCAAAGAGAAAGGGGTTTGTCCTGTGGACGTGCGAGGCATCGTGCGATTCGCCCACAGTACCGAAGGGAGTTATTCGACCCACTTTCCCTTTGCAGCTTTTAACCTTTTCTTGATCGAAGCAATGATGGTTTTATTGCTCGACTCAGCAAGTCCGTTTGCCTGGGGATACCTGGGTGTCGAGGTCGTTAGCTTGATATTACGGTCTTCACAGAACTGTCGAGTCCTGTTGCTTATGAATTGGGATCCATTATCGCAAACAATTTCGGATGGAATCCCAAACCTACATATGATGTTAGTCTGGATAAAAGAAACGACTTCCTTATCCCGAACTTGGAAAAAGGCAGCTGCTTCTATCCACTTAGAAAAATAATCTGTAAGTACGAGAAGAAATACCTTTTGCCCCGGGGCAGGTGGTAGCTTGCCGACAATATATGTAATAACCGGGTACGTTGTTGGTTTATTTAATTTTTATTATTTTGGTTTTAAGGTAAGTTTGGGATTAGTTTTATGGAGTTAGAAGTTAAGGGGTAAGTTTTAATTTTTATATAGAAGTATAAGGGTATGTTTTGCCATATGGGAGAAGCTTGAGGTTGGTTTGGTGAAAGTGATTAAACCAATCACCTCCACCGCCCCACTCTCTTTAGTCATTGTGAGGTGTCTCATTTAGAGACTTTTAGCAAAATACTAAAGTGTGTGTGTGTGAGTTTGTTACGGCAAGAGAGAGAGAGAGAGAAAAAGGAGAGAAAACTAAGAAGAAGAAGAAGAAAGCTGATGAATTTCAGTTGGAATTGCTGAAACAATTGAAGAAACAAAGGTAACAATCCTATACAAAATCTTTCTTTTATGTTTATTATTTTACTAAAAGGTTTAGAAATGGGTTTTGATGAATTATGGATGTTTTTGGGAAACTGAGTTTATGGATAGTTTCTATTTATGGTCTTAAGTATTTCTACAAAATTACAGAAACATGCATGGTCTAAAAATATAAATTTCTGGGTTAAGTATGAACTTAGTTGACTGAGACAGTTATGAATGTCGCAGTAGTGGGTTGCGACAGTTATGGTGATTGCGATAGTTATGAGTGTCGCAACCTTGGGTTGCGACAAGCTCATTGGTATCGCAACAGTTGGTTGCGACAAGAAGGGTATCGCAACAGTTAGTTGCGATAGGTTGGGATGTCGCAATGGTGGGTTGCGACAAGTTACTGTGTCGCAAGAAGAAGGTTGCGATAAGGGTTCTTGCAATTAGTTGGTTGCGATAAGAATCGAGGATTTTGGATTATTTAAGATTCTTAGTCTTTAAGGGTCTTGTACAGTTGATTAATAGCAGTACAATATGTATATGGGTATTTCAGATTTCTGTGAAGTTGGTGACGAAGATTTTTACGACTTTGAAAAATAAGAAGTGACGTGACTACTAGCAGGTGAGTTTTACTTTAACCATTTTCAAACTGGAATACATATATGTGTGGATTGGGAATGTGATAGATGGTGTGATTATGTGTTTATGTTTGAAATATAATATATTGAGATGTATATTGTATTTACATGAGCATTACACTACACGAGTGCACGTTGGCCGGGCTTAGGACCGGTGGAGTTTGGCTGTACGGAGGGACAGCGGAGTTGGCTGTATGTTAGTGCAGCGGAGTAAACTAATTAGTTGGCTTGCAACCAACTAATATGGCCATGTGAAGGAGGAGTTGTACACAGTGCACGAGTCTTGATTGGTATTTAATTACTTGTGGTATATGTGTGTTTTTACAAAGGTTTACTAAACTGACAGAGATTATCTCACTAGACCTTTTGGTCTAACCCTCATTTTGTTTTCAAAAATATGTATTCCAGGTCGAGGAACTTTTAATAGCAAAGGGAAGGATAAAGTGTAGTACGCGGTTGATAGCTGACGGAGATTAGGAAATGCTTATGTCTTGTATTGTATAGTTTTGGAGACTAAGGGACCGTACGTGACTTATTATGTGTCTGTTGACTGAGACAGTTATGAATGTCGCAGTAGTGGGTTGCGACAGTTATGGTGATTGCGATAGTTATGAGTGTCGCAACCTTGGGTTGCGACAAGCTCATTGGTATCGCAACAGTTGGTTGGGACAAGAAGGGTATCACAACAATTAGTTGCGATAGGTTGGGATGTCGCAATGGTGGGTTGCGACAAGTTATTGTGTCGCAAGAAGAAGGGTGCGACAAGGGTTTTTGCAATTAGTTGGTTGCGATAAGAATCGAGGATTTTGGATTATTTAAGATTCTTAGTCTTTAAGGGTCTTGTACAGTAGATTAATAGCAGTACACTATTGTTAAGATCATTTTAGTTGTAATCAAGGCTATTTATGTTAAGCTTTAGCTTTTGTGTTGACTTTATATGTCAAGGGTATAAATACCCTTGCTGAATGTTTTGTAACACAGTTGTTCATTTGAGAATTAAGTGCTAATAGAATATCTCTCTCTCTTCTCTCTCTTCTCTCTCTAAACACTTGATTAGATCCTGCATAGAATAATAATTGGTATCAGAGCAAGAGATCAAGTGGTTTTCAGCAGAGATTTCACAAATTCATCGTTCAAATTTGTGGATTAGTGAGAAAAATTGATTGATTTTCTTGATTTTTTCAAGAAAATCTATTTTCTCGATCATTTACAAATTTGTGTGAATTTGTTCTTGTTCTTGAACTCGTTGGATTCAATTTTGATAGAGAAACATTTCTTATTCAAGGTTCAAGGATTTTTTTCGAAGATTTGAAGATCAATTTGAGGTTTTGCAAAGTTTCTGTTCGGTTCGACCTATTCTGTCCGATCGATCATTCAGACGTTTTTTCAGTGATTTTCAGTGAAATTGATCTACATTTTCTTGTTAGAATCTGTTTTTTGAACATAATTGCAAATTTTGGAGGTGTAATTCTTTATTCTTTGTTTTGAAAGAGTTCAATTGATCTTTGTGATTCTGGTAAAGTCTTGTGCTCAAGATCTGAGTTTTGCGCCAATCTCAACTGGAGAAAACCCTAAGGATTGCGCCAACTTAAGATGGAGAGAACCTTCTGTTTTGCGCCAATTTCAGCTCAAGTAAACCTAGTTTGCGCCACTTACAGCTCAACAAAACCCTAAGATTTGCGCAATCTTCTGCTAAACTATCAGTTTTGCGCCATTTTCAGCTCAAGCATCTCTATTTTGCGCCACTTTCATCTCCAGCATCACTGATTTGCACCAATTGCTGGACTAAAAACCCTGAATTGCGCCACCTTCTGCTACACTCTTAGTTTGCGCCAACTGCTTTGCTTCACCCTCAGGTTTGCGCCATAAACAACTCAAGAAAACCTTCAAGTTTGCGCCATCTGTTGCTGGAGTAAAACTCTTGTTTACGCCACTCACCATTTGCGCCAATTACTGTTTCACTCACTGTTCACTCTCTGTTTCTGAAAGACTTAGTATTTTTTTTGAAACTCATTATTCATCATGAATCTCCAAGCAACTTTGTACATAAATGATATCCAGATGTCTCTAGGAACAGACACAAGACCACCTGTGTTGATCAATGAAAATGAATTTGCTCAATGGCAAGACAGATTCATTGACTTTATCGAGAGACAAACAAATGGGGAAAACATGATGTTAGCATTTACTGAAGGCCCATTTGTTAAACCATACAAAGAGATACCTGCAACAGCAAACGTGCCAGCTTCTAGAGAATTAAAAAGATTTGAAGAATATACTGAAGAAGAAGCTATGAGATGTAAAGCAGACAAAGAAGCAAAATCAAATCTTATCCTTGCTCTTCCAAACCACATTTACAACCGTATTGACTGTTTCAAATACAATCCGATGTTCATGTGGACTCAATTGGAGAAAATTATGCTTGGATCAACAGTTGCTACTCAGTTACGGCAAAATCGATTTATGAACAATTTTGAAAGTTTTAAGGGGAAAGAAGGTGAATCGTTAAAGAGTGTATTTGATCGATTTTGGACAGTCATGAATGATCTTCTCAAGATAAAAATCACAAAGACAGGATTGGAAGCTAATATGAAATTTCTTAATGCTCTTCAACCGGAATGGAGCAAATCTTGTCATCGTTCGAGAAATGATGTAAAAATCTCCACCATGCAAATACAAGAGTTGTATGAGATTTTGATGACAGATGAAGAGAGGGTCAAAGAAAAGAAAGAAAAGTTGGATAAAAAGAACAAAGTCAACAGTGCGGATCCAATTGCTTTGATTGCTAGTCGGTTGGCAGAAAAGAGTTTATTAGAGAATGCTTATGATGGTAAGATTGATGATGATGGTAAAGAGTTGGAACAAGCCCTGATTCTTTTGACCAAGCACTTTCAAAAGAAGTACTACAACAAGGCAGGGTCAAATAATCTGAGAGTTTCATCTGGTTCAAGAAAGGTGGAAGGAAAGAAAACTGATGTTTGCTTTAATTGTGGAAAACCCGGTCATTTCTCCCGAGACTGCAGAGTGAAAGTAGTAAAAGATGCTGCCTACTACAAGAAGAAACTAGAATTGGCAGAAAAGAAAGAAACTGGTTTTGTTATGTTTGTGGAAGAAGAGTATTGGCTTGATCATTCTGATAATGAAGCTGAAAACATGTGCTTTATTGGTAATGATGCTAGTGATGATGAGGAGAATGACAACACAAGCTCAACTGATGATTCTGAGGTACCTTCTATTTTTGATTATGAATTTATAGTGAATCAGATGAACATCATGACTATTGCCATTCATGAGCTTCGAACAAAACTGCTTTATGAAAAAGAAACGAACAGTATTCACACAAAATCTATTGAAAAACTACAAATTTACCTTGAAGATGAAAAGAAAATATTGATAGATACAAAAGGTAAATTTGTAAAGAAAATAGAAGATTTGGAAGAATTGAACAGATCTTATCTTGAATCTTGGAAATCAATGACCGAAATGAGAGACAATCTTTCTAAACAAATAACAGTTTTAGAAGAAAAACTTTATTTGAGAGGTCAAACCGAACAAACGATTTATTTAAACAAAACAAGGAGTTACACATCTATTAAAGAAAAATGGGGACTTGGATTTGAAAATCCACATTTTTTAGAAGAAGCTAAAACACAAGTTCCTACTCTTTATGAGTTTGAATTTTTAACTCTTGCCAAATATGCTCCTCATTTTAAAATTAAATGGACAAATGATGATGAGATTTTAAAATTGGAAGAAGAGAAAAGAAGACTTACTACAAAGATGCAACTTCCATTTGTATACACTCGAGAAAATGAAAAGTACAACCTCAAATCTGAAAAATCTAGAAAATCAAGAAAATTTTCAAAGTTTACAAAGTCCGAAAAAGTTTCATTACCAAATGATTATTTTGATAGTTACGCTATTAATACTAATCAAAAGAATGAATCTCAAGTATCTTATGATACTAAAAGATACATTCCACCATTAGTATTAGAGTGTAAAATTTTAGATCTTGAAGCTACTTTGGATGAACAAAATATCTTGTTTGAAATTGAAAAAGGCATAATTTCTACTTTCATGACTTCAAGTTTTGAAGAAGAAATAAAACAACAACAAGATATTTTTGAAAAATATAAAAAGGATGTACAATCTGATTATAAGGAAAATACAATGGAAGTTGATTTAAACGAAAGCTCTTCTTCTGATATTGAATTTGATTCTGATTTTGACTGTTCGGAAAAAGAAAATGTGAGTAACTCTGAGGGGAGTCTAAATGAAAATGTTTCAAGGTCTGATTTCTTACATAAAGTGATGATTTCTAACTCCGATGTTGAAACTGAGAAAATTGATGATTCTTTTACTATAAATGCAATTTTTCACAAAAGGAATCATAGAAAAAGGAGGAGGTCAAAGAAATCTAAGATACAAGATTTAAAATCTAGAACTGAATCTGATGCTTCATCTTCTAATTTCTCAGATAGGTTTGTGAAGAAAAGACCAAGACAAGTTTGGAGAGTCAAGCAGTTATCTCCAGATACTTCAACAAATGAGAAGAGTAGCATAGTCAACAACCCTTGTTCAATTAGTTCATTTGCTGAAAATAAAGAGAATTGTAAAAATTCTTCTAGATATTCAATAAAGCAAATGTTTCGAATTGCCAATGGTGGTTTATGTTGCTCCTCATGTTGTAGTTCTGGTGGTGATGTTTATTCATCTGTTGCATATAGAATTCATAATCCGATGTTTCACTCTAATGCATATTATAAAAACCAAAGTTTTACAAAGAAAAGAAGACATCCTGTTTTTGATAAGAAGTCTTTTGGAACTAACAAGAAAGGACCCAAGATCCGTTGGGTACCAAAATCTTCTTAATCTGTTTTTACAGATTTAGAAGCAAAGCGTTGAACTCCCGGAAAAAGAAAAACCCGTGTCTTCAACATTTTTGGCTTTTGAACATATCAATTCAAAACCCGTGATTCAACGACTATGGCTTCTGAACAATTCAGTTCAGGACCCGTACTTCAAAGACTAAGACTTCTAAACAAATCAGTCTAGAACTCATACTTCTCAGGTGATATCCTTAACTGTCACATCTTTCTGTTTCAAGGAATAAGTGGTGAAAGGTAACATTGCATTATGTTTTATTTCTACTGCTTTGAATGTTTGAATCTTGACAAATTTAATTCAATGAGATGAAAATTTTCAATTTTCATTCAATGAATGAAAATGTGTGTCAAGGGTGATTTTACTAGTGTTTTTGTTATATCTGAGTTATATTTGTTTCATCTTTCACCTCTGAAATAAATCGAAAGGTCAGCAAAACATGTATGAAATCATGCTGAATGCTCAATGTTTTGTAAATTTGGACTTATATAGAATATAATGCTCAGAAAACCTAAATGTCAGAATGATGGATAGAAACGAAAATATGGGGGAAACACTATGTTTTAGAACCAAGTGATTGAGATGCATTATGTTTTTAAATCTAATCATTTAGTTTGAAAGTTTGTGCCTGTGGCCTTTCTGGTTTGGGAGAGTAAGTCCTAAGGGGTGCTCGACACCTAGTCCCTAAGGCCAACTGGTCTGGGATCGACTGACCCAAATCCTGCTATAGAACCAGATAGAAAGCCATGTTCTACTGGTACAAATGGGTTTAAGATATATCGATGTGGCCTTTCTGGTTTGGGAAAGTAAGTTCTAAGGGGCGCTCGACACCTAGCACCTAAGGCCAACTGGTATGGGATCTGCTGACCCAAATCCTGCTATAGAACCAGATAGAAAGTCATGTTTAACGGTGTATCTTTTTCCTACTAAACTTTTTGATTAAAAGATGCCAATGTGCACAAAATCAAAAGATGCCAATGAGCACAAAATTAAAAGATGCCAATGAGCACAAATTAAAAGATGCCAATGAACACAAAATAAACGATGCCAATGTGCACACATCTCTTGAAACTTGGGGAAAATACAAAGTCGCGATAAACAACTGTAAATTTGTGAAAATTCTGATTTTGGACAAATAGTGTGAGTAGAGCAGAATTGCATTTCCTTGGAGCTAATCATATTTCGCATGCTAGCACACCAAATAGATTTAATAAAGGGGTTGAAACTGAACATTTTTAACTTGATATGCAATGATGTCTTGTTTTTGAATCCAAACACATGCATTTGATTTCATTTGATTGAAAAATCTGTTAAATTTCATTAAGTTGAATTTATTTTGTAAAGTTTTCAAATGATCGAATGTTAGTAGTTATAAAATGTAGTTCAATGAATTTTATTCTCCTTGAATAATTTTTTTTACTGTGCTTTAATGAAATATATGCATACTTTCAGGGGGAGAAAACAAATTGCTCCAGAATTCTTATTTTGAGGGGGAGCAAGGTTATTCATTAAGGAGGAGATTGTTAGTGATACTCGGAGACGCGACTGAAATTGAAAAAGTTTTTTTGATGATCATGATGCTCACTCTCATCGAAAAAGGGGGAGAAATGTTTAAGTCAATTTCATGTCAAAGAGCTTTCAAGTCAAAGATTCGAGAACAAAGACTAAAGAAAATATGTTAATTCTCGAATAAAGAAGATTTCGTCTCAAGATAGTAAAAGGGGGAGAGTTCGTCTTCAAGAATTTAAGAAAAATCGATTGATCATCTTGGCTTTTCAAGAAGATCTATTTTTCTTAAATTTGTGCTAATCTGTACCAAAATGCCGTGTGTGAAGATACAAACTCTCCATCTCAGAGAAAGAAAATCTTCGTCAGATCCCCGTCTGAAGATCTTGTGAAAAGACACTTAGAGATCTTGATTGGAATGAAAAGACAACTTCGAAGATTCGAGCGCCTTTGATTACAAAGGGGGAGAGTGTTAAGATCATTTTAGTTGTAATCAAGGCTATTTATGTTAAGCTTTAGCTTTTGTGTTGACTTTATATGTCAAGGGTATAAATACCCTTGTTGAATGTTTTGTAACACAGTTGTTCATTTGAGAATTAAGTGCTAATAGAATATCTCTCTCGATTCTCTCTCTCTCTAAACACTTGATTAGATCCTGCATAGAATAAAAAATATGTATATGGGTATTTTAGATTTCTGGGAAGTTGGTGACGAAGATTCTTACGACTTTGAAAAATAAGAAGTGACGTGACTACTAGCAGGTGAGTTTTACTTTAACCATTTTCAAACTGGAATACATATATGTGTGGATTGGGAATGTGATAGATGGTGTGATTATGTGTTTATGTTTGAAATATAATATATTGAGATGTATATTGTATTTACATGAGCATTACACTACACGAGTTCACGTTGGTCGGGCTTAGGACCGATGGAGTTTGGCTGTACGGAGGGACAGCGGAGTTGGCTGTATGTTAGTGCAGCGGAGTAAACTAATTAGTTGGCTTGCAACCAACTAATATGGCCATGTGAAGGAGGAGTTGTACACAGTGCACAAGTCTTGATTGGTATTTAATTACTTGTGGTATATGTGTGTTTTTACAAAGGTTTACTAAACTGACAGGGATTATCTCACTAGACCTTTTGGTCTAACCCTCATTTTGTTTTCAAAAATACGTATTCCAGGTCGAGGAACTTTTAATAGCAAAGGGAAGGATAAAGTGTAGTACGCGGTTGATAGCTGACGGAGATTAGGAAATGATTATGTCTTGTATTGTATAGTTTTGGAGACTAAGGGACCGTACGTGACTTATTATGTGTCTGTTATTATGAAACAATGTTATGTATAATATGTTAATTGATGTATATTATGTATGTTTGGGAACTAGGTCGTTACAATATCCATTCCCCATCTCATGAAGGGCTATGGGATAAGTATCGAGTGTAAAGGTTCAGAAGGTTTATGGGACGTACCTGAATGTCGTTGACATGGATCACAGTTCTGAACATACCTGACGGTGTCTTGTCGCAGTGTTGTCCAAAAATAGCCTTTTCGAGAGATACGATTGGCCAAACTGCGACCTCCTGAGTGGTTGCCACACTCTCCATCGTGCATCTCTTGAAGGATCTTCTGAACTTGACATTTGCCGATGATGCATCTCAGGTTTAAGCCTGTCGATGATCGTCGATAGAGTCTATCTCCGATCACGACATACCTGGATGCTTTGAATCTGATCTTCCGAGCTTTCATCTTGTCTTCTGGGAGTTGGTCGTGCATAAGGAAATTTCGGATGTCGCACGACCAATCGTCTTCTTGGTCTTCGATCTGGACGACATCGCTGTTTTCGAGGGACGATGTCGCCAGATGGATCATAGGAATGCTGTCGAATATTGGCTCGACCAGAGCAGACCCAAGGTTTGCTAAAACGTCGGCTTGAGTATTCTGGTCCCTTGGAATCTGTTCAATAGAAAAAGATTTAAACTTTTCGGAATTTTCTTTTGCTACCTTTAGGTACGCTGTCATTTTTGAATCTTTGGCCGCGAATTCTCCTTTAATCTGGTTCACGACCAGAAGAGAATCGCTTTTGACATGTATCGTGTTTGCCTTCGAGTCGTGGGCCATATTCATTCCCACGATCAGGGCTTCGTACTCGGCTTCGTACTCGGCTTCGTTGTTGGTGGTTTTGAAGTCGCATCGGACTGAATACACCATCTTGCCTCCCTGTGGCGACTTTAAGACGACGTCTAGTTCTGAACCTCTAGTGTTGGATGAACCGTCGACATACAGAGTCCAGGGTACGTCGTCGTGAGTCGCCACAGTTGACACTTCGAGCTCTGCTTCTTTTTCCAGCTCAGGGCTGAAATCAGCAATGAAATCTGCCAAAGCTTACGATTTGATCGCGGTCCTAGGCTTAAAATCGATGTTGTAACTGCTGAGATATATGCTCCATTTTTCCAAACGACCTGTCAACTCAGGTTTCCTCAAGACAGACTTAAGAGGAAAGTTAGTCACGACAGTAATAGGATGCGATTCAAAATAGTGTCGCAATTTTTTAGCAGCTGTGACTAGCGACAAAAGCAATTTTTCCATAGAGGAATACCTGGTTTCGGCGTCCAAGAGAGATTTACTTACATAATAGATCGACAGTTGTTGCTTTTCATCTTCTCGTGTCAGGACAACACTTACTGCATTAGGACTAACAGCCAAATATAGCTGCAAGACCTCATGATCGTGAGGCTTTGACAGCAAATGAGGCGATGTCATGTACTCCTTCAGTTTTTGTAATGCTTGTTCATGATCGTCGGTCCAGTCGAAGACTTTATTTTTCCTGAGGACATTGTAAAACAGATGGCATTTATCTGAGGATCGAGTGATAAACCTGTTTAGAGCTGCCACCCGACCAGTGAGCCTTTGGACTTCTTTAAAATTTCTCGTAGATTTGATCTCGATAATGGCTTTGATCTGGTCGGGGTTGGCCTCGATTCCTCGTCGAGTGACTATGTAACCCAGGAACTTCCCGGCACCGACACCAAAGGAGCATTTCGTCGGGTTGGGCTTCATGCTATATTTCCGAAGGATGTCGAACGATTGCTGTTAATGCCAAAAATCGTCCAGAAGGATAACTTAAGGTTGATTGTGGAGCTTAACAACTAAAGAATAGGAATCTTGCAACAAACCGTGCGACAAAGACAGAAAACGTAAATAAGACAAAGATTTTGGTGACGCGGGAAAAACCTGAACGAGGAAAAAACCCGCGGACGACTTTGGGGGTCGTCGTTGCACTATGGTCGCCAAACAGGGGTGATATCCTTATGTTTCGGGTGTCGGAGGTACAATAATTACAATACAAATGAAGTAAAGACTTGAAATGTAAAATAACAAGTGAATCGTGCGTAAGAAACTGGTGCGTCGTGTTTAAGGATTGGGCGTCGTGCGTATAAGTCGTGCATCGTGAGCGATCTTCTATGAGATAATTCTTTGCTCTGAGTGTTCTTGAGAGTTCTTGAGAGTTCAGATGATTCAAGATGTCTGAGATGATCCCAGCTACGTGAAATGATGCTCTTGCCTTTGCTTTTATAGTCTTCGAGCGCCTTGAATGACTCCATAAAGACTCTTGGTAACGGTCGTAACGGTTGCTGAATTCAATGCTCGTAATTGCCTCTGTCGGTTATGTTCGTTGGTCATTAATGATATTAATCCTGCATCTAAACAAGTGAAAAAAGTAACAGAAATGTCATACGTTAGTCGGTCGAGGTCGTGAGGTTCCATACGACGGTCGTGTGAACTGGACGACGTCATGGTCGAGTGTCATGAGGTGGATAACTTTCGATTTCAATCTTTGGTCAAAAGATAAAGTTTTTATGATTTAACCTTATTATGGAAAAGTGTAATAAATGTTTCCTTGTTTTGGTCGTGGTCGAGACTGGTGAAATTTTACCCAAACAGTTTGTCCCTAAAATTTAAAAATGGAGTGGCAAATTCAAGTTTCAAAAAGTTTTTAAATTTTGTTAGTCGGACGTCTAGGGTCGTGACACGTGTCGAAAATCTCTTCAGTTGCCTTGGAACTGGATCGGTCCAATTCCAACTAAAGAAGAAGTCGAAAAGGGGATAAGATCGTGACGTTATGATGACGTGCAATCATGCCTAACAGCTGTAAGCGCCACGTGTCGACGATCTATCGAGTATTCGAAAAGGCAAGGGCACGTGTCGATCATCGGGCGACATGACCTGACACGATCTTTTACATAAATAGCGACCCACGACGGATCTTTTCCATTTTACGCTTTCGGAGAGTATTAAGAGAGATTTTTCTCGATTTCTTGCTGTTCTTCGTTCAATCCCTTCCAACCCTGCAAGAATCTTCGACCAAGTTAGAAATTTCGAGGTTTTTAGGCGCCTATATAAGGTACGATTTCTCGGTCTTTTCTTAAAACTTTGAGAAACATTTAGGTTTAGAAATGTCGACTGAGCCCGTAAGTTCCATTCGAGATCAAGAGGATCTCGACGACCTTAGAAGCCTAGCAAAAATCCATGCGGGGATTACATTGATTAGAGCAGGTCAGATTCGACCTGATATGTGTCCTGATAGGTTCGTCGTTATATATGAATACCATTTTAAGATAGGTTTTGAATGGCCTTACTCGCCTTTGGCTAAGGATTTTATGACCGAGTTCGACTTAGCACCGGGCCAATTAATGCCCCAATTCTGGCGAGTCATACAAGTGATTGAGCGCCTTACCGAAAAATGGGAATCTCCCATAAATGTGCGTGACCTCCTCTTGGCTTATCAGGTCAAGAAGGACAAATGTTATCGCTATAGCCTGTTTTCTAGGTATAAGGGCGATCGTACTTTGGTCCTAAAGACTGCTGTAAATGACCGTAAATGGAAGACTAGATACGCATTCGTGCGTAAGTCGACTCTTGACTCTGAGAGCGACTGGATTAGGGTTGGCTGGAACATGTCGGGTGAGATTTTCTAGCTTTTTATCGTACGTCGTATGTTAATTTCGACTGATTTTTAACCTGTCTTCTATGTGTCGACAGATATAAAGTTTGAGGACGTGAAGCCCTACGCCAACTCTCAAGCGAAGGTTGACGCGTTTTTAGAGTTTAGCACTGTCGAGCGATCTTTTGTCACGCGACAATTGGTGGACGACGACGACAAAGACCTGGTATACCTAGGAGAGAATCGGGGAGAGAAACGTGTGGAGGAGGAGGAAGAAGAGGAGACAGAGGAAAAAGAGGGAGAGTCGAGAGAAGAAGTAGAGATGACCGGTGGGTTTACCTTCATATTCCTTTCCGCTTGACTCTGGTCTTTTTCTTTTATGTTCATCGTGTAACGCTTCTTTTTTATCTGTTTCCAGGAGAATCTCAGACGAAGGTGCCGACTGTCTCTGCTAAGAGAGCAGCTCAACTTGAGTTTGCCCGTAAGGGCAAGGAAAAGAGGCAAAAGACCTCGACCACTGAGTCAGGGGTTTTAAAGAAGCCGAGGACGACGATCCCGAGGGAACCGTCTCCAAGGGTTGATAACTCGTCGAGAGTCATTACGCCTCAGAAGGCGAAGGTCGCATCGCCTATGAAGACGAAGACATCTTCTAGTGCGATTGCTGCGACACCTATCAGTTCGGCACCTCCAGCGAAATCGGCGAAGTCCCCGTCCACCACGTCGATCCTTTCGTCGGCCGACAAGGGCAAGGGTCACACGACGGGAGGGGCTAAGGTCACGAAGGTCAACTTTACGTTGCCGTCAGACTTTATGGTTGATGATGTCTCAGCCGGGACGGATCTGTTTCCACATCTGGGGAAATATCTGCTCCCTTCTTTCAAGGAGCGTTTCGAGGGATTCTTGATCGAGGAGACAGGATCTCACGTTGCCGGACTGGCATTCCTGGTAAGTTTTTCTTTCAAAACTTGTGTTATTTTATCGTTGTTTAACCTTTGTCGAGTGTTTACTAACGTGTGTCTTATGTTTTATAGGCGTTCCAATCTTCCCTTGCCTTGCGCGCCGAAACGGAGAAGATAGGGGGTCTGGTGTCCTCTGCTCACGAGAGGGGGAACGCGACATCGGACAGGGAGAAGGTCGCCTTGGAGCGCGAAGAGGCTATGTCTAAACGTCTTGATGAGGCTCTGAAAGAGTTAGAGGTCATCGGACGTGCAAAGGAGGAGGCAAACCATCGTCTAAAATAGTCTTTGTCTATGATCGCCGATCAAAGGGATGAGCTGGATAAGACCAAGGAGTCTTTGGCTGCGAGTGTGAAAGAGGCTGAAGATTCCAAGTCCAAGGTGGCGGATTTGGAGAAGGAGGCGAGGGAGCTCAAAGATGAGGCCGCGTCTACCTTTGCCTTGGATCGTTTGACTGCTCGGGCGGCGATCATGTGGCAACACTTGTCGGGCAAAGACCCTCTGGCCTCGGCGTCGGACGAGCTTGCCCACTTCTTGAGGGAGGTCGGGACCAACAGTGACCTCGACTCTGATGATGAGAAAGAAGTCGAGGAGGAAGAGGTGGTCGAAGGTTCCAAGGGCGAGGCCTCGGGCAAGGACGCGACCGACACTCCTCCTCAGCCTTAGGAAAAAAATTTCTTTTTATGATTTTTGTTTTTCTTTCTCGATCGTTGCTGGTCGAGCTATCTAATGTAACCGACGATTTGATAAATGAAATTTTATCTTGTATGTCACTCTGTCTTATACGTCTTACAAGTAAATACAACATTAATTGTGAAATTCACTAAACGTAGAATAAACAAGAAATCGTGCGACTTAGGCATCCATTGTAATACCACGACTAAAACATAAGTCATATATTTAAATCATGTTGGCAAATACAAGCACACGCGATCGAGACATTCATTCAGAATATGAAATTCTTCTAAGTAAGGATCCTTAGATTATGGGGTCGCTAGACCTTGTGATCGTACAACTAGATCGTACGAGGAACTTGAATCTTGTGTCCCTGTGATAGAATAACCAAGTTATAGACCTGATCACTTATGTCGTGCGAATTTGCGAGATTAAAGTCGTGTAATAGACTTAGCAATCTTATGTCGTGTGATTCTGCGATAAAACAATGTCAGAGGTTGGTCGTTGGCTAGCCAACGACCCTCCATGCTTAAGTCAGTAATCGTCGCAATGAATAAAAATCGTGTGAGAAAAGGAAAAATACTTAGAAGAAATACCTTTTCAAATGTGTTGCATTCCAGCTACGTGGGATATCCTGATTGTCGAGGGTTTGGAGCCGATAGGCACCTTTACCCACGACTTATGAGATACGATAAGGACCTTCCCATTTGGTGGAAAGTTTACCGCCATTGAGCTCTTGAATGCTTTGGAACACTCGTCGGAGGACGTAGTCGCCTATTTGAAAGACTTTAACTTTAACATTCTTATTGAAATGTCGTTCGACCACTTGCCTCTGTGATGCCATTCTGATCAATGCTGATTCTCTGAGCTCTTCGAGGGCATCGAGGTCATAACTTAAATCAACCAGATTATGGTCGACAGAAGTATGTCTTGAGTTCGGGAGCTGAACCTCGACCGGCAGAACTTTGAATCTTTGGCTATGAATTCTCCATTCATCTGATTCACGACCAGAAGAGAATCGCTTTTGACATGTAGCGCGGTTGCCCTCGAGTCGTGGGCCATATTCATTCCCACGATCAGGGCTTCGTACTCGGCTTCGTTGTTGGTGGTTTTGAAATCGCATCGAACGGAGTACACCATCTTGCCCCCCTGTGGCGACTTTAAGACGACGCCAAGTCTCGAATCCCTAACGTTGGATGACCCATCGACATGTAAGGTCCAAGGTACGTCGTCGTGAGTCGCCACAGTAGACACCTCAAGCTCTGCTTCTTTCCCCAATTCAGGACTAAAGTCGGCGATAAAATCAGCTAGTGCTTGCGACTTGATTGCTGTTCTGGGTTTGAAATCGATGTCGTAACTGCTGAGATATATGCTCCATTTCGCCAATCGACCTGTCAACTCAAGTTTTCTCAAGACAGACTTAAGAGGATAGTTAGTAATTGTTAATGCCAAAAATCGCACAAAAGTACAACTTAAGGTCGATGTGGACATTTAACAACTAAAGAAACGTATCTCAAGTCAAAAAACACAATCGCGAGGAAAAAGTAAAAGAGACAAAAGATTTGGTGACGCGGAAAACCCCAAAATAAGGGAAAAACCGTGGTCGACTATGTGAGAGTCGACAGTGCACTATAGTCGCCAAACAGGGGTGAAAGTCCTTGTGTTACAGGTGATTTGTATACAACAGATTACAAATAAATGTAAATATAAACTTAGTCGTGTGCAAACGACGTAGGTCGTGCGTAAATCGTGCGAAATAACTTGTCGTCGTGTGGTCTGAACTGTCGTCGTCAGGTGGTTCGAACTGTCATCGTGCGATACTTGCGTGTTCGAATGCCTCGTTGTATTGAGAGAAAAATATAGAAGTGAGTATAAGTAGCTCTGTCTGTTCTCTCTTTGCTCGAAGGTGGAGCAGTCTTTATATAGCTTCGGTCGGTACTGAATGTGCTTTAATTGTTGGTCTTGTAACCGCTGTCGACATTAAATGCGCTTTGATGATTGTCTTTGTAACTGCTGTCGGACTCTAAATGGCATTGATGATTCGTCCGTTACTGGTCGTTGTGCCATAAATGCCTGTAGACCTGCATTAATGAACAAAAGAAACGACTGTTGACCATGAATGGTTAGTGTAATCGTAAGACCATCTTAAGTTCAGGACGTCGGTCTTATGGAGCATACGACCGTTGTCGAAATACAAGACCATGTATATGACTGTAAATGTATTGTAAGACCTTATCTTAGTATAGGAATGGTCTTATAAAAATGTCGTGAGACTAGGATAAAAATGTCGTAAGACCACTAGGTCGTAAGACCAAGATGATGATGTCGTAGGACCAGAGCGATATAAGACCGACGACAGGAGACTGTCGACGTAAGACCAACGAGTCATAACTGGCGACATAAGACTAGTGACGTAAGACTAATAACGTAAGACTGGCGACGTGTGACTGGCGACGAGTGACTGGCGACGGGTGACTGGCGACATGTCGCTAACGATGTATGTCGTGCGACGTGTAACATGCGACACGTGACGTGCGATCATGAGATGTCTTTTAATAATCAACTATCGTATGTCGGGGATAAGGCAATAATGGGTATTACCTTCATCGATCGGGGGTATGACTTTTGTAGGCATTAGGGTAATCGAAGTCCATGGGTCATGTCGAAGGAATTCCCCAGGTCGGTCGAGGGTGTGATTTTTTACCCAAACAGTTAGCCCCTGAGATTTGAATTTCAAAGCCATTTGAATTTCAGATCTCGTACCAAAGTAAAATGAGTTTAAACGGAGATGTGTCACTTTTGCTAAGAAAACCGACTTGGTTAGCTAAAATCGTGTGTCTAGTCGATGGTGTTTAAGTAAGTTACGACGATCGAATGATGACCTTTAATGCGCAAGATACTTGTGGTGTTCATCTGACGGTCGTAATACGACCTTAAAACGTAAGGAACCGACGATGATCGTAAGACGATCTTTATCAAAATGAGACGTATGGGTCAGGAGTCAATCGTAAGACGATTGGTCCGAAATAAAGCATGGCGGCGATCATAAGATGATCGAACCAAGATAAAATTTAAGGATCTTGTGATACAGTCGTTAAAGACTTATGTTCTGGCGTTCTGAGCCGATACGGTCGTTATAGACTTTTGATCTGGCGTTTAGAGCCGATATGGTCGTTATAGACCAATGATCTGGCGTTCCGAGCCGATACTGTCGTTATAGACTTATGATCTGGCGTTTAGAGCCGATATGGTCGTTAAAGACCTAAGATCTGGCGTTTACAGCCGATACGGTCGTTAGAGACCTAAGATCTGGCGTTTACAGCCGATACGGTCGCTAGAGACCTATGATCTGGCGTTTACAGCCGATACGGTTGTTAGAGACCTAAGATCTGGCGCTTACAGCCGATACGGTCGCTAGAGACCTATGATCTGTTTTTTGTCAATCGACCGTTGGTGGTCGAGTCGTTTCAGGTAACCGATGATTGATAAATGAAATTTATGAACTTGCATATCACTTTGTCTTATACATTTCGTGAATAGATACGATATCAGTTGTGAAATTCATCAAGTAAATACACATCGTGTGAAAAATGAATATAAGACTTGCGACATAGGCGTTCATTACAACACATCAACTTTTCAGGGTTAAGATGTAGACTGCGAGATCTTGAGATCTTTGAGTTGTGCTAAGCAAACGTAGGTACGTGCGACTTAGGCACTTATCCAAAATGTGAAAGTTCTTCTAAGTTAAGGAACTTAGATCGCGAAGTCGTTAGACTTTATGATCGCACCAATAAATCGTGCGATAAATTCGAGCCATGCGTCCCTGCGATAACATGGTCAAGTCATATAGTAGACTTGGCTCCTTATGTCGTGCAATCCAGCGAAATTGTACTAAAATCGTGTAATAGACTTAGTAACTTGTGACGTGCGATCCTGCGATAAACAAGGTCAGAGGTTGGTCGTTGGCTAACCAACGACCCTCCGATGCTTAAGTCAGTGATCGTCATGATGATTAAAAAGTGTATGAGAAAAAAGGTTTAGAAGAAATACCTTTTTAGATGTGTTGCATTCCAGCTACGTGGGATATCTCGATTGTCGAGGGTTTGTAGCCGATAGGCACTTTTACCTACGACTTCTGAGATACAATAAGGATCTTTTACCTGCATTGAGCTCTTGAGTGCTTTGGAGCACTCGACGGAGGACGTAGTCGCCTTCTTGAAAGACTTTAGCTGTGACGTTCTTGTTGAAATGTCGCTCGACCGCTTGCCCCTGGGTGTCGAGGTCGTCAGCCTGATGTTGCGGTCTTCACAGAACTGTCGAGTCCTGTTGCTAATGAACTGGGATCCATTGTCGCAGATGTTAATGCCAAAAATCGCACCAAAGGGACAACTTAAGGTCGATGTGGACTTAATCAACTAAAGAAAGGATCTTTCGATGAGACGTGCAACGAGGGAAAAAATAAACGAGACAAGGGATTTGATGACGCAGGAAAAACCTCAAACGAGGAAAAAACCTGCGGACGACAGTGGGTGTCGTCGCTGCACTATGGTCGCCAATCAGGGGCGACGTCCTTGGTACTGGCGTCGGTTGTACGATGATTACAATACAAATGAAGGAAATGCTTCAAAATGTAAAGTACAAGTGTTTAAATGTGAAAACATGTGTTTGTCGTGTGTAAATACAAAGTGTAAACTGTTGGTCGAGGGTTGTTGTCGTGCGTCGAGAGCGATACTTGAGCTTTCCTTCGAGTGTTCTTGAGTTCGCTGTAAGATTATGGCTTTCAGTACTTAATCTCCAGAGTTTGAATGTTCTTTACTATGAGTTTGGATGATTTTCTCTGCTGTTTGGTGATGTTCGCTGGAGTGTATTGGATGTTAACCGATGTCCCTTGAAATGAAGCTTTAGCTTGTCTTTTATAGCCTTCGCGTCATTAAATAACTCCATTAATGATTCGATCAACGGCTACAACGGCTGAAAACGGTCGCCGGAGTGATTATCCATAACGATCTTCGTCCGTTACGGTCGCTTGCTGTTAATGGTTTTGACTCATGCATTAAATACTTAACAAACGTAACAGTCAAGGTTATCGTTAGCTTTGGTCGAAGGTACAATGATCTTACGCGATGGTCGTACGGGACGGGCGATACTATGGTCGAGCGTCATGGGGGACGTACGACTTACCTTTTACGGGCGACGACGGATATTTTCTGGGTTCTCGTCGAGACCTTATCTTAATACAAGATTTGGATTATGACGTGCGTCTTATCTGCTCCGGTCGTGGTCGTACGACGTGGTTTTTTGCCCAAAAAGTTTGCCCCCAAAATTTGAAAGAAGGATAGCAAATCCGAGTTTTAACTTTTGTCAGTCGAAAAAATATGACAAGTGATAGTAATTACCTTTGTTACCTTGGAATTAGGCTGGTCTACTCTTAACTGAACGAGAAGTTGAAAAGGAAACGAGGTCGTGACGTCATACTGACACACGATGATGCTTACCAGATGTCGAGGACAGGTGTCGACGATTTACTGGGGCAAATGAAAGTTGGGGATGCGTGTCGATCTTTTGAAGGGCTCGACCTGTCACGATTTCCTGCATAAATAGAGATCAAAATGGATTGTTTTTTTAAGCTTTCGAGAAGTCATGTAATACCCCGGGTAAGTCCGTTAGATAATTTAACTGTAAGATATGATGTTCAGGGTAATTTTGGGGTAAATCATAAGATTAGGAGTGTTTGGGTCATTAATGAGAAGTTCAAGGTTGAAATGGTAAATATAGAATTTATATACACCTTAAGATATTCAGATGTAGCATATTGTTCTAAAAATAGAAAGAGTGTGTGTGTGCGGGAGTCTGGAGGCGAAAAGAAAGCAGTGAATGAAACCTACGGTCAGAGCATCAATCAATTGGGTTGGATTCGATTTTAAGGTAAGCTCTTTTGTATTTTGTGTATGTAATCAGTAATATAAGATATCTATCGGTTTAGAAGTTACGATTTCAGTAATTGGTATTGATTTCTTCGAATTTAGGATAGGTGAAACCGACTGTGTTCTTAGACTCCCGGTATAGTCGACTCCCGGGGGAGTCCCGGTACTGTCGACTCCGGTAGTGTAAGTCCCGGTGTAGTGAACTCCGGTAGTGTAAGTCTTGGTGTAGTGAACTCCCGGTAGTGTAAGTCCCGGTGTAGTGAACTCCCGGTAGTGTAAGTCCCGGTGTAGTGAACTCCCGGTATTATCGACTCCCGGTAATTTAGAGTACCGGTATTTTCGAGTCCCGGTAGAGTCAAGTACCGGTATTATGGTGCCCCGGTACTGAGAAGTCCCGGTACCCTGTAGTCCCGGTAGTGGGTTAAGTGCAGTGTGTGTTGGACAGTTGAGAACAGGAACTGGTAGACTTTATATGTTTGGCTAGTAAAGCGGTGTATGTGTTTTAAATTGATTCAGATACTTTGAAGTTGAGGTGAAAGATAGAATCAATTGAAAGAAGATTTCAAAGCGTGTTTGGATAAACAAAACAAGTGAGTTTTACTTTAAAAACGTTTTTAACTGGAATACGTATATGTGTGATTTGGGAATGTAATAGTTGATGACTATGTGTTTTTATGTGAATTATAATATATTGAGGTATTATATTTACATGAGTATTATAAGGTGTTATAATACGTTGGCCGGATTTAGGACCGGTGTGTTTGGCTATAGAATTCGTATAGCGTTGTTTGGCTGTAGATGTTGTACAGCGTTGTATGTTATTAGTTGGCTTGCTACCAACTAATATGGCCAGGAGGAATGAGAAGGTACATGATATGTGAGTTTGATTAGATATATATGATTGTGTCGCGTGATTTATATGAATGAAGTTTGTATAAATGGTTTGTAAACTAACAGGGATTTTTCTCACTTAGACCACAAGGTCTAACCCTCATTTTTGTTTTAAAATATGTATTCCAGGTGGCGGATCGGGTAAGGGCAAGTAATTAGAGTAATCGAGGCATGGCTTTTGAGAATGGATATATGTTGAAGAATTTGGCATGTTTAGCAGTTATATTATAATGGTTAAATGTTATGTATGTATTTAGTATGAAGTTTATAGTAGAATGAATTCTTCTGATTGTAAAGGACTACGGGACCGTAATTGTAATATGATGTTCGTTTGTTATGTCAATGTTATGCTACATATGTGAGTTGTTGTGTATATGGGATTTGGGTTGTTACAAATGGTATCAGAGCCTTAGTTTAAGGGATTTAGGTATTTGTATCTGTACCTAGACTTAAACTGCATGTGAAGTAGGATGTCCTTATCATTATAGAACCTTGGGATGATGAAGTATAAGAGGTAGAAGGAACATCATGTAAGGTAATTTCATATTACACCTGGCCAGTGTAATTGTGATCTTACAGGTACATGTTTGAACTGGAATACCTTGTTATATGGGGTATGTGCTTATATGTATATTAACCTTGTTTAAATCTACAGAATGGCAAGCGGTACACGGAATTCGAATCGAGGAGGAGGAAGAAATCCGAATAGTACGAATCCGCCGATAGGAACGGGGGACAGGGGAGGCAGAACTGGGGGCAGAACCGGGGGTAGAGCTGGAGGTCGAGCCGGAGGCAGAGTACAACCACAGGGTACAGAGTTTGTTACCAGGGATGATCTAATGGCAGAAATGGGAAGATTGCAGGCTAGCATACAAACAATGTTTGATCGGAACCGTCATCATGAAACTGGAATACCGGATCCCGGACCGGAAGATGAAATGCCAATCACATCGACTGCTGTACCAGTACAAAGGAGGTGCGACTACAAATTGTTTTTAAGCTGTAGACCTCCGACCTACTCAGGAGACAGGGATCCAGTGAAAGCAATGAGATGGATGAAGGAAATAGAAGCTATCTTCAAGACGAGTAAGTGCGCTGATGAAGATAGAGTATTGTATGGAACAACAATGTTAAAGGGGGATGCTTTGTATTGGTGGGAATCCTTTATTCATTCTAAAAGATCTGATGTTTATTCTACCCTCTCTTGGGAAGAATTTGTAATAGCCTATGTTAGGGCAAGTTTTATATGTTGATTTAAAGTTCAAGGGTGTAATTTGTATTTCCTTAATCTTAGTCCATAGTGAACGGGCCGTGGGCTTGTTACCACGGGCCCAACATATATAATGTGCAACTAGCTTAGAAAAAGAGTTAGTTGTCTCATTTAGCTTTCAGCATTGTAACGATTATTCTCTGATCAAATAGCTAAGTGGGCAGCCTTTGTGACTAAATTCTTCGTTCATATTTCTTATTCACATAAACACGATTGTTGCACGGATCTGGATCCTACAATTGGTATCAGAGCAGACGGACAAATTGATTCTAAGGTTTGAATTCATCAAATACTGGTTAGTTTGACTTTCACTCGTCTGACTTTTCTTGAATTCTTGATATTTTTGATTCAATCGAAATCAGTTGTTTTTGCTTATTGGGTTGTGTTAGCATTATCATTCTAAGAGTTTCTGCAAAATTTCACATCCTAATTCGTTCGTTTGATTGGTCAATTTTGCAAATCAAGTTCAAAACTTTTGGTTGTGTTCTTACTCAAAAATCCGATTTTTGCTACCAAAAAGTGTTGTTTTTGCTCTAAAATCGATTGGGTTAGTGTTGTTTTGTGCTTGGTGTTGTTTCTAATCTTTCAGGAACACATTAGAGTAACCCTAGTCGAGTTTCGATCGAATTTAGCAAAAACAGCCGACTTTTCCGGACAAAACAACCGCGTTTTCCGGACAGATCAAGGTGTCCGGACGTTTGTGGTTCCATCCGGACAAGTCAGTCATCCGGACAAGCCAGTCATCCGGGTAAGTCAATCATCCGGGTAATTTTTTCAAATCTCAATCTTTCCGGGTAATCTAGTTCCGGACAACTCAAAGTTTCCGGAATTCGTTTTATCCGGAAATCCTTATTTACCCGGAATCATCATAGTATCCGGACACATCATTCTTTCCGGAAACTTCAAAGTACCCGGAAATTCCTTAATTTTCCGGACTCTATTGTATCCGGTAAAGTCTTGCTTATCCGGTTAATTCCATCCGGTATCTTTAGAGCATCCGGTAACCTTGGTTATCCGGACAACTCAAAATATCCGGACTCTCTAATCTATCCGGACAACTCAAGTTATCCAGACTCTTTCATTTTCCCGGACTCTTTATCCGGAAACCACCCGGATTCTATAATCCGGGAGCTGTTTTGAACCCTCATTTTTCAAAATTTTCTAGGGGCCAGCCCCCAGACCCCGCAAGGAGGGGGACTTTTAAGTATTCGTGAATCTGTGCCATCCGGATTCGTTGTTTTACCCGGACACTTTGTGATTTATTGAACTGTTCTTAATTGATCTGATTCGGACACTTCCTGATCAGACCCTTACTTGGATTCCTATCCAGTAAGATCACTCTTAGTTCATACCAGTCATAGAACCTGCGTTAGGATTCCACTATTAGTGCCTTGCGTTAGGTTTACACTTTGAATCAATCTACACGTCTGACGATCACTCCAGTGCAACTGAAGATGTCTCATGCTGAAGATTCTGATAGTGAAGTAAACGACTTCATGAAAGCCATTGCCCTCCTGACAAAGACCTTCAAGCAACAACAGTTTTACAAGAAACCAACGTCTAATGGTCAGCGCTACTCCACTTCTGCCAACAAGCGTCATGACTACAAAGACAAATATGAAGGTAAGAAGAAGGTCGATGAGCAAGATCAGACTGAGAAGAAGGACAAGACTGAGAAAGTTGACCGCAAGAAGAAAGATGAGCCCGTGAAATGCTATAATTGCGGGAAACTTGGTCACTTTGCCAAAGATTGCCGCCAGCCTACAGTGAAGAATGTCCACTACTACGAGGCCAAGCTAGCTTTAGCAAAACAAAAGGCGACTGGAGAAGCAATGTTCGCTGAGGATGATTACTGGCTGCAAAGATCTGACAATGAAGATGAAGATGAAGTTGCTAATGCTTTCATGGGATATCATTCCTCCACTGATGAGTAAACCGCAACTGCACTTGCAAATCAGGTATGTGAATCTTGTCAACCAGATTTTTTGAATGTTATGAAATCATTTTATAGTCAGGAAGAATCCTTTAAGGCCACTTCTAAAGAACAAAAGCTTGAAATTAAAACTCTAACAGAAAAGCTTAATGTTCAAATAAAGTTAACTGAGAAGTATAAGTCTGAAAATGCTGATTTAAAGGATAAATGCAAAATCCTTTCATTAGCACCCAAAGACTTAAGGGCCAGAATATCTGAACTTCAGCGTCAGCTTGATCAGTGCTTGAATGAGAAAGAAGACATTATTTATCAATGTTCTTCCCTTCAAGTTCAACACAAGGAGTATGTGGCTAAAATCCTAAACCTTGAAACCAAACTCCACCAAAGGGGACAAACAGATCAAACCATTTTCCTGAACAAACCCAAAGAGTTCACATATTTTAACAAAGAGTGGGGAATCAGATATGATAATCCCCACTATTTGAAAAAGGGAAGATGGCATGTACCCATTCTGTATGACTTTGCCTGCTATGGTTTATCTACAAAGTACCCGGAGTACAAAATCAAGTGGACTGGTCCTCTAGAACCTGAAAAGGAGGAGGAAACAGAGGAATATAAGCGCACACACAAACGAGGAATACAACTTCCATTTTGTTATGAGCCTTTAAATTATTCTTATCAGAAAAATCCAAAGAAGTACCTCTCGAATGACTACTTCGACCCCTACAAAGTGCCAACACCCAAGGATTCCTCCAAGAAGGATGAGGATGTAGCACCAGCAACCAAGACTGAGACGGATGAGTTTAAACTCTATGTTCCCCCTCTCATCTTGGAAGCAAAGATAGTCGAGTTGGAGGAGTCACTTGAAAAGGAAAGGTTGGTTTTTCAAAATGAGAAGAACAATTTAATCAAAGCACTTGAGAATCTCAAAACTGAGATAACCAATGGTATGACAAGTGAAGAAAAGGAAAATTTTCTGTGGGAAATCAATACGCTTTCATCAAAATTGTCTGAAATGACAAAAGAAAAGCAAGCTTTACTTGACAAACTTGAGAAACAACAACCGGTCAAAACCGAAGCTGTGTCTGATGAAGGACAGGAGACCCTTCGGTATGAAATCAATCGACTCACATCACAACTGTCTGCTTTGGCAACAGAAAAGATGGAAGAGTATGCGAGAAATGGTCAGCTTCAAGAGCAAATTGACCAACTCCAATCTGATAAGGAGATTTCACCCGAACCTTCCTCAAATTCATCCGACAAGTCTTCGTGCAAAGCTTACTTAGGCAAGATTTCTAGTTTACAAACCGGTCAAGATTCTCAAGACGAGAGTGTTTTAAGGAATTTGAACTCTGATTTTTTCTTAGCTTCCGCACCAAATTCCCCAAAGCACACAAGCACAAAGTGTTCCTCGCCTTCCTTGACCGATCCAAGTCCAGTAATTCCGGATGTCGATTTTTCCAAATACATGAACTCCGAAGGTAATTCTGATAGAGAGTTTGAGTCGTTCCCTTTCGAAAAACCTCTTCCAAGTCATTCTGACTTTTTGTCTCCAGTGGTTAATCGTCCGGTCAATTTTCAAAAGGGCGACTGTTCTCAATCCAAGACTCCGGCTGTGACCAAGATTCTTAAAAATGCTTCAAATTCTCAAAAACAATCACAGCCGAAGCAAAAGACCGGTCAACCACCTGCTAAAAATCCTACTCCTTCGAAAGTCACTGACCGCACTGTCCCTGTTGGTTCTGATAAAACCGGTCGCGCTAAACCAGACAAACCAAAGTGGCCAGCCAAGGAATCTGTCAAGGATGATGCATCAAAGTCGTTCAATACCGTCTTTCATCCTAGGAAGAACAAAAACGACTGTGCCTGGAATCATAGGAATAATTTTGTTCATAGAGATGTTAATTTTCCGATGAAAATTTATTCCATTCAGCAATTGATTCAATTATCACACGATCGTTTGTGTTGTTCTAGTTGTGGTTGGAATGACTTTGATGACATTAACAATAATGATTGGTTTGGGTCATATCACATGTATAATCATACACCCAAACACAGACCCCGTAAGAACAAAAAGAAGTCCAAATCCAAACGGGGTCCCCAATCAGAGGTGAAACCAAAGGAAGTGAGGAAACCTAATTCCAAACAGGTTCCTCCTACTGAGGCAAAACCAACACCCAAGAGGCAACCTGCTTCAAAACAGGTTCCTCCGAAAGGTGTAAAACCTAACCCTCCGGGACCCAGGCAGATCTGGGTACCCAAAGTCCGCTAAATTTGTTTTGCAGGACGGTCATGTGTGATTCTCAGACTCAGGATGCTCCACACACATGACCGAAAGGAGGGAGCTGCTCACGATCTACAAGGAACAATATTACGAAGACGTGAGGTTTGTCTATACCTGTGCTTTAACAAGCTGCTCACGTGTTTAGGGGGAGCATGATCAGTTATCAGGTATGTTACTCTACTGTTGAGGGGGAGCGTCACACACACTTTTTCCTTAAATATGTTAAAAGTTTTTTAGTGTGTGGATACTCCCGTGTGCACTTCACTCTACGCGCACATTCTGAGGGGGAGCAAAGCTATCCCCATGCTCAGTTTGAGGGGGAGAGAGAGAAGGCTCAATTTTAAATCTACATAGTCCTATTTCTGCAAAATCAACAAGGACATGAAAAGTTTTTTTTAAAAATCCAGAGTTTCCGGAAAGGTATTCGGAAACCAAATCTGTCTGGATGAGCTTCCGGACCGGGTCCCTATCCGGAAAAATACAACTCGTCCGGAATCCTCAACATTATCCGGAATCTATCATGCCATCCGGAAACTGTTGCTGTCCGGACACCTTTTGTCCGGATACAATGGTTTGTCCGGAAACTATTGTTTTCCAACATGTTGTCCGGACACCCCCTATTCCGTCTATTCAGTACCTGGTTTCCTATTGCCAGTCCTCAATCTGTCTCAGATTGATCCATTTACAGCAAAGGTACGCGCTGATACTTGTTTATCCGTCTAGTTTACTAACTTTGGGTCTTCTTACAGATATTCCATGGCGGATCAATAACCTCTCACTTCGAGGGGGAGCAAGTCAATCCCCATGTATGTTTTGAGTGGGAGCAGGATAATACCCCAGCTATGCACATACCTAAAGCCCTACCTGTGATAGCATATAGACGAGAGTTAGGGAATCCCATGGTCCAGCCAGAGCCGGAGGGACCTTCCCCGGGACATAGAACATGTGAGAAGGAGGGAGTTAAGATTGAAAGCGAACCAAGAAAGATTGAGCCGTAAAGATAACGAGGCTCCTGAGCGAACCCAACCACATGTCACCCGGGTTGCCACATATGCTATCCCGTCTCATTTGTTGGGATGGGGTATTGAAGAAGCCTCCGTGGACCCAGCGGAGCAATTGCACACCCCCCTTAGCCACTCATCCGTCTCAAAACAGACGGATGTTTCAATATTACACGGGGAACAGGCACAACTTCCACCGGTCTCTCATTCGGAGAGTGCTAGTGTTGAAATAAGAGACCAGCAGCCCCCGGTCTCGACTTCTTTGTGTGCACCATCGAGTCTAGAGCCAATTGTTACTGAACATTCTTCGCCTAGGACACTTGATGCGGAACAACACCACGTCGCGGCTCTTAGTGACCCGACCGGAACGTCTATAGTGTCTCCGACTGCCGGAACACGAGGATTGGACGGAAATCCTACCACAGTCATCATCACGCCAGCTGTGAACGTAGGTGGCTCTACCCCAGTGGTAGATGCCTCAACGGGTCCTCTAAGTGAGCCCGGAGTTACGTTACCCGACTTCGTGTCAAAAGGGTCTCTGGACAGCACCCTTGAGGCTGTCCGACAGGTTATGGAACAACAAATGCAGGAACATGTAGCCGCTGAGATTGCCAAAGCGACGCATGCTTTCAAAGGAAAGAGCTCTCTCGTCAGCACTGAATCTGTCTCCGGGCACCCACCGCCTCAGCCGCGACCTACTTACTCGGTGGATACTCTAAAGACGATGCTCTTAGCCCAGCTGCTCCAGGAATCCGACACTACCGCATCTGCTGAAGCAGACCTGATCTCCGTTCTACGATCCCAGGTCACTGCTCCTACTTCGTCCATCACATCACGCCTTGACGCCATTGACTCGACCCTCAACGACTACAACAAAGCGCTTGCCACGCTGTCTGAGAGGGTCCGCTCACTCGAAGACACTTGTAAGAGTCAAGCCGGCGGTCTCAAACGTAGGCACGATGACCAAGAGGATCCTGATCACCGTGAGGGGGAGAAGCGACAACGTCTAACCGAGACCGCCTCCCTGCTCCACACTGAAGGTACATCTGCGGTTCATCAGGAACCCCCAACTGCGGCAACTACAACAGACGAACCAGAAGCCGAGTTGCCTCTAGCCCAGATGGTCATCGATATGGACATCTCAGATGAAGAAGACCCGACGGTTGAAAAGCCCGAGGGTTCAACACAGGAACTGGTCGAATTTGACTCGTCAGACAGACCGATACTGGACATGATAAATCCAGCGTGTGAGACCAACCCGGAGACCGAAGATGCATGGTACGAAAAAGCTGCCAGTGCCGTAAATCTCCAGGTAAACTTGGTCTTTCCCACTGATGAGGACGACAATGTTGATTATGATCAGTTCCTGCTCCAAAATCTATATGGAGCACCTTCCGTTCACTATGCTCAACCCGCCAGAACATCATCAACAAGACCCGAGTCTACTTCTGCCGATCAACCGACAACTACTCCTCCAACGACATCTTCTGATCTTCCTCCCCTTCCTCAACAACAACATAACCGTTGGGAGAAGATCAAGGTACTTATCCCTCATCTGGAGGAATCTTTGAAAAAGCTGTTCGTCCACAAACTTCGCCCGATCGAGCCAACCTTTTGCCTTGGTATTTACAACCTCGACCCTGAATACCAACGGCGTTACATTCTTGCAATGCAGCGGTGTCTACCAGTCAGTCAAGTCAGAACAAAGCATCAAATCACTGAGGTTCTTAACATCCATTCACGCCGCATCATGAGGATCGTCTATCCAGTCTTCACCGTTCGCCGCGAAGATGGTAATGAATGGAGATTCTCTGAAGCTGATTTCAAGAACCTCCGACCGCTCGACTTTCTGGTATTACTGAAAGACTTACGTTCAAGAACCATTCGACCGCTGGAGATTACAAAGGCACTCGAAGCCGTTCGTCGACACCTGGTCCGTACTATCATGATGTCATACTTAACGGATTTTCAAATGGCTGTCGAGAACAGGGCTAAGAAGGTAAATCTGATAAAACCAAATCTGAAGGCTCCTGAGCTGAAGATGTATCCCGAGAACTCTTTACTGCTACAACCTGAATTCGGGATAGTCTACAACAACGAACATAACGAAAAGAAGTTTCTGCGTTTCAGTCAGGTAGACAGATTTTGTGACGGCACGCTTCTAAAGATCAGAGATGCTCTTCAAAAAATTATTCAGCACGAGTCTGAGAATCCGAAGCATTCGTATGTCCCGAATCCAAACGAAACAACTGCTCGGGATGCTTTGGAAATGATTGAAGACCGCATCGACTATCGCCGTGCAATCAGATTTTTTGAGGTTCACTTCGCTTTGCGCAAACGATATGTATTCAACTGGCAAGAGCTAGAGCGCGAACTCGAACTTCAAATCAAAGGGGGAGATTGTTAGGGCAGGTTTTATATGTTGATTTAAAGTTCAAGGGTGTAATTTGTATTTCCTTAATCTTAGTCCATAGTGAACGGGTCGTGGGCTTGTTACCACGGGCCCAGCATATATAATGTGCAACTAGCTTAGAAAAAGAGTTAGTTGTCTCATTTAGCTTTCAGCATTGTAACGATTATTCTCTGATCAAATAGCTAAGTGGGCAGCCTTTGTGACTAAATTCTTCGTTCATATTTCTTATTCACATAAACACGATTGTTGCACGGATCTGGATCCTACAGCCTACAGGAACGCATTTTGTCCCCAAGCAGCCGTCAAACAACTGGAAGGCGAATTTATGAACTTACAACAAGGAAACTTATCCGTTCGAGACTACACCGCTAGCTTCCTGGAAAAGTCTCGGTTCGCAGAATACTACGTTGCTACGGAGGCGATGAAGACGGAAAGGTTTATCTTCGGGCTGAACTCAGAGGTTAGAAGGCTAGTGACTGCAAAAGGACCCGATACCTTCTCAGCTGCAGTTGATGCCGCGGAGAATGTTGAACGAGATATGAGAAGAGATGCTGGCGATAAAAGTATCGGGAAGAGAAAGTGGGAAGGACCACAATACGATCCGAAGAAGTCCCGATTTCAGAGGTATGATAACCGTCCGCCGTTTCGACCAGCGGAAAGACCATGTCAGAAGTGTAACCGGGTCCACCAAGGTGATTTACGAGCATGTTATAAGTGTGGGAAGATCGGACACGTCATTAAAGATTGTAAGGTAACGCGGTTATGCTTCTTATGCAATTCTCCGGATCACCTTCAGTCGGATTGTCCGCGGGGGAGGATATAGCAAGGTGGGTCATCGGGCAGGCCAGCGATTGTTAAACCAGTAATACCAAGACTGGAACCGCCAGTAACCAGGGGTCGCGCATTTCAAATGACTGAGAAAGAAGCGGAGGAAACTACGGATGTGGTCACAGGTACATTTTTAATAAACTCTACACGTGCTAAGGTGTTATTTGATTCCGGTGCAAACCGATCGTTTGTGTCTTTTGCTTTTGCTGCTTGCCTGTGTTTGAAACCTAAAGTGCTAGATCATGCTCTATCAGTAGATACGGCAAATGATAATCAAGTGTCAGTTAAAGAAGTATTTGATGATTGTGTGATAAATATAGAGGAATGTAGAGTGCCGATACAGTTGTTTCCTATAACTTTGATAGAGTTTGACGTCGTAGTGGGAATGGACTGGTTAGCCGAGAATCAGGCTAACATAGTGTGTGATAAGAAGTTAATAAATGTGGTATTACCTGAGAAGAGACCAGTAGTGATTTATGGTGATCGTAGGAATCATCAGTCTAGCGTTATATCTATGATAAAAGCCCGTAAGTGTGTGAATAAAGGTTGTCAGAGTTACTTGGCTTACGTGATAGATATTAAGCTAGAAAAGAATAGGATGGAAGACATTCCTATTGTTAGTGAATTCCCTGAAGTATTCCCCGAAGACTTGAATAGTCTCCCTCCGGTGAGACAAGTAGAGTTCGGTATAGACCTGATTCCTGGAGCCACTCCTATAGCCCGTGCACCGTATCGTTTGGCACCTCCAGAGATGATGGCACCACTACAAGACCTGTCAGATAAAGGCTTCATCGGACCTAGTTCTTCGCCGTGGGGAGCCCCAGTGTTATTTGTGAAAAAGAAGGATGGTTCGATGAGAATGTGTATCGACTACCGAGAACTGAATAAGCGCACGATAAAGAACAAGTATCCGTTACCCCGAATTGATGACCTCTTCGATCAGTTAGTTGGAGCTTGCTATTTCTCCAAGATTGATCTAAGATCCGGTTATCACCAGTTGAAAGTTAAAGAAGAAGACGTTCTAAAGACTGCTTTTCGAACAAGGTATGGTCATCACGAATTCTTAGTAATGCCGTTCGAACTGACGAACGCTCCAGCTGCCTTTATGGATTTAATGAATCGGGTATGTAAGCCGTATCTCGATAAATTTGTAATTGTATTTATCGATGATATACTTATCTACTCCCGATCAAAAGAAGAGCATGCGCAACACCTTCGTTTGATTCTGGAGCTATTAAAGAAGGAGAAGTTGTATGCTAAATTCTCGAAATGTGAATTTTGGTTACAAGAAGTTCAGTTTTTGGGGCATGTGGTTTCAGAAAAAGGGATACAAGTTGATCCGATGAAAGTGGAGGCAGTTGAAAAGTGGGAACAGCCGAAGACAGCAACCGAAGTACGTAGTTTTCTGGGTTTAGCCCGTTATTATCGAAAATTTATAAGAGACTTCTATCGGATTGCAACGCCTTTGACTAAGCTGACCCGGAAGAACCTTAAGTTTGAGTGGAAAGCAGAGCAGGATGAGGCATTCCGGATTTTGAAAGAAAAACTGTGCAGCGCGCCGATTCTATCACTACCTGAAGGTTCATAAGACTTTGTTGTTTATAGTGATGCGTCAAAGCTGGGATTGGGATGTGTACTTATGCAGCGTGGAAAGGTTATCGCTTATGCTTCTCGTCAATTAAAGGATCATGAAAGACAGTACCCTACGCACGACATGGAGCTTGCAGCAGTTGTCTTCGCGTTGAAGATTTGGAGACATTATCTGTATGGTTCCAAATGTCAGATTTATACTGATCATAAGAGTCTCCAACACCTCTTTGATCAGAAGGAATTAAATATGAGACAAAGAAGATGGTTAGAATTGCTGAATGATTACGACTGTGAAATCCTGTATCATCCGGGAAAGGCAAATGTGGTAGCTGATGCATTGAGTCGTCAAGAAAGGAGTGGGACCATAAAGGTTATTTCGCTACGAACTGAATTCCTACCCAACCTATTTGACGAATTGCAGAAGTGTCAAGTGGAAGCTTATCAGGATGAACATCTGAAATCAGAACGGTTAGCAGGGATGTCAGCATTGCTAGTAAAAGATGATCGTGGGTTATTGTGTCTGGGAAACAGAGTGTGGGTACCTCGTTTGGGTGGGTTACGTGATCGTGTTCTACAAGAAGCCCATCAATCCCGTTTCTCTATTCACCCAGGTACAAACAAGATGTATAAAGACCTAAAGCAATTCTATTGGTGGCCGGGAATAAAAAGAGGGATTGCACAGTATGTGGAAAGATGCGATACTTGTAAGAAAGTAAAGATCGAACACCAAAAGCCGTTTGGTCAACTACAACGGCTAGAAATACCTATGTGGAAGTGGGAGCAGATTACCACAGATTTCATCACCAAACTACCAAGGACTCCTAAGGGATTTGATACTATTTGGGTGATCGTCGACAGATTGACAAAGTCTGCACACTTTCTACCGATAAAGGAAACCGATTCGTTGGAGCGTTTAACTAAGTTGTACATTGACGAAATAGTAACTCGACATGGAGTTCCAATCTCTATCATTTCTGATCGTGATAGTCGTTTTACTTCAAGATTCTGGAGAAGTTTTCAAATGGAAATGGGGACACAGATAAAGTTGAGTACGGCGTATCATCCTCAAACAGATGGGCAGAGTGAACGAACGATTCAGACTTTAGAAGATATGGTCCGGGCTTGCATTGTTGATTTTGGGGGATCATGGGATAAGAACTTACCGTTGATCGAATTCGCTTACAACAACAGTTATCATTCCAGCATACAAGCGACACCGTTTGAAGTACTGTATGGTAGGAAATGCCGAACGCCTCTATGTTGGAACGAAGTGGGAGAGAAACAGTTAGCAGGACCGGAAATAGTTCAGATAACCGCCGATAAGGTTACTCAGATTCGTGAATGATTGAAAGTGGCTCAAGACAGACAGAAAAGCTACGCTGACCGACGCCGAAAGCCATTGGAATTTCGCCGTGGAAAGGAGTCATCAGATTTGGACGACAAGGTAAACTTAGCCCTAGGTATATTGGACCATTTGCAATAACATAAAGGATCGGTGAAGTTGCTTATCGATTAGATCTTCCACCAGAACTGAGAAGAATCCATAATGCGTTTCATGTATCGAACTTCTGAAAGTGTTTGGTTACTCCAGACCAGGCAGTCTCTCTACCAGATATCCGAGTCGACGAAAAACTGAATTATATGGAAGAGCCGGAAGCTATAGTGGATCGTAAAGTTAAAGTGCTACGGAATAAAGAAATCAGGCAAGTGAAAGTTCAGTGGAGACATCATAGAGGTCAGGATGCTACATGGGAGTCAGAAACGGAAATGAGAGCCAAATACCCTTATCTTTTTACTTAACTGAATTCCGGGACGGAATTCTTTTAAGGGGGAGATGATGTAATACCCCGGGTAAGTCCGTTAGATAATTTAACTGTAAGATATGATGTTTAGGGTAATTTTGGGGTAAATCATAAGATTAAGAGTGTTTGGGTCATTAATGAGAAGTTCAAGGTTGAAATGGTAAATATAGAATTTATATACACCTTAAGATATTCAGATGTAGCGTATTGTTCTAAAAATAGAAAGAGTGTGTGTGTGCGGGAGTCTGGAAGCGAAAAGAAAGCAGTGAACGAAACCTACGGTCAGAGCATCAATCAATTGGGTTGGATTCGATTTTGAGGTAAGCTCTTTTATATTTTGTGTATGTAATCAGTAATATAAGATATCTATCTGTTTAGAAGTTACGATTTCAGTAATTGGTATTGATTTCTTCGAATTTAGGATAGGTGAAACCGACTGTGTTCTTAGACTCCCGGTATAGTCGACTCCCGGGGGAGTCCCGGTACTGTCGACTCCGGTAGTGTAAGTCCCGGTGTAGTGAACTCCGGTAGTGTAAGTCCCGGTGTAGTGAACTCCCGGTAGTGTAAGTCCCGGTGTAGTGAACTCCCGGTAGTGTAAGTCCCGGTGTAGTGAACTCTCGGTATTATCGACTCCCGGTAATTTAGAGTACCGGTATTGTCGAGTCCCGGTAGAGTCAAGTACCGGTATTATGGTGCCCCGGTACTGAGAAGTCCCGGTACCCTGTAGTCCCGGTAGTGGGTTAAGTGCAGTGTGTGTTGGACAGTTGAGAACAGGAACTGGTAGACTTTATATGTTTGGCTAGTAAAGCGGTGTATGTGTTTTAAATTGATTCAGATACTTTGAAGTTGAGGTGAAAGATAGAATCAATTGAAAGAAGATTTCAAAGCGTGTTTGGATAAACAAAACAGGTGAGTTTTACTTTAAAAACGTTTTTAACTGGAATACGTATATGTGTGATTTGGGAATGTAATAGTTGATGACTATGTGTTTTTATGTGAATTATAATATATTGAGGTATTATATTTACATGAGTATTATAAGGTGTTATAATACGTTGGCCGGATTTAGGACCGGTGTGTTTGGCTATAGAATTCGTATAGCGTTGTTTGGCTGTAGATGTTGTACAACGTTGTATGTTATTAGTTGGCTTGCTACCAACTAATATGGCCAGGAGGAATGAGAAGGTACATGATATGTGAGTTTGATTAGATATATATGATTGTGTCGCGTGATTTATATGAATGAAGTTTGTATAAATGGTTTGTAAACTAACAGGGATTTTTCTCACTTAGACCACAAGGTCTAACCCTCATTTTTGTTTTAAAATATGTATTCCAGGTGGCGGATCGGGTAAGGGCAAGTAATTAGAGTAATCGAGGCATGGCTTTTGAGAATGGATATATGTTGAAGAATTTGGCATGTTTAGCAGTTGTATTATAATGGTTAAATGTTATGTATGTATTTAGTATGAAGTTTATAGTAGAATGACTTCTTCTGATTGTAAAGGACTACGGGACCGTAATTGTAATATGATGTTCGTTTGTTATGTCAATGTTATGCTACATATGTGAGTTGTTGTGTATATGGGATTTGGGTTGTTACAAGTCATCTTTTATTGAATCTCGACTTTTTCCAAATCTTCGGTGACTGATGATCTACCGTGGGCTATGATACCCAAATCGATGACGATGTTGGTTGCGATAGACGCGATATCCGTGGATTCTGCGCATCTGGCGACGATGTTTTCTGCTACCACGTCGACCCTTTCGTCAGCCGACAGGGGCGAGGGTGTAAGGACGGGAGAGAATGATGGGGATTTTATGGAGATCAACTTTGCGTTGTCTTCATCCCTCTTGACTGACTATGTCCTCGTCAGGACGAAGTCGCTTCCGCTTCCGGGGAAATATCAACTCTTATATTTCAAGGAGCATTTTCCAGGGATCCCTATCGAAGAGATTGGACTGTGTTTAGCCGTACTGGCGTCTTTCGTAAGTTTTTCTTTCGAAACTTGTGTTACCGATGTTTATTCCTTCGATGAGTGTTTTGCTAATACGTTCCTTTTGTAATTGTGCAGATGTTTTTGTTTTTTTCACTAAACACGCGAGGAAACTGGAGGTGTTGGAGTGGAGGTCGATTGTCGAAAAAAAGATATTCCTTCCTCCAACCTTAACATTAATCTTAAGAGCCACATTCTCAGAATATCATGGCGCGAAAGCTTGGGAGACAACTCTGGCTATACTCGTTTGATCCTTGCATTAGTTCTTCGGGATTGATAGGATTTCGAAGATCGAGATTTTTGAACAGAGCTTGCCATCGACGTGCTTCTTAGTTCTAGGGTAGGTTTTTGGGTTTACGAGCTAGACTTTTTATGTTCGGGTTGTTCGTATGCAACGACTTTTGACTTTGTATTTACTTGTCCGACTATCGGTCGTTCATATGTAATCGTTTAATGAAGATCCTACTTTTGTTGAACTCGTGTTTTTAATTACATATGTCGTGGATAAATGTAATATTGATCATAAGATTCGTTAAGTATGAAATAAACGGAGGATCGTGCGACTTAGGCTTTTACTGAAATATAAAGGTTGAAACATAAATCATGTATTTGGACACAAATATATATCATCGATGTATTTAGAACATACAAAGTATTTCTAAGTTCCAGAGACTTAGATCGAGGGATCGTTTAGACCTTACGTGTGACTGTATCGTATGATGAAACTTTAGAATATATGCCCCTGTGATCAAACAATCGGGTCATGCACTTGTATACTCATGTCGTGCGTTCCTGCGATAAAGTTTGTTAGAGGTCGGTCGTGGTTTTACCAACGATTTTGCGGTGCTTACCGTCGTGCTGAAAACTTTGGATGATAGGAAGGCGATCTTAAAAGAAATATTTTTTCAAATGCGTCGCATTCCAACTTCGGGGGATTTCCTGATTGTCGAGGGTTCGAAGTCGATAGGCTCCTTTACCAACGACTTCAGAGATACGATAGGGACCTTCCCATTTGGTAGAAAGTTTACCTGCGTTGAGTTCCTGGGTATTCGGGAATACTCGACGGAGGACGTAATCGCCTTCTTGAAAGATTTTAACTTTGACGTGTTTATTGAAATGTCGCTCGACTGCTTGCTTCTGTGACGCCATTCTGATCAAGGCCGATTCTCTGAGCTCTTCGAGGGCGTCGAGGTCAAAACTCAAATCAACCAAGTTGTGGTCGACGGAATTGTGCCTCGAAGTTGGGAGATGAACTTCGATTGGTAGGACGGCTTCACAGCCGTAGACGAGAGAGAAGGGGGTTTGTCCTGTGGACGTGCGGGGGGTCGTGCGATTTGCCCATAGGACAGAAGGGAGCTCTTCAACCCATCTTCCTTTTGCAGCTTTTAATCGTTTCTTGATCGAGGCTACAATAGTCTTATTAGTCGACTCGGCAAGTCCATTGGCTTGGGGATATCTGGGAGTCGAGGTCATTAGTTTGATGTTCCTATCTTCACAGAACTGTTGGGTCCTGTCGCTTATGAATTGGGATCCATTGTTGCAGACAATTTCGGATGGAATCCCAAACCTGCGTATGATGTTAGTCTGGATAAAAGAAATAACTTCTTTATCCCTGATTTGGGAGAAGGCAGCCGCTTCGACCCATTTAGAAAAGTAATCCGTGAGTACGAGGAGGAATACTTTTTGCCCCGGAGCAGGTGGTAGTTTGCCGACAATATCCATTCACCACCTCATGAAAGGCCATGGGACAAGCGTTGAGTGCAAAGGCTCCGAGGGTTTATGAGACATACCTGAGTGTCGTTGACAGGGGTCGCAATTCTGGACGTACTTGACATTGTCTTGTCGCAGTGTCGGCCAAAAATACCCTTGTCGGGAGATACGATTAGCCAAGCTACGACCTCCTGAATGATTACCACATTCGCCGTCGTGCATCTCTTGGAGGATTTTTTAGGCTTGATTTTTGCTGATGATGCACCTTAAATTCAAGCCTGTTGATGATCGCCGATAAAGCGTATTTTCGATCATGACGTACTTAGAGGCTTTGAATCTGGTTTTTCGAGCCTCCATTTTGTCTTCGGGGAGTTGGTCGTGTACGAGGAAATTTCGAATGTCGCGTGACCAATCATCTTCTTCGTCTTCGATCTGGATGACGTCTGTGTTTCCAATAGACGGTGTTGCCAGGTGAATCATAGGAATAACATCAAATATTGGTTCAACTAAAGCTGACCCAAGGTTTGCCAATGCGTCGGCCTGAGTGTTCTGGTCTCGCGGAATCTGTTCAATAGAAAAAGATTTAAATTTTTTGGAAATTTCTTTTGCCACGCTTAGATATGCTGTCATTTTTGAGTCCTTGGCTGCGAATTCTCCATTGATTTGATTTACTACCAGCAGGGAATCGCTCTTGACATGCAATGCGGTTGCCCCCGAGTCGTGGGCCATATTCATTCCCACGATCAGGGCTTCATATTCGGCTTCGTTGTTGGTGGCCTTGAAGTCGCATCGGACCGAATATACCATCTTACCCCCATGTGGTGACTTTAAGACGACACCCAGTCCAGAACCTCTAATGTTGGATGATCCGTCGACATGTAGGATCCAAGGCACGTCGTCGTGAGTCGCCACAGTGGACACCTCGAGCTCTGCTTCTTTCTCCAACTCAGGGCTGAAGTCGGCGATAAAGTCTGCCAAGGCTTGCGATTTGATCACGGTCTTGGGCTTGAAATCGATGTCGTAACTGCTGAGATATATGCTCCACTTTGCTAAGCAACCTGTCAACTCATGTTTCCTTAAAACAGACTTAAGAGGAAAGTTAGTTACGACAGTAATAGGATGCGATTCGAAGTAGTGTCGTAATTTTTTAGCAGTTGTGACTAGCGATAAAAGCAGTTTTTCCATGGAAGAATACCTGGTTTCTGCGTCCAAGAGAGATTTACTTACGTAGTAGATTGGTAATTGTTGCTTTTCGTCCTCTCGTGTGAGTACGGCACTTACCGCATTTGGACTGACAGCTAAATACAATTGTAAGACCTCATGATCGTGAGGTTTCGACAACAGAGGAGGCGACGCCATATACTCCTTGAGTTTTTGCAATGCTTGCTCATTATCGTTGGTCCAGTTGAAACCTTTGTTTTTCCTGAGGACGTTATAAAACAGATGACATCTATCTGAAGATCGGGAGATAAACCTGTTTAGGGCCGCTACTCGACCAGTAAGCCTTTGGATCTCCTTGAAATTTCTAGGAGATTTGATGTCGATGATGGCTTTGATTTGATCGGGGTTAGCCTCGATTCTTCGGCGAGTGACCATGTGGCCTAAGAACTTTCCAGCACTGACTTCGAAGGAACATTTGGTAGGGTTGAGCTTCATGCTATACTCTCGAAGGATGTTGAACGATTGTCTTAGATGCTCGACATGATCGACCGCTTGCTTTGACTTGACGAGCATGTCGTCAATATATACCTCCATTGTATCGCCGAGATGGTCTTTGAACATTTTATTCACCAGACGTTGATAGGTGGATCCTGCATTTTTTAGTCCGAAAGGCATAACTTTATAACAGTAAATACCTCGATCCGTCATAAAAGCGGTTTTCTCCTGGTCCTCGACGTGCATTAAGCTTTGGTTATACCCTGAATAGGCATCCATGAAGGTCAATAGTTCATGTCCTGCGGTTGCATCGACCATGGCGTCGATATGCGGTAATGGGAAAGGATCTTTCGGGAAATCCTTATTGAGATCGGTGAAGTCGATACAGACCCTCCATTTTCCATTCTTCTTAGCCACGACCACGACATTAGCAAGCCAGTCGGGATACTTTACTTCTCGGATCTTTCCGGTCTTGAGGAGGTTATCGACCTCATCGTTTATTACCTTATTTCTTTCAGGAGCGAATTTACGGCGCTTTTGCTTGACAGGTTTAAACGATGGATCGATATTGAGCTTGTGAGAAATGATGTTAGGGTCAATGCCAACCATATCTTCATGCGACCAGGCGAAGCAGTCAGCATATTCCTGCAAGAAAGATATTATCCTTTGCCTAAGGTGGGGATCTAGAGATGAGCCTATCAAGACTTTTTGCTCGGGCTTGCTTGGGTCTAAGATAACTTCTTCTAGGCAATAGTCACCGATGGCTTTAGGAACATCTTGCACCTTTTCAAGCTTTCCATGTGCTGGGTCAGCGGTTCGCTCTGAATTTCCGCCATCAGCCATTTTCCTGTGCTAGAGAACAGAAGAAACTCCAAGAAACTATTAGTAGGGTGCACGCTCGTCGAGGATTTTGTCTATATGAGGTCCCACGGATGGCGCCAAACTGTTAATGCCAAAAATCACACCAAAGGGACAACTTAAGGTCGATGTGGACTTAATCAACTAAAGAAAGGATCTTTCGACGAGACGTGCAACGAGGAAAAAAATAAACGAGACAAGGGATTTGATGATGCAGGAAAAACCTCAAACGACGAAAAAACCTGCGGACGACAGTGGGTTTCGTCGCTGCACTATGGTCGCCAATCAGGGGCGACGTCCTTGGTACTGGCGTCGGTTGTATGATGATTACAATACAAATGAAGGAAATGCTTCGAAATGTAAAGTACAAGTGTTTAAATGTGATAACAGGTGTTTGTCGTGTGTAAATACAAAGTGTAAACTGTTGGTCGAGGGCTGTTGTCGTGCGTCGAGAGCGATACTTGAGCTTTCCTTCGAGTGTTCTTAAGTTCGCTGTAAGATTCTGGCTTTCAGTACTTAACCTCCAGAGTTTGAATGTTCTTTACTATGAGTTTGGATGATTTTCTCTGCTGTTTGGTGATGTTCGCTGGAGTGTATTGGATGTTAATCGATGTCCCTTGAAATGAAGCTTTAGCTTGTCTTTTATAGCCTTCGCGTCATTAAATAACTCCATTAATGATTCGATCAACGGCTACAACGGCTGAAAACGGTCGCCGGAGTGATTATCCATAATGATCTTCGTCTGTTACGGTCGCTTGCTGTTAATGGCTTTGACTCCTGCATTAAATACTTAACAAACGTAACAGTCAAGGTTATCGTTAGCTTTGGTCAAAGGTACAATGATCTTACGCGATGGTCGTACGGGACGGGCGATACTATGGTCGAGCGTCATGGGGGACGTACGACTTACTTTTTACGGGCGACGACGGATGTTTTTTGAGTTCTCGTCGAGACCTTATCTTAATACAAGATTTGGATTATGACGTGCGTCTTATCTGCTCCGGTCGTGGTCGTACGACGTGGTTTTTTGCCCAAACAGCAGACAATTTCGGATGTCGCTCGACCAATTATCTTCTTGGTCTTCTATCTGGATGACATCGCCATTTTCGATAGACGACGTCGCCAGACGGGTCATTGGAATGTTGTCGAGTATTGGTTCGACCAAAGCAGACTCAAGATTTGCTAAAGCGTCGGCTTTAGTATTCTGGTCCCTTGGAACCATGACTGGTGATTGCGAGATTCAATGTACAAGTCGTCTTTATTGACGACATATGTCATGACTAGCGATCATGAGATTTCAACATGTGAGTCGCTTTTATTGGCGACCGAGAATTTTAACCTATGTTTGCCATGACTGACGATCATAAGATTAAAAAGGTGAGTCGTCTTTTGTCGACGACTACAAATCGTAACCTGCGATGTAAGTCCTAGAGACTTTTGTTTCTCACGATATAAATCGTAAGACTTGTATTTATATAATCTTGCGAGTCTGCAATGTAAAATCGGGGGTGGTCGTTGGATTGACCAATGATCCTTTGATGCTTAAATCAACATTTGTATGTTAGATCATAATAATTGAACGAGGAGAATATACTTAGAGTATATATATAGAGTTGTTATACCATATTTCATCTGAGTGGGATGTCACAGTTACCGTAACTTGGAGTCGATAGGGCGTTCCGAGCCCCCGAGTTCCTTGGATGATGCGAGACATGCGATACTTTGACGGAGCATTTTTTTATCAGGGCTTGAATCTGGCTTTGAGCCGCATTTAATTTCGATTGAAACAGAATCAGGGGATCTTGATAGTTTGCCATGTACCTGAAAGACTTTACAAGATCGTTAGAGCGGTGTGTGTTGGCTTGAGATTTTCTCTAGATGGGGTCCCACGGATGGCGCCAAACTGTTAATGCCAAAAATCGCACAAAACTACAACTTAAGGTCGATGTGGACATTTAACAACTAAAGAAACGTATCTCAAGTCAAAAAACACAATCGCGAGGAAAAAGTAAAAGAGACAAGAGATTTGGTGACGCGGAAAACCCCAAAACGAGGGAAAAAACCGCGGTTGACTATGTGAGAGTTGACAGTGCACTATACTCGCCAAACAGGGGCGAAAGTCCTTGTGTTACAGGTGATTTGTATACAACAGATTACAAATAAATGTAAATATAAACTTAGTCGTGTGCAAATGACGTAGGTCGTGCGTAAATCGTGCGAAATAACTTGTCGTCGTGTGGTCTAAACTGTCGTCGTCAGGTGGTTCGAACTGTCGTCGTGCGATACTTGCGTGTTCGAATGCCTCGTTGTATTGAGAGAAAAATATAGAAGTGAGTATAAGTAGCTCTGTCTGTTCTCTCTTTGCTCGAAGGTGGAGCAGTCTTTATATAGCTTCGGTCGGTACTGAATGTGCTTTAATTGTTGGTCTTGTAACCGCTGTCGACATTAAATGCGCTTTAATGATTGTCTTTGTAACTGTTGTCGGGCTCTAAATGGCATTGATGATTCGTCCGTTACTGGTCGTTGTGCCATAAATGCCTGTAGACCTGCATTAATGAACAAAAGAAACGGCTGTTGGCCATGAATGGTTAGTGTAATCGTAAGGCCATCTTAAGTTCAGGACGTCGATCTTATGGAGCATACGACCGTTGTCGAAATACAATACCATGTATATGACTGTAAATGTCTTGTAAGACCTTATCTTAGTATAGGAATGGTCTTATAAAAATGTCGTGAGACTAGGATAAAAATGTCGTAAGACCACTAGGTCGTAAGACCAAGATGATGATGTCGTAGGACCAGAGCGATATAAGACCGACGACAGGAGACTGTCGACGTAAGACCAACGAGTCGTAACTGGAGACACGTAACTGGCGACATAAGACTAGTGACGTAAGACTAATAACGTAAGACTAGTGACGTGTGACTGGCGACGGGTGACTGGCGACGGGTGACTGGTGACATGTCGCTAACGATGTATTTCGTGCGACGTGTAACATGCGACACGTGACGTGCGATCATGAGATGTCTTTTAATAATCAACTATCGTATGTCGGGGATAAGGCAATAACGGGTATTACCTTCATCGATCGGGGGTATGACTTTTGTAGGCATTAGGGTAATCGAAGTCCATGGGTCATGTCGAAGGAATTCCCCAGGTCGGTCGAGGGTGTGATTTTTTACCCAAACAGTAACAACAGTAATCGGATGTGATTCGAAATAATGTCGCAATTTCTTTGCGGCTGTAACAAGCGACAAGAGTAGTTTTCCATTGAGGAATACCTGGTTTCAGCGTCCAAAAGGGATTTACTTACATAGTAGATCGGCAGTTGCTGCTTTTCATCTTCTCGTGTCACGACGGCACTTACTGTATTAGGACTAACAACCAAATATAGCTACAAGACCTCATGGTCATCAGGCTTTGACAACAAAGGAGGCGACGTCATGTATTCTTTTAATTTTTGCAACGCTTGCTCGTGATCGTCGGTCCAGTCGAAGCCTTTATTTTTCCTGAGGACGTTATAGAATAAATGACATCTATCTGAGGATCGAGAGATAAACCTGTTCAGAGCAGCCACCCGACGAGTGAGCCTTTGGACCTCTTTGAAATTTCTCGGAGATTTGATTTCGATGATAGCTTTGATCTGGTCTAGGTTGGCTTCGATTCCTCGTCGAGTGACCATGTAACCCAGGAATTTCCCGGCACTGACACCAAAGGAACACTTCGTCGGGTTGAGCTTCATGCTATACTCCCGAAGGATGTCGAACGACTGCCTCAAATGTTCGACGTGGTCAACTGCTTGCTTTGACTTGACTAGCATGTCATCGATATACACTTCCATTGTGTCGCCAAGATGATCCTTGAACATTTTATTCACCAGACGCTGGTAGGTAGAACCTGCATTTTTTAGTCCAAAAGGCATAACCTTATAACAGTAGATACCTCGATCTGTCATGAACGCAGTCTTTTCTTGGTCCTCGACGTGCATCAGGATCTGATTGTATCTAGAATAAGCATCCATGAACGTTAATAGTTCATGTCCTGCTGTCGCGTCGACCATGGCATCGATATGTGGCAATGGGAAAGGATCTTTTGGACAGGATTTGTTGAGATCTGTAAAATCAATACAAACCCTCCATTTGCCATTTTTCTTTGCCACGACCACGACATTATCAAGCCAGTCGGGGTACTTTACTTCTCGGATTTTTCCGGTCTTGAGGAGGTTGTCGACCTCATCATTTATCACCTTATTCCTTTCAGGAGCAAATTTCCGCTGCTTTTGCTTGACAGGTTTGAATGACGGGTCCACATTGAGCTTATGGGAAATGACACCAGGGTCTATGCCGACCATGTCTTCATGCAACCAGGCAAAACAGTCGGCATGTTCCTGCAAAAAAGATATGAGCTTGTCTTTTAGGCAGGGATCGAGGGACGACCTTACAAGGACTTTCTGGCCAGGCTTGCTCTGATCCAGGATGACTTCTTCTAGGCGATAATCGTCGACTGTCCCCGGGGCATCTTGCGTATTCTCATGCTCCCCATGCATCTGGGCAATGATCTGCTCTTGGTTTCCATCACCTACCATTTTCCTCAAAAAGAAAAGAAAGGAAACTCCAAGAAAATGTTAGTAAGGTGCACGTTTGTCAAAGATTTTCTCTAGATGGGGTCCCACGGATGGCACCAAACTGTTAATGTCAAAAATCGTCCAGAAGGATAACTTAAGGTTGATCGTGGAGTGATAGGGTTATTTATTTATGTAAGTCCAGGATCTAATCTTACAATCAAATATGAACATTCAAGATCGTATTCACAACAACTGGTCATATGATTTATTAACAAACTGTGAATTGCAAGATGTTACAATGAGTTTTTCTCTAAATGGATTCACCAAAGATTATATCAAAGATTAGTTAGCAAACTGTTGCTAACACTATATATACTGTAGAGAAAAGCTAAAGCTACAGTACATATGAGAAACAGACTAATAGAACAATTACACGTGTCCTAATTAGTAACTGAATATAACAGAGAATATCCCAAGATATGAATTCTGAACATACTTCTGAATAAGCGCTTCAGAACATTTGTCTTCATAGTCAGAAGTTCTGAGTCTCCTACTCAGAACTCTGAACCTTCTAGTCAGAATCCAACACTTAGAATCTTTTTGAGATTTCTCACTCAGAACTTCTGAGTCTTCTACTCAGAACTTCTGAGTCTTCTGAGTCTTCTTTAGTCTTCTTACTCAGAACTCAACACTTGTGTTTTTGACAAAACTCTAGACCTAACAATCTCCCCCTTTTTGTCAAACACACTTGTACTTTTCATCATCAAATTCTTAGAGCAGGAACAATCTTCAGAAGGAGCTCTTCTGAATGCTTTGACAACTTTTGCTCAGAATTCTGAATAATCTGAGTTAATAACTTCTGGTCAGTCTTTAATCAGCAGCAGCAATGATTTCCAAACTGATTTCTGTTACATATTTGCTTTTTCTTTGCCCCCCTTGAAATGACAAATCTTATCTTTAGCTTTTCTCCCCCTAAAGTTTTGGAAAGCAAAATCATCTTCAAAATCTTTAACTTTTCTCCCCCTTGTTTTTCAAAACTTTAGCGATGCTTTTTCTTCGAATGAAGTCTATGCTTTTTCTCCTCCTTAATGAATAACCTTTCTCCCCCTCAAAATAAGAATTATGGAGCAATTTGTTTTCCCCCCCCTGAAAATATGCATATATTTCATTAAAATTATTCATTTCAAATACAGTGCTTTAATGAAAACATTTATACAAGGAGAATAAGATTCACTGAACTACACCTGATAACTACTAACATTTGATCATTTGAAAACTTTACAAAAGAAATCCAACTTAATGAAATTTTAACAGATTTTTCAATCAAATAAAATCAAATGCATGTGTTTGGATTCAAATACAAGTCATCATTGCATATCAAGTTAAAGATGTTCAGTTTCAATCCCTTTATTAAATCTATTTGGTGTGCTTAGCATGCGAAATATGATTAGCTTCAAGCATATGCAATTCTAAAACATATAAGAATACTTTGCTCTACTCACACTATTTGTCCAAAATCATGATTTTCACAAATTTACAGGTTTATTGCGACTTTGTATTTTCCCAAAGTTTCAAGAGATGTGTGCTCATTGGCATCTTTTAATTTTGTGCACATTGGCATCTTTTAATTTTGTGCACATTGGCATCTTTTAATCAAAAAGTTTAGTAAGAATAAGATACATCGTTAAACATGACTTTCTATCTGGTTCTATAGCAGGATTTGGGTCAGCATATCCCAAACCAGTTGGTTTTAGGTGCTAGGTGACAAGCACCCCATGGAACTTAATTTCCCAAACCAGAAAGGCCACATCGATATATCTTAAACCCATTTGTACCAGTAGAACATGGCTTTCTATCTGGTTCTATTGCAGGATTTGGGTCAGCCGATCCCAGACCAGTTGATCTTAGGGAGTAGGTGTCGAGCACCCCTTAGGACTTACTCTCCCAAACCAGAAAGGCCACAGGTACAAACTTTCAAACTAAATAATTTTATATATATATATATTGCATCTCAATCACTTGGTTCTAAAACGTAGTACTTCCCCCATATTTTCGTTTCCATCCATCATTCTGACATTTAGGCTTTTTGAGCATTATATTCTATATAAGTATAGATTTCATAACATTGAGCATTCGGCATAATTTCATTCATGTTTTGCTTACCTTTCGATTTAATTCAGAAGTGAAAGTTGAAACAAATATAGCTCAGATAATACAAAATACTTGTAAAATCACTCTTTGACACACATTTATTCATTGAATGAAAATTAAAAAAAATTCATATCATTGAATTAAATTTGTTAAGATTCAAACATTCAAAGCAATAGAAATAAACGTAATGCAATGTTACCTTTCACCACTTGTTCCTTGAAACATAAAAATATGACAGTTAAGGATATCACCTGAGAAATATGAGTTCTAAACTGATTTGTTTAGAAGTCTTAGTCTCTGAAGTACGGGTCCTGAACTGAATTATTCAGAAGCCATAGTCATTTAAGTACGGGTTTTGAACTGATATGTTCAAAAACCTAAAGCGTTGAAGCACGGGTTTTGAACTTTATCTTGAAACAATCAGATCAAATTTTGAGTCAATACTTCCTCTGAAATCAAGATAATCCTGCAAAATCAAGAGATTTTGGTAATCATCTACGATGATTCCTCATTAGATATAAAAAATCCAAATTTTGAGTAGTTGAGTCAGAATTCTGAGTAGAAAAGTCAGAATTCTGAGTAACTTGTTCAAAATTCTAAGTATCAGAGTCAGAATTCTGATTAGTTGAGTCAGAATTCTGAGTAGTATAGTCAGAAGTCTGAGTAACTTGTTCAAAATTCTAAGTATGAGAGTCAGAATTCTGATTAGTTGAGTCAGAATTCTGAGTAGTAGAGTCAGAAGTCTGAGTAACTTGTTCAAAATTCTAAGTATAAGAGTCAGAATTCTGATTAGTTGAGTCAGAATTCTGAGTAGTAGAGTCAGAACTTCTGAGTAAGAGAGTCAGAATTCTGATAAAACTATCCAGAGAAAATTCCTTAGAAAACTGTTTGGATTTTGTGATTTTTGAACATTCTGAACTTCAAACCACCATAACTTGCTCAAAAATCAGAATTTTTCAACCAAAATTTGCAGGGTTGCTCAAAATGTGATTCTGAACACATTCTCTGAAATGTTTTCTACTAAAAACACCCACAACTATGAGTTCGATTACACCACAGTAAACTGAACTTTTTTTTTAAAATGCTTCAAAATCAACAAATTGATCTGTATGAATCAGAAATCCATAATCACATTCATACCGAGTTTTGGACTGAAGTATCCAAAAGTCAAAATTCTCAATTTAAGCACAACATCTGTTTTCAGTCATGTGTCAATATATGATCATTCAGCTTTACACATGAATAACCTGCAAAACAGATTAAGTTGACTTTGGTACCCATATGAACTTGGGTCCAGGTCTGTTAGGTGCAGTGGCATATGCAGATATTCTATAAGAACCATACCAATGCTGAACAAAATTCTTGTTCACAAAATCATTAGTCCAACAATGTGAACAACAAAGTTTCTTTTGTGCAACTCTGACTAATTGATTTACAGAATAAATCACATCAGGTTTAACAAAAGATTTTCTTTGAAATGTATTGTTCTTCTTGACATTTGAATTAGGAACCTTTGATTTTGGCACTTCTTTCTTGGAAGTTGTTCCTTTAACTCTCCATTCCATTTTTATCTTTTTAAAAGAACAATTATAAGATTTATCAATAGCAGAATCATAAAACAGATTAGAAGAACGAATCTGATCTTTTGAACTATGATTTGATTTGTCAACAACTTTCGTTTCAAATTCCCTAAACTTTTTAACATACACATCAAACCTTGACTGCAAATCAGATTTGGACTTCCTCTCTATCATGATTTTAGTTGATAAATCAGATAATTTCTTAATAAGCCTCCTTATCTCCAAATGAAAAACTTTATTTTCCTTCTCAAACTCATCTTTTAAGCATTTTTCTTTAAAGCCATTTACCTTCTTCTTTTTAGTTTCTTTCCTTCCATCTTCTAACTCTTTCTCCAACTCATTTATTTTTACAGAAAACTCATTTAACATTCCTGTTTTCTTTTTCTCAAAACCATTCTTTTCTTTTTGAAAAACATTTTTCTTGCATTCAAACTCTTTTCTTTCTTTTTCAAGAATTTTCTCCAAATCAGAAATTTTCAAAGATAATTCAACAGACATTGTTTCAAAACCTTTCCTCTCAGTTTGAAAGTCTCTTCTCTCTTTCTCAAATTTCACTCTTTCAAGTATAAGAACTTGTTCAAAATCATAGATCTGTTTTAAGAGTTGACAATTTTTCATTTCACATGATTTGATTCTATTTTCAGACTCTGTCAACATCTTTCTTCTAAAATTGCCTTTCTCTTTCAAATCAACATTCTCTTTTTCTAACAACTTTATGTTTTCTTGAACCTTTTCAAAATCCTTTAGAAAATCAGATTTCTCTTTTTGCAAAATCTTTATAACTTTTGTATTTTCATCTTGTTTTGCTTGAAGATTAGCAATCTTGCTTAAATGAGCAATCTCAGTTTTTGTTTCAGAAATTGTTTCTTTTGCTTTTACAGGACTTAATTTTTTTAAATTGTCTGAACTGGTTATAGAACTTGCAGGTCTCACAAAAACTTCAACAATCTCAGGCATGATGAAATGAAAAATTCAAATATCAACTATGAATTTTGATCAAAACTGAGAATCAACACAGATCTAGAATATGCAAGAACTAATCAAATCTGTCACATGCATTTTATCAAACAATTAGAGTACATGAATTAATGAAATCTTCTTTTCAACAAAAAATTTGAATACTAATCAACATGCAACATATATAATCACTTTGATCAAGAAACCAATCAAGAATTTCGAAAACATACCTGTGATCTCTGTTTAATTTCGAGAATTAATCAGCATAGAGAGAAAATCTTTGGATGACTTGATTGTAAGATATCGATTCAACAGAAAGACAAATTCAAATTTCTTGAATCAATGATAGAAACAAATTCAAGAATTGTTAGGAATTCAAGATGTTGGGAACTGAAGATTTGCTAAGTATGGATAGTACTGCCAGAACAACTTTAATACTGCCAGGGCATAATTAATACTGCTAGAGTGAAGTTAGTACTGCTTGTCAAGATTAATACTGCTGAAGCAAAGTTAGTACTGCTTGTCAAGATTAATACTGCTGAAGCAAGGTTAGTACTGCTGAGTCAAGTTAATGCTGCTGGAATAAATTAATGTTGCTGGAGAATATTAGTACTGCTCATGCTGAATGAAGTTAATACTGCTCGTGCATAAAGATGTTAATACTGCTTGTGATCATAAGTTTGGAATGCGAGAATGTTGGAGATAAAGATGGAATGATTGAAGATAAGCATGAAAGAATATTCTGAAGATCAATTTTGTTTTGATAGTTATCTTGTAATTATTTTGTATAAATAGATTTTGATAGATAGCTATTCGGAAAGAGAGTTTCAGAATACGTTTTGTTTTAGAGAGAATTAACCTCAAGGTTTAGAACCCTATTTCTAGAGAAGTAGAAGTCGTCTTGATTGAGCCTGTTCATCAAGATTGAGGTTTGATTGTAAGCTTGTGAGTTGAATTAGTGAATACAAACAGCTGTGTGTTTTCTGATATATTGTTCTTTGATTGTGTGAATTAAAGTTCTATTCCGCAGATTCTTTAATTCTGAGTTCTATGTATTATTAGTCTTGTTAAGATTCGATACTGACAAGTGGTATCAGAGCTTGTGTTTCTTAGAATTCTACAATTATTATGGACAATTCTATTGAATCAAACAGTACTCTTGTTTCTAAGGTTCCCATGCTCAGACCCAATGAGTTTGACATGTGGAAAATTAGAATCAAGCAGTATATTCTGCTTACTGATTATTCCATCTGGGATATCATAGAGAATGGTCCATGTGCTGAAGGAAGAATTGGACCAGATGGCAAAAGACCTCCTCCAAAGACTGATGCAGAGAGAAAAGTCAGACAAATAGAGATGAAGGCCTTAAGCACTCTGCTTTTGGCTATCCCCAATGAATATCAGCATCAATTTCATCACTGCACTGATGCTCAGACTCTGTGGAATGCATTGGAAAAGAGATTCACTGGCACCAAAAGCACCAAGAGGAATCAGAAGGCAATTCTCAAGCAGCAGTATGAAAACTTTACTTCTACTAAGAATGAGTCTTTGACTCAAACTTTTGATAGATTTAATAAGTTGATTGGAGAATTGGCCACAGTAGGAGTCAAGATGGAGGCTGATGATGTTAACAGAAAGTTCTTAAGATCATTAGGTGAAGAGTGGACAATGTATACTGTGTCCTTCAGACAGAATGACCAATTGGAAGATAAAGAGCTTGATGATCTTTACAATGATCTTAGAGTCTTTGAAGCAGAGGTTGAAGCCAAAAAGAAGCCCTCTGGATATGTACATAATGCTGCATTCCTTTCAGCATCACCTGATTCTACTGCTAACCCTGAATCAGTTAGTGCTGCTGGAGGAGTCAATCAGGAAAAGACCAATGATTCAGTACTAGAAGCCTTCTTTTCTAGTCATGTTAATTCCTCATTGATTAATGATGACTTAGAACAGATTAATGCTGATGATCTTGAAGAGATGGATATCAAGTGGCAGATGGCTATGCTGTCTATGAGGGTGAAGAGATTCATAAAGAGGACAGGGAGAAACAACTTTTCCCAAAGAAGAGAAGATGGTGCTGGATTTGACAAGTCCAAAGTTGAATGCTACAAGTGTCACAAGATGGGACACTTTGCCAGGGAATGCAGAGGTGGAACATCTCACAACAGCCATCAACAAACTCAGGCTGGAAGCTCCAATCAAAACAAAAACTCTATTCAAGCTCTTGTCTCTCAACAAGGAATGGGATTTGATTGGAGTGATCAAGCAGAAGAGGCCATCCAAAATCAAGCACTTATGGCTGAAGTTTCAGATCTTCCCACTGAGGTAAAATCTAATCTCTGTACTCAAGCTTGTATAGACATTGTTAAAAGGTATAGAGATCACAATCAGGGAATGTGTGATGACCTTAAGAGATTAGAAAATGACAGAAAAGACTATGTAGTAATTGTTGAGAAGTTTGAAGAACAGATTAGGGCTTTTCAAGCCAATGAACTTCAACACTCCTATGATACAAACTACTGGAAATGGGAAAAGGATGGTCTAGAGTTCCAGCTTAGAGAATCCAGGGAAGAGTGTGAGAAACTAAAAGGAGAGCTTGAGAAAGTTAAACTTGATGTAGAAAAGTTTAATTGTGCCTCTAAAGTCATGGACAACATAATCAAATCTCAAATCCATAGTAAGTTGAAACCAGGCCTAGGGTACAATGCCACACCCCCACCCTACAACAACACCTACATCCCTCCTAAGTCAGACCTATTAGAAACCAAGGATAGGAAGGACTTACCTGAAGGAGCCACTGAAGTAGATCCATTAGATGAAGTAGTTGTTGAGGATAAGACTGAAAAAGAAGGATCTGGTGAGGAATGTGTAAGTCCATGTGTTAAGAACAATGAGATGAAAAGGACTGGAAAGGGAAAGGGAGTTCATTATACACAGACCACTGTTGTGAACTCTAATACTTGTGAACATTGTTCTTGCAAGAAATCTCAAGAGAATAAGCCCCAAAAACATGATAAAAAGAGGGGAAATCAAAGAAATTGGAATAACCAGTGGGCACAAAAGCAAGGAGTTGATCTGCAAAGGATTAACAGACCAAAACCTTGTTTTATTTGTGGCAAATTGAATCATCTTGCCAAACACTGTTATTTCAATCCTATTAACCAAAAGAAAAGTTTTCAAAGAAGTTTTCAAAAATCTTCTGGTTATAGGAAGCCTGCAAGGAATAATGTGGCTAAGAAACAAGCTGAATCCAAAAGCCACATGAGAAAACAGACTGAAAAGGAATGTGTCAATATGTGGGTCCCCAAAAGCACTAATGTTAGTACTGCTACCTCAGATAGTACTGCTGACAAGGATAGTGCTGCTAGAAGCAATACTACTGCCAATACTGCTGCTAGCAGTGTTAGTGCTGCTAACACTGTTAGTACTTCTTTTAAAGAGAATGCTGCTGCTAGCAGTGTTAGTGCTGCTAACTCTGTTAGTACCTCTTCTAAGAACAATACTGCTGCTAGCAGTGTTAGTGCTGCTAACACTGTTAGTACTTCTTCTAAGGTTAATACTGCTTCTAGTTTTTGTGCTGCTAGACCAATCATATTGACAAAGTACTCCAGTACTGCAGTACCTAAGTTTGAAAATCTCATCAAAACCCAGTGCAAGTACTTTAATGAGCAAGGGAGACCCAAGACCACTTTGGCTTGGGTTCCCAATAAAAACTAACTGATTTATCTGATGTGCAGGGCAACCAACAGCTCAAGGGGAAGAGCATCTGGCATGTTGATAGTGGTTGCTCCAGGCACATGACAGGTAACATGGCCTGCCTCAAGAATTTCAAAAGAATTGATGGAGGACATGTTGCTTTTGGAAATAATCCTGCAGGAGGTAAGATAAGTGGTAAAGGTGATGTGTCAAAAGGTAAGATGGCATTTGAGGATGTTTACTATGTTGAGCAATTGAGATACAACCTGTTAAGTGTATCACAGGTCTGTGACAAGAAACATAGTATATTATTTACTGATTCTGAATGCATTATTCTTGCTCCTGGATTCAAAGTAGTTGATGAAAACATGATACTATTGAGAACTCCTAGAAAGGATAATGTGTATTGTTTAGATTTAGAAAGTGTTTCATCTGATTCATCTCTAAATTGTTTGGTATCAAAAGCTTCAATAGATGAATCATCACTTTGGCACAGAAGGATGTGTCACATGAATTTTAAAACAATGAATAAACTTGTTAAAAATAATCTTGTTAGGGGTTTACCATCAAAAGTCTATTCATGTGATGATCATTGTGTTGCATGTCTCAAAGGCAAACAACACAAAACTTCTCATAAGTCCAAAGAGATAAACACTATCTCAAATCCTCTTCAGTTGTTGCATATGGATCTGTTTGGCCCTACAAATGTCATGAGCATTGGCAAGAAGTCATACTGTTTAGTTATTGTTGATGATTACTCTAGATTTACTTGGGTATATTTTCTGAGAACTAAAGATGAGACAAGTGGACTGATCAAATCTTTTATTCTTAGAATTGAAAACCAATCAAATCAAAAAGTGAAAGTCATTAGATCAGATAATGGGACTGAATTTAAAAACTTTGATCTAACCACCTTTTGTGAAGAAAAAGGAATTGAGAGACAATACAGTGCTCCTAGGACTCCACAACAGAATGGTGTTGCTGAGAGAAGGAATAGGACACTGATTGAGGCTGCTAGATCTCTGTTAGCTGATTCAAAATTACCCACTACTTTTTGGGCAGAAGCAGTTAATACTGCTTGTTATGTTCAAAACAGAGTTTTGGTCATAAAGCCTAAAAACAAGACACCTTATGAGCTTTTTCTGAAAAAGAAACCATTTATTGGATTTTTCAAACCATTTGGGTGTCCTTGTACAATTCTCAATACCAAATCTCACTTAGGTAAGTTTGATAGCAAAGCAGATGATGGCTTTCTTGTTGGTTACTCATCTCAGAGTAAGGCTTACAGAGTGTTTAATACCTCTTCTAGAATAATTGAAGAAAGTGACAATGTCAAATGCAATGAGAACACACCAAATCCTATTGGTTCAGGTCCTGATTGGCTATTTGACATTGATTCACTCACTAATTCTTTGGGTTTCAGTAGTGATGTAAATGCAGGACAAAGGGATGCACCACCATCAGATAACAGTATTCAGTCTGTGATATTTCCACTCCCTACCATTGATCCTGTTGACTTCTGTGAACCAGAAAAGGAAGCTGAACCCATTCAGAATGAAGAAGAGAGAAGAATAGAGGAAAATCAGACTTCAAGAGAGTCTGAAGTGACTGAAGAAGCTGAAGAAAATCCAGACTTAAATGAGTCAAATCTGGATGTGAACTTACAAGAGGAATCTGGTCATCCATCAAGAACTCAGAAAAATCATCCTCCTGAGTTGGTTATAGGAGACATTGCTTCTCCCATGATGACTAGGAATCAAAGCAGACTTCAAGAGCTACAAGATCAGCAGAATACAGTTAATACTGTACTTACTTGCTTTCTATCCCAAATTGAGCCCAAAAAGGCTTATGATGCTATGAAAGATCCAAGTTGGATAGAAGCAATGCAAGAGGAGCTGCTACAGTTTAAATTACAGGATGTTTGGGACTTGGTGGACCTTCCAAAAGGTCATAGAGCAATTGGCACCAAGTGGATTTTCAGAAACAAGAAGGATGACAGAGGAATTGTGAACAGAAACAAAGCAAGGCTGGTTGCACAAGGGTATACTCAGGAAGAGGGCATAGACTATGAGGAAGTCTTTGCTCCAGTGGCACGGATTGAAGCAATTAGGCTATTTCTAGCCTATGCCTCATACATGAAGTTCAAGGTCTACCAAATGGATGTAAAAAGTGCTTTTCTGTATGGAAGTATTGATGAAGAAGTATATGTCTGTCAACCCCCTGGATTTGAGAATCCATTGCACCCTGACAGAGTGTACAAGTTGAAGAAGGCACTTTATGGTTTACATCAAGCCCCAAGAGCATGGTATGACACCCTGTCTACCTATCTCTTGGAAAATGACTTTGAAAGAGGAGTCATTGACAAGACCTTGTTCATTAAGAGGAGAAAGAAAGACACACTACTTGTTCAGATCTATGTGGATGACATCATCTTTGGATCCACAAATGATCACATGTGTAAAGAGTTTGAAGAGTTAATGCACAAGAGCTTCAAGATGAGTTCCATGGGAGAACTTACTTTCTTCCTTGGGCTTCAGGTGAAACAGAGGGAAGATGGGATTTTCATAAGCCAATCCAAATATGTGAAAGATATCCTGGACAAGTATGGTTTAACAGACTCAAAGCCAGCAAGCACACCAATGGAGACACACAAACAGATCACTGCAGATCTTGAGGGGGAGGATGTGGATGTCCATCATTACAGATCTATGATTGGATCACTCATGTATCTCACAGCCTCTAGACCAGACATTATGTTTCCAGTATGTGTTTGTGCCAGATTTCAGGTTACACCTAAGCAATCACACCTTCATGCAGTCAAAAGAATTTTTAGATACCTAAGAGGGCAACCTAGATTAGGTCTTTGGTATCCTTATGAATCTTCATTTGACTTGCTTGCATACTCAGACAGTGACTTAGGTGGAGCTAACATGGATAGGAAGTCTACTTCAGGTGGATGTCAGTTTTTGGGTGCAAGACTTGTATCATGGCAGTGTAAGAAACAAACCACAGTGTCCTTATCAACAACAGAAGCTGAGTATATAGCTTCTGCAAGTTGCTGTTCTCAGGTGTTATGGATTCAGAATCAGATGTTGGACTATGGGGTAACATTTCTTCACACTCCAATCTTCATTGACAACAACAGTGCCATTAGCATTGTTAACAATCCTGTCAAGCACTCAAAAACAAAGAACATAGAGACCAGGTATCACTTTATTAGAGACTGTAATGAAAAGAAATTGATTCAAGTTGCTAAAGTTCATACCAATTACCAGTTTGCAGATCTATTCACAAAAGCTTTTGATGTGGGTAGATTCACTTTCTTGGAAGCAAGTGTGGGCTTGATCAACCTTGAATAAATTCTTGATTTTTAATTTTTTATACCTGTATTTCTTTGTATATTTGGTGTTACTAACTAGTTTTCTCAGAACCTCAGTATGACTCAGATTGACAAGTGCTGCACAGTGTAAGTATAGTTACTACTGCCAGTGCAGAGTTACTACTGCTAGTACATATTTTCTACTGCCAATGTGTAGTTAATACTGCTTTGTAGTTAATACTGCTTAGTGGTTAATACTGCTTTGTAGTTAATACTGCTTAGTAGTTAATACTGCTTTGTAGTTAATACTGCTTAGTAGTTAATACTGTATGTGTAGTTAATACTGCTTTGTAGTTAATACTGCTTAGTAGTTAATACTGCATGTGTAGTTAATACTGCTTTGTTGTTAATACTGCTTAGTAGTTAATACTGCTTGTGTAGTTAATACTGCTGTGTAGTTAATAGTGCCTTGCAGTTAATACTGCTCAGTCGTTACTACTGCTAAGTCGTTAATACTGCTTTTAAAGAAAATCAGGGCTAGTACTGCTATAAATACTCTTTCAGCCCGCCAAAGTTCATAACGTCTCTTTGCATTCAATTTATCTCTCTCTCGTTCTAACCTTTTCTCCCTAGAATCTCTGTGTTTTCTATCCAAATCCTCAGGAAGAATGACGACAATGGAGTTTGTCGATGAGCACAATGAGATTGCGATGCTTCAGAAGCCAAAGCATGCCGCAGGATTTCATGATATTGTGGATTTTCTCAAGTCCACATACATCTCTCATGCCCTAACAGTGTACCCAACCATATATATCGAGCATCAAAAGCAATTTTGGGAGAATGCCACTGTTATATTCGAAGATGGGCAGAAAATCATTCGAACAAGGGTTTGTGACAAACCCTTGAAGGTCACAGAGGAGGTTATTTGCATCACTCTTCACTTAGATGATGCCTCAGGTATAACCTATCTCTCTAATGATGAACTTTTCTCGACCTTACCAAGAATGGGGTATGAAGGTCCCATTGGAATTTTTAAATTCTACAAGTCAAAGTTTTTCACCCAATGGTGATTTCTTGTTCATACTCTTATGCACTGTATTTCAAAGAAAACAACTGGATGGAGTGAGTTTAGCAGTACCATTGCTTATGCCTTGGTCTGCTTAGCCACTGCCAGAAAGTTCAATTTTTCAGCAATGATTTTTAATGATCTTGTGGCAAACCTAGAATCCAAAAAGAGCTTTTACATGTATCTCAGGTTTGTCCAAGAAGTAATTAACCATGAATTGACGGATTTACCTCAGTCTGCTGAGGTATATGTGCCAAAACCCCCTAAATGGAAGGTTATCTCAAATATGAGAAGAATTCCTAGGGACTCGGAAGGAGTTGACACACCATTGTTCTCTACAATGATGGTTGTGTCCCACACCACTGAAGGTATGGCATCAGGGTCAAGGCCCCCATTAGACACACCTACTGATGGCCAATCCCAACCTTCCATCACCAAAGAAATCCCACAGTCCATTCTTTTAAGACCCACTCCCAAAATCACCAAGAAGTTTGAAAGAAGAAAGGTACACAAGGTTCCTTCCCTTAGTGTATCTCCTAATAGCCCAAAGCCTACAAGCCCTCTATTGGAGCATTCTCTAATAGAGAATATCAAAAGGGTAACCACAGGGGTGTCTCCCAACCCCAAGAAGGTGCTCTCTAAGGAGAAGGATGAGCATGTGGGCTGCAAGGCTGCCACTACTTCTGCTAGCAAAGAGAAGGACAGTGGTAACATCACTAAGACCTTCCCCACGGCAACTCAGAATGTGAAAACATTCAGAGGACCCAGGCGCCAAGAAACCATGGGAGTAGGTTGTGCTTTTTCTAGGCAAGAGACACCTACTAAAACTTCCAATGATCCTGTAAGGAAGGTAAACACTTCTAAACCAGGTGAGGATAGATATACTTATGAGGAATTTATGGAAACCATTGCCACCATCAACATTGATGTCCTGAATCAGCAGGAGGAGATTGATGAGCTTAAGAAGGTGGTTCTTTATCAACACACCAAGATAGAGAAGAATAAGAAGATGATCACCAAGCTGCTGCAAAGAAGGAAGAAAGCTCAGTATGTTCTGAAAAGGAGAAGATCAACCACTGATGCTTCCAAAAAGGGGGAGTTAGAAACTGAACTAAACATGGAGGATGCAAAGGTTGAGGGGGAGAATGAGCATAAGGTTGAGGGGGAGGCTGAGCAGGTTGCAGAAGTTGCAAAGGAAGCAGAAAGTGAGAAAGCAGCAGTAACTGAAACTGCAGAAAATGAGAAGGAAGTAGTATCTGAGTTTCTAGCAGCAGAAACCACAGAAAAAGCAGTAGAAACAGTTAATGCTGCAGTATCTGAGATTGAAGCAGCAGTAGCTGAAATTATGAAGAGTCTTGTTGATGCAGCAGTATCTGAAAGTGAGAAGGAAGCAGTATCTGTATCTACAGTAACTAAATATGAGATTGAAGCAGAGGTATTTGAGATTGTGAAGAATAGTGTTGAAGCAGCAGTATCAAAGATAGTAAAAGAAGCAGTAACAGATAGAGCAGCAGAAATGGTTAATGTTGCTAGTCAAAAAGCAGCAGAAACCATTCAAGCAGCAGAAATGGTTAATGTTGCTGAAAAACATAAGGCAGCAGAAACCATCCCTGAAGCAGCAGAAACAAAGGAAACAGCTGAAACCATTCCTAAGGCTGTTAAATCACTCAAAAGAACCAAGATGGTGTCAAACAAAAGACCAAGAACAAAGTCTATAGCTTCAAAGAAGAAAGTTATAAAGAAGCCTAGGGTGGAACCCATTGTAGAAGAAGCTAAGGAGGAAGTTGTGAAAGAGAAAGCTGATCAAAAAGTTGCTGAAGAAGAAGTGGCAACTCCATCAGGTCAACCAAGCAATGTACAATCACACACAAATGATCAATGTGATATGTATATTACTGTGGTTGATACTAGTCCAATCAAAGTTAAACCATTAGCTTCTATGGCTCCTGAGATCATCTTCTGGGACACATTGATAGAGCAGAGAAAGGAGTACATTAGAATCAAAAGAGCAGATGGGAAGTTTGAAGTCTGTTCTACATGGGGAAGACTTATCAGAATATGCTCTAGATCTGACGTAGAGGAGATGTACAAGGTTGGAATGAAGCTGTATGGAAATATGCTGACTGAGAATGGAATGTCCATCACCAAAATGGTACTTGAATACTTGTGTCTAATGTTCAATACAGAAGCAGTTAAGTATTTGACAGAAAGGCAATTTCAAGCTGTTACCAACTGGATGCTTATTGAAAACTGTGGTGTGTATGTCATAACACTTGACTATGCATATCATGAGTATTAATTGGTGGATAAAATATACAAGCACAACATGACAAGGTTGAATGGAATGCTAAAAGCTAAGTTGGTGTGTGACAAAGATTCTAAGATGGCAAGATACCTGGTAAGAAGGATTATCAATCAAAGTTTGGGATTGAATCCTGACTTGTGTGTTCAAGATTAAGTTTTGGAAGCATCATCATCTGAAGAACTTGACTTCTCTTTCTAAAAGTCAAGTTAGGGGGAGATTGTTGGGAACTGAAGATTTGCTAAGTATGGATAGTACTGCCAGAACAACTTTAATACTGCCAGGGCATAATTAATACTGCTAGAGTGAAGTTAGTACTGCTTGTCAAGATTAATACTGCTGAAGCAAAGTTAGTACTGCTTGTCAAGATTAATACTGCTGAAGCAAGGTTAGTACTGCTGAGTCAAGTTAATGCTGCTGGAATAAATTAATGTTGCTGGAGAATATTAGTACTGCTCATGCTGAATGAAGTTAATACTGTTCGTGCATAAAGATGTTAATACTGCTCTTGATCATAAGTTTGGAATGCGAGAATGTTGGAGATAAAGATGGAATGATTGAAGATAAGCATGAAAGAATATTCTGAAGATCAATTTTGTTTTGATAGTTATCTTGTAATTATTTTGTATAAATAGATTTTGATAGATAGCTATTCGGAAAGAGAGTTTCAGAATACGTTTTGTTTTAGAGAGAATTAACCTCAAGGTTTAGAACCCTATTTCTAGAGAAGTAGAAGTCGTCTTGATTGAGCCTGTTTATCAAGATTGAGGTTTGATTGTAAGCTTGTGAGTTGAATTAGTGAATACAAACAGCTGTGTGTTTTCTGATATATTGTTCTTTGATTGTGTGAATTAAAGTTCTATTCCGCGGATTCTTTAATTCTGAGTTCTAAGTATTATTAGTCTTGTTAAGATTCGATCCTGACACAAGAATTGTTAGCAGCAGCGGAATCAATTGTCGAATTGATCAAGAAACTTCAAGAACGCGATCAAACACACTCTTGGACGAATTTGTTTGTTGATTGGCTCTGATACCAATTGTAAGTCCAGGATCTAATCTTACAATCAAATATGAACATTCAAGATCGTATTCACAGCAACTGGTCATATGATTTATTAACAAACTGTGAATTGCAAGATGTTACAATGAGTTTTTCTCTAAATGGATTCACCAAAGATTATATCAAAGATTAGTTAGCAAACTGTTGCTAACACTATATATACTGTAGAGAAAAGCTAAAGCTACAGTACATATGAGAAACAGACTAATAGAACAATTACACGTGTCCTAATTAGTAACTGAATATAACAGAGAATATCCCAAGATATGAATTCTGAACATACTTCTGAATAAGCGCTTCAGAACATTTGTCTTCATAGTCAGAAGTTCTGAGTCTCCTACTCAGAACTCTGAACCTTCTAGTCAGAATCCAACACTTAGAATCTTTTTGAGATTTCTCACTCAGAACTTCTGAGTCTTCTGAGTCTTCTTTAGTCTTCTTACTCAGAACTCAACACTTGTGTTTTTGACAAAACTCTAGACCTAACAATTTAACCCTATTGTAGCTATATAATTCCAATTTTTGAGTCATTTTGTCATCCCATTTAGTTAATTTTAGTTAATTATAGTATTTTTAGCGTAAAATAAACAGTCGGGGCCTTTAAGTGTAAAGTTGGCCAAAAACATCTAAAAGTGCATGAAAAGCGTCCAAAATCGCTTATTTCAAATTCTGCGTATTTCTGGTAGCATAAGACGGTCTTTTGGAGCTCGTAAGTCAAGAAGATAGCGGATAGAACGAAATTGACGACTCCAACTTTTGAAAACCGGGCTTTTGCATTGTTGGATATATTCGTTTTTGGATTGGATTTTGTGAAGCACTTGGGCCGAATTATATAGCATGCAAACTACACTTTTGATTGGGCTTGGAGCATTTCTCGGATGGGCCTCAAGAACCGACCCTTATACCATTCGGCCCATGGATCTCATGATCCATGGGTATGACCCATGGTTGTTGCCCTCCTCTCCAAGATTTCTTGCTGTATATATATGCATGTTATGTAATGAAAGAAAACCCACCTGGAACTTCTACTCCACTGGATAATTGGTTACAATGCTTTGTTAGACACCATTAGTTAAGATAGTTTTGGTTAGTTGGTTAATTAGCAAGTGAGCTTAGAGCCAGTTGCAAACCGTGGCTCTTGCTCACGTTTCAAACCTCTCGGTTCCACCATTGGTTCGGTTCAAGCTCTATATCGAAGATTTCTGTTTGCTACTCGATTGGTTACTCATTTGCTCATCTACTCATCTTGTTTTGTTACGTTAATCTTGTTACTAATACCTTGTTTTACGGTTTTGTTATCACTTTGCTACCATCGCTTCGCTTTCTTACGCTACTTTCAGTTCCATTACATACGATTTCACTTGCTCACTTACGGTTTCATTTATGCAACTCATAATCTCGATACTAACTGTTTTCATTGCTTACGATTTTCTTAGTTCACTCTCAAGCGTGTTAATTTCGTTACTTATGGCATTCTTAATCTCATTGTTTTCCATTTCATTTACTTGCTTTCAATCATAGTTTGTTAATCTCGCTTTATTCCACTGCTCACGGTTTTTAATTATTTGGTACCATCGTTTTTCTTCTCCCTTAAAACTCATAGTTTATTAAGTTAATCATTGTTGATCTCGCTTTATAATTCAAGTTTACTTATTTTCTCGTACAAGTAGTTTTAATCACTTCGTTGTTTACATAGTTTTCCATTTCAAGTTTTACATTTAAAACAAGACTTTCCACTTAAATTCCAAGCTGTCGTTAACTTCTCATTAGATAAACTCGTCGTTACTTGCATAACAAGTTACGTCCTTTCCATGCATTGTCCATCTCCATTATTTGCTTTCCAGTTTTGCTCATCCCTTATAATTAGAAACCGAACGATGATGGGCTAAGCGTCCTAGTTCGGGGTATAAAGTGAAGTTGGGACCGAGACTAATAGTTAAATTGAAAGGTGTCGCGTACTGCATGATTGTCCAAGGTTATTTAAATCAATGTTATATTTTGTGGTGTATCAACAATTGACCAATTGACACCCGGTTCGTTGTATCATAAAATAGTCGACGTCTGAGATAACCAAGGAATGCGGTCTCATCGCTATATTTAATTATTACTATCATCCCAACGGATCTTTATACCATGTGCTTCTTTTTATAACTGATTTCTGTCATTAGTTGTTAATCAAACCACCAAAATACTGTTTTCGAATTCGCCATCTGAAACTCGATTTTACGAACTAGACTTTAAAAAGAGAAACTTTTCCACGCTTCCCTGTGGGTTCGATATCCGGTATTTTTGTACCATTATTACTTGTTTGAAACGATAGTAAACCAAGATGTATACTTGCGTGGAGGTTTATTTATTAAAAGATTTGGTCCGATAAACACTACGTTTTTGGCTATAATATATCACATTTAAAGGGACACCAAAACATTCAACAAGTTTTTGGCGCCGTTGCCGGGTAAGCACGCTAGAAGTTTTTCTTTTGTTTAAAGTAAAGTTTTAAAAGCAAGTTTTTCTACCACCTTTTTAGAAAATCAAAAAGAAAAAAAAATAGTGTATGCCAAGGTTGCCTCACGGTGAACTTTTTCAATTTGATCCTGACATTGAACGAACGTTTAAACACCGAAGAAGAATCCAAAGAGCTAATACAGTCTTGAATTCTCCTGAGATGTCTGATCATTATTCTTCTGTTGGTGATTTTAGTGAAATCATCATGTTCATTTTGTGTAGTTGGATTCACAAAGGTAATAATGGGGTTGTTAGCTAAGCTATAACATGAGTTAGGAGGTGTGGAGTGCACACTCGTGTAAGCTAACTAGAACTCGGGATTGTTGGACGGTTAAGATTGGCGAGTTACAAAGTGGTTTTGAGTGCTGGGCGTCGGGGCCAGTGCTGGCGCCAAGCACTGGATTGTTTGTCCGCGCCGATTGTGGCGCCAGTTGGCTGGCGCCAAGACTGGCGCCAAGCTCTGGAATGTTTGCCTGCGCCAGTTGTAGCGCCAGTTGACTGGCGCGGAGACTGGCGCCAGCGTCTGGACTGGTTTTCACGTTTGTAAATGCCGTCTTTAAACCCACAATCAATCTCATTAATTGAGATATTATTTCCTGAATCAATATGGTGAAGGTTACGATTCCTAAAGTGTATAAGTATGAATCGATTTCTGCCTTAATCGACACACCGAAACATAGAGATTATCCTCGAGAGAATTTCGTGATACCCGGGCAGAATAGGGTCGAAATATCTCTTACGGAAAGCGAGCTCTCACGCGATCTCTGTCGTTTATCCAAGTCACTCTGTTTCTCTCTCTCGATATTATTGTACCGATTTCCCCCAACAATCGTAAGAGATATTTGTCATCGTGACGAGAGATGGCGGGTGATCAATCCGTGAGAGACATGACTTCCAAGTTCACAAAACTTGAGAAGTTTGAAGGCGTTGATTTCCGTAGATGGCAGAAGAAGATGCACTTCTTATTGACGACTTTGAAGGTCGTGTACGTGCTTAGCACCCCGATACCGGAGTTGATGGAGAACGAGACGTTGGAGATGACCCGGCATCGCGGCAAATGGGAGAACGACGACTACATCTGTCGTGGCCACGTCTTAAACGGTATGTGTGACTCCCTCTTCGATTTCTATCAAAACGTTGAATATGCCAAAGAGCTATGGGACTCTCTCGAGTCCAAATACATGGCGGAGGATGCTTCTAGTAAGAAGTTCCTGGTTAGTAATTTCAATAATTACAAGATGGTGGACTCAAGGCCGGTGATGGAGCAATACAATGAGCTCCTTCGCATTCTCGGCCAATATGCTCAACATGATATGAAGATGGACGAATCCATCTCCGTATCGAGTATTATTGATAAACTGCCCCCCTCTTGGAAAGACTTCAAACATATGTTGAAACACAAGAAGGAAAAGTTGTCTCTTGTGCATAGTGGAATCTCTTCAGGCGCAAGAGGCTGAGAAACCTAAAATAAAAGAGGTTTCTGCACCTTCGGTGAACATGGTGGAAGAGGGAAAGACTAACAACTTCAAGGGAAAACATAAGTTCAATGAAGCCAAGAAAGGGCCCAATAAAAAGGTTAAATTAACCTGTTGGACCTGGGGATGACCGGCCATCTCAAGAGGGATTGTCGGGTTGTCAAGAATAAGGGTGGAGCAAGCACAAGTGGTGTTGGGCAAGGATCCAAGGATCAAAACCCACGGCAAGGTCAGCTTCTTGACTTTGGTTTTAATTCAAATTTGAATTATGTACCACTAATATCCGAATCATTTTATGTGCAGGATGATGATGTTGCTTGGTGGATCGACTCGGGTGCTACAAGTCATGTGTGCAAGGATCGCCGTTGGTTCACCTCCTTGGAACCGGTTGAAGACGGATCAATGCTACGCATGGGAAACGAGTCGGTTGCTTCCATTCCTGGTCGTGGCTTAGTTAGGCTAGAATTTAGTTCTGGCAAAGTAGTTGAACTTTTTGATGTTTTATTTGTACCACGAATTCGAAAGAATTTGATTTCCGGTAGCATCTTGAATAAGTTAGGATATAGGCAAGTTTATGAGCCGGACAAGTTTATCTTGTCAAAGGGTGGCTCTTTTGTAGGATTTGGTTTTATGTTGAATAACATGTTTAAGTTAAATTTGAATGAAAAAATTTTGTTTCAAATTTGTTTATGATGCAATTGAATTACTTTATGTTGCTTTATAAATTGCTTTATGTTGCAAATGAATTGCTTTATGTTATAAATTGATTTATGTTGCAAATGTAACTGCTTGATGGATTTTGGGGTGAAGCCATGCTAGGCTTGGTTTTTGGCTGAATCGAGTTCCCAATAAAAGGAACAAGATTATCCCGTATGAACTTTTGTCCAAAGGCCTAACTTGAGTTTTATTCAAGTTTGGGGCTGTCGAGCTGTTGTTCGATTACCCGAACCCAAAAGGAAGACTTTGGGTGATGCATCTTTGTTGGATATGCTGAGCATTCCAAAGCTTATAGGTTCTATGTTATTGAACCTAATGATTCTATAGCGATTCACACCGTTATAGAATCGAGAGATGTAATTTTTTATGAGACTAGATTCTCTTCAATGCCGAGGCCAAAGGACATAGTTCCAAGTACTAGTGAAACTAGTGAGGTTGAAGAACAAGCAATTGTTCCAGCCGAATCTCCGATGCTTCGAAGGAGCAAAAGAGGAAGGATTGAAAAATCCTTTGGTCCCGATTTCCAAGTATACTTGGTAGAGGGATCAAGAGATGAGATTGGATCCCAATTCCTTTACTGTTATAGTGTTGAGGAGGATCCAAAATCATTTGATGAGGCTATGAAGTCTCAAGATGTTGCTTTCTGGAAAGAAGCAATACATGATGAGATGGACTCCATCATGGGGAATAATACTTGGGTATTATCGGACTTGCCACCGGGTTGCAAACCTTTGGGTTGCAAGTGGATCTTCAAAAGGAAGATGAAAGCGGACGGGTCAATCGACAAGTTCAAAGCTCGATTAGTGATCCAAGGCTGTAGGCAATGGGAAGGCATCGATTATTTCGATACTTATGCCCGGTTGCAAAGATCTCCACGATTAGATTGTTGATAGCCTTAGGAGCAATCCACAATCTAGTGATTCACCAAATGGATGTCAAAACGGCATTCTTGAATGGTGACTTGGAGGAGGAAGTTTACATGAAACAACCGGAATGTTTTGTTATGCCCAGAATGGAGCATAAGGTGTGTAAACTTGTAAAATCATTGTATGGGCTGAAACAAGCACCCAAACTATGGCATCAGAAATTTGATGAGGTTATCTTGTCCAACGGTTTTATGATAAACCAAGCGGACAAGTGTGTATATAGCAAATTTGACTCATTCGGCAATGGTGTAATCATTTGCTTATATGTTGACGACATGTTGATCTTTGGCACCGACGAAAATCAAGTTGGGAAAACCAAAGAGTTTTTGTCGTTGAGTTTCTCCATGAAAGATATGGGAGAGGCGGAGGTGATCCTTGGTATAAGGATCAAGCGTGAGAACAAAAGGATTGCAATTACGCATTCTCATTACATTGAGAAAGTATTAAAGAAATTTAATTGCTTTGATTGTTCTCCGGTGAGTACTCCATGGGATCTGAGTGTGAAGCTTATGCCCAACTCGGGTGAAGCGGTGTCACAACTCGAGTACTCAAACGCTATTGGATGCTTGATGTATGCCATGACAAGCACTAGGCCGGATATCGCTTTTGCCATAGGAAAGTTGAGTAGGTATACTAGTAATCCTAGTATTCATCATTGGCAAGCGATAAAACGAGTATTCAAATACTTGAAGAAAACCATTGATTATGGTTTGTCATATGTCGGGTTTCCTTCGATTTTGGAGGGATATTCGGATGCAAGTTGGATTACCAATTTGGAAGATCACTCTTCTACGAGTGGTTGGGTATACTTGCTTGGGGGAGGTGCCATCTCATGGGCTTCCAAGAAGCACACTTGAATCACGAGTTCGACTATGGAGTCGGAATTTGTGGCATTAGCCGCTGCCGGTAAAGAGGTGGAATGGCTAAGGAATTTGGTCCATGAAATTCCATTATGGCCGAAACCAATATCACCCATTTCTATCCGTTGTGATAGTGAGGCTACTTTGGCTAAAGCTTATAGTCAAGTGTATAATGGCAAGTCTAGACACTTAGGTGTTAGACATAACATGATTCGTGAGCTAATCACGAATGGGGTTGTTAGGGTAGTTTTATGTTGATTTAAAGTTCAGGGTTTAAATTGTAATTCTTTATTTTGAGCTCTATTAGTGAACGGGTCGTGGGCTTGTTAACCACGGGCCCGCCATATATAAAGCAATCTAGCCTTAGAAAAATAATCTAGTTGTCTCATTTGCTTTCCTATTCTTGTATTGTAAACACTCTGATTGAAAGCTTAATAGAGATGACCAGTTGAAATCATTACATTCATTGCTTATCTGTTTGATTTCATTATTGTTGCACGGATCTGGAACTCACAATTGGTATCAGAGTAGACGGACTACATCGATTCAAAGTGCAAAATTCGATTTCTGGTAAGTTTCTTGAAAAATACGGTTGTATTCTTACTTGAATCTCAAAATTTTGATTCTGGAAAAATTGATCGATTTCGCTTATTGGGTATTGTTAGCATCATTACTCTTAGTGATTCTGCAAATTTTCGTGCTCTAATTCGATCGTTTGAGTGTGTTTTTAAGCAAATTAAGATCAAAAGTTTTGAGTGTGTTCTTGAGAAAAATCATATTTTTAATCTTCAAAACTTGTTGTTTTTGCTTCAAAATCGATTTGAGTAGTGTTATTTTTGTGTTTGGTCGAGTTCCTAACCTTTTAGGAACGATTTTAAGCAACCCTAATCGATTCCCAATCAAGTTTATCACTCCAGCCGCCGTTTCCGGATAACTGCAGACATTTCCGGACAATCGCATTCAAATCTATCCGGGTACGTCAAAACTTTCCGGGTAAGTCTTCGAATTCCATACTCTCTGGGTATATTTGTTCCGGAAACCCAAAGTTCCCGGTAAAATAGTTTGCCCGGATGACTAACGTTTCCGGTAACCTATTTTGTCTGGATAACCCAAAGTTTCCGGTTATATTGATTTTACCTGAAAACCCATTGCATCCGGAAAGAATCTCATCCGGAAACTCTTCCCATCCGGTAAGTTTGTGCTTAATTTTTCATTCGGAAACTAGTTTATCCGGTAACTCAGAGCCACCCGGTAACCTTATTTTTCCGGATTCCCTATCCGGAAACCACCCGGATTCCATAATCCGGGAGCTTTCTGAAACCTCAATTTTCAAGTATCCTTGATACAGTTCCACTTTGAATCGAACCATCGTCCGACGATCACTCCAGTGCAACTGAAGATGTCTCCAGCTGACGAAGAAAAGGCAACGACAAGCCAGGTATTTTATTCTATCCAACAAGATTTCATGAATCAAATGCAATCACTTACTGATCAGGCAAATTCCTTTAAGGCCACCACTAAAGAACAAAAGCTTAAGATTAGTTCACTAACCGAAAAGCTAGATGTTCAAACAAGAATAACTGAAAAACATAAGTCTGAAAATGCTATGTTAAAGGAGAAATGCAAAAATCTTTCAATAGCACCTAAAGACTTAAGGGCCAAATTATCTAATCTTCAGTCACGGTTTGATCCGTGCATGAATGAGAAAGCAGAAATTGTTTACCAATGCTCTGCCCTTCAAATTCAGCACAAGGAATTTGTTGCTAAAATCCTAGATCTTGAAACTAAACTCCACAAGAGAGGTCAAACTGATCAAACTATCCATATGAATAAACCAAAGGAGTTCACGTATTTCAACAAGGACTGGGGAATCGGATACGATAACCCACATTATTTGAAAAGGGAATTGCCAAAAGGCCTATTCTGTATGATTTTAGTTGTCTTGGAAGAGCCAAAGATTATCCGGAATATGCCATTAAATGGACTGGTCCTCTTGAACCTGAAAAGGAAGAGGAAACCGAGGAATACAAGCGCACTCGCACCTCCAAAATGCAACTCCCATTTAGTTATAGATCGTTGAATTATTCTTATAAAAGGGACAAGAAATATCTCTCAAATGATTACTTCGACTCTTACAAGGTTGCTACGCCCAAGGATTCCTCCAAAAAGGATGAGGACCAAGCACCCGCAACCAAGACTGAGACGGACGAGTTTAAACTCTATGTTCCCCCTCTCATCTTGGAAGCAAAGATTGTGGAGTTGGAGGAGTCGTTTGAGAAAGAAAGGTCTGTTTTTCAAAACGAAAAGAAAGCGCTAATCTCTGAGATTGAGAAACTCAATTCTAAAAAATTTGAGAACCTACAACCGGTCAACACCGAAGTTGTGGCTGATGAAGGACAGGAAAACCTTCGGGAAGAAATCACGAAACTCACATCAAAGCTGGCTGCTTTGGCAACAGATGCGATGCAAAAGTATGCAAAAAATGGTCAGCTCCAAGAGCGAATTGACCAACTCAAATCTGAGAAGTAGATTTCACCCGAATCTTCCTCGAATTCATCTGAAACGTCTTTGTGTAAAGCTTTTATTGGTCAAATATCTACCACACAAGACGGTAACGATTCTCAAGATGAGTGTGTTAAAAGGAATTTAAACTCTGATTTTTTCCTAGCTTTCGCACCAAATTCCCCAAAGCACACTGCCACTAAGTGTTCCTCGCCTTCCTCACCTGATCCAAGTCCTGCAATTCCGAAGATCGATTTTTCTGAATTTATGAACTCTGAAGGTCATTCTGATGGAGAGTTCGAGTCATTTCCTTTCGACAAACCTCTCCGGAGTCACACTGATTTTTTATCACCAATAGTCAATCGTCCGGTCAAGTTTCTGAAGGGGAGTAGTTCTAAAACAAAGGCCCCAGCTGTGATCAAGATTTCAGAATCAAAACCAACATCTAAACCTGTTACTAAAAGGCAGTCACAGCCGAGGCAAGAGACCGAACAATTGCCTACCAAAAATCATGTTCCATCAAAAGTCACTGATCGTTCTGTCCCTAAGAATGGTCGCGCAAAACAAGAAAAACCCAAGTGGCTAAACAAGGAACCTGTCAAGGATGCAGCATCAAAGTCCTTCCCCACTACTTTTAATTCTAGAAAACACAAAGACAATTGTGCTTGGAATCATTGGAATCGTTTTGAAGTTTCTTATCCGATTAAACTTAATTCAGTTCATCAATTGATTCAGTTATCGCGTGATTGTTTATGTTGTTCTAGATGTGGTTGGAATGATTTTGATGAAATTCACATTAATGATTGGTTTGGGTCATATCACATGCATAATCATACACCCAAACGCAAACCCCGTAATAACAAGAGAAAATATCATAAACAACGGGGTTCTCAAACAGAGGTTAAACCACAACGGGAGACCAAACCCATTCCAAAACGGGCTTCTCCTACTGAGGTTAAACCGGCACCTAAGAGGCAACCTGCTCCAAAACAAGCTCCTCCAAAAGGTGTAAACTCTACACCTAGGAGGAATACTGCCTCAAAGCAGGTTCCTCCGAAAGGTGTCAAATCTAACCCTCCCGGACCCAGGCAAATCTGGGTACCGAAGGTCCGCTAATATCGTTTTGCAGGACGGTCATGTGTAGTTCTTAGACACTGGATGCTCCACACACATGACTGGAAGGAGGGAGCTGCTCACGATCTACAAGGAATCATATTGCGAAGATGTGAAGTTTGTCTATAACTGTGCTTTCACGAGCTGCTCATGTGTTTAGGGGGAGCATGATCAGCTATCAGGTAAGTTTACTCTACTATTGAGGGGGAGTGTCACACACGTTTTTCTTTAAATGTCCGAAAAAGTTTTTTTTGTGTGTGGACATTCCCGTGTGCATTTCACTCTACGCGCACATTCTGAGGGGGAGCATAGCATCTTATGCCCATCATTTGAGGGGGAGCGACACAGTGTTTTTCTTTAAATGTATAAAAGTTGTTTTGTGTCGGCCTCTTCATTGCACAATTTTGCACTATTTGAGGGGGGGCAAAGTCTTCCCCATGCTCAGTTTGAAGGGGAGTGAGAGAATACTTTGTCAAATTCCTAAGGGTATCATTGTTTTTGAAAAGTGAAGAAACAGACAAGTTTTCTTGGAATATTTTCAAAGTGTCCGGACATGTCACCGGATACCATTTAATCCGGACAGCTTTCCGGACCGGTTAAGTATCCGGGTTGACCCATCCGGATTACTTGGTCATCATATATAAGATATCCGGACACACTAATCCTCATTTATCCGGATAGTATGCCTTGTCCGGGAAGTTATGTTTTCTAGTTTTATGTCCGGATATCCCTGATTGTCAAGTACTGTACCCGTTTTCTCACTGCCAGTCCTCAATTCGTCTCAGATTGAGCCACTTATTGCAAAGGTACGCGCCGGAACTTGTTTATCCATCTTGTTAAGCCCTATCTGCACACGCGGACCCCAATGCGCCGAGTGTGATAACATATAGACGAGAGTTAGGGAATCCCATGGTCCAACCAGCGCCGGAGGGACCTTCCCCGGGACATAGAACATGTGAGACGGAGGGAATTGAGGTCGAAAGCGAACCAAGAAATATTGAGCCGTAAAGATAAAGAGGCTCCTGAGCGACCCCAACCGAGTGTAATATGGGTCGCCACATCTGCTATCCCGTCTCATGAGTTGGGACGGGGTATTGAAGAAGCCTCCGTGGACCCAGCGGAGCAATTGCACGACCCCCTTATCCACTCCTCCGTCTCTCAAAAGACGGATGTTTCAACTTCACACGGGGATATAGCACAACTTCCACCGGCCTCTCACTCGGAGAGTGCTGGTGTTGAAACAAGCGACCAGCAGCCCCCGGTCGCGACTTCATTTCGTGCACAATCGAGTCTAGAGCCATTTGCTATTGAAAATCCTTTGGCTAGGACACAAGAGGAGCAACACCAAGTCGAGATTCTTCGTGACTCGACCGGAACCACCGTAGTGTCGTCACCTTTAGGTGGCACGCGAGGATCGGAGGGAAATCCTACCACAGCTACCGATATGCCAGCTGTGAACGTAGGTGGCTCTGCCTCTCAGGTAGACGCCTCAACGGGTAATCTAAGTGATCCCGGTGTTACTCACCCTGACTTTGTGTCACAAGGGTCCCTGGACAACACCCTCAAGGCTGTCCGAGAGGCAATGGAGCAACATGTCACCGCCGAGCTCGCCAAACTAATCAAAAGCAAAGCAAATATCGTCGAAGCTGAAACTGCACCTACAGCTCCACCGACATTCGTTCAGCCAATCTATTCGGTGGATACTCTGAAGACGATGCTTTTGGCTCAGCTACTCCAGCAATCTGAATCCGACGCCTCAACTGAAGCAGACCTGATCTCCGTTCTGAAAACTCAGGTCACTGCTCCTTCATCATCTATTACCACTCGCCTGGATGCAATTGGCTCGACTCTCAAGGACTACAATCAAGCGCTCACAACGTTGTCCGAGAGAGTCCATTCCCTCGAAGATACCTGTAAGAGTCAAGCAGACGGTCTGAAGTGGAAACACGATGACCAGGATGATCCTGATCACCGTGAGGGGGAGAAAAGACTACGACCTACCGAGACCGCCCCTATCCTCGCCGAAACGACAACCGTGGTTCATCTGGAACCAGCAACTGCGGCAACAACAACCGACGCCGAACCTGAAGCCGAGTTGCCATTAGCCGAGATGGTAATCGACATGGAAATTTCAGATGATGAAGGCCCGACGGTTGAAAGCCCGAGGGTTCAACACAGGAACTGTTCGACTTTGATTCATCAGATAGACCATTACTGGATATGATCGATCCAGACTGCGAAGCCAACCCAGAGACCGAAAATGCATGGTACGAAAAAGCCGCCAGTGCCGTAAATCTCTAGGTAAATTTGGTTTTCCCTACTGATGAAGACAACAACATCGACTATGATCAGTTCCTGCTACATAATTTATATGGTTCTTCTCCCGTTCACTATGCTCAACCCACCAGAACATCAACAAGACCTGAAACAACTACTGCCGACATTCCGACATCCCCTCTTCAACAACAGACAGCTTCTGATCTTCCTCCTCCACCTCAGCAACAAATCCGTTGGGAGAAGATCACCGTACTTATCCCTCATCTGGAGGAAACCCTGAAGAAGTTGTTTGTTCACAAGCTATGCACGATCGAGCCGACCTTTTGCCTTGGTATTTACAACTACAGCCCCGAATACCAACGCCGATACATCTGTGCAACGAAGCGGTGTCTTCCAGTCAGCCAAGTCAGAACCAAGCATCAGATATCAGAGGTAATCAATATCCAGTCAAGCCGTATGATGAAAATTGTCTATCCTGTATTCACTGTCCGACGTGAGGATGGGAATGAATGGAAATTTTCTGAAGCCGACTTCCAGAACCTCCGACCGTTTGACTTCCTGGCGATTCTGAAAGACCTACATTCAAGAACTATCCGACCGCTTCCCGTTACAAAGGCGCTCGAAGCTGTTCGTCGATTCCTGGTTCGCACTATTATGATGTCTTATCTAACGGACTTCCAAATGGCTGTCGAGAACAGGGCGAAGAAGGTAAATCTGATAAAGCCGAATCTGCAAGCTCTTGAGTTGAATATGTATCCCGAGAACGCTATGCTTCTAGAACCAGAATTTGGGATCGTCTTCATCAATGAACAGAAAGAGAAAAGATTTCTGCGGTTCAGTCAGGTAGAAAGATTCTGCGACGACACGCTCTACAAAGTTCGAGATGCTCTTCGAAAGATCATTCAGCACGAGTCTGAAAATCCAAGGGTTTCGTATGTTCCTAATCCGAATGAAATAACTGCTCGGAATGCCCTGGAAATGGTTGAAGAACGCATCGACTATCGCCATGCTATCAGATGGTTCGAGATTCACTTCGCACTTCGAAAAAGATATGTCGAGAACTGGCGCCAAATCGAACTTCAAATCAAAGGGGGAGATTGTTAGGGTCGTTTTATGTTGATTTAAAGTTCAGGGTTTAAATTGTAATTCTTTATTTTAAGCTCTATTAGTGAACGGGCCATGGGCTTGTTAACCACGGGCCCGCCATATATAAAGCAATCTAGCCTTAGAAAAATAGGCTAGTTGTCTCATTTGCTTTCCTATTCTTGTATTGTAAACACTCTGATTGAAAGCTTAATAGAGATGACCAGTTGAAATCGTTACATTCATTGCTTATATGTTTGATTTCATTATTGTTGCACAGATCTGGAACTCACAGGGGTGATTTCGGTTGAATTTGTTCGGTCGCAACAAAATCTAGCGGACCACTTGACGAAGGGGTTAGCTAGGGACTTGGTTCACAAGTCGGTGATAGGGATGGGATTAAAGTCCATCTAAATCTCTAACGGTGAGATACCCAATTCCCTTCTAATACAACGTTAGGAGTTGAATTCAATGGGAAAGCTCACTCTAAGAGATTGGAGCACAAGATGATCATCCCAAGGTGTGTGCTCGATACTGCAAGTGAAGGAGGTAATTGTTCTTTTGTAAAAATGCATGTGCAGGTGCATGAAGAAAAGAACTACGTATATGAGTGTGAAGTGTGGCCGCTTCAAGAAGCTTGGACTTGGCTTTCATGCACTCACGAATGGATAAGGACACATGGCCTGTATAGTGTCAAGTTTATACTTTAGAGAGTCATTTAAATTCATGTGTATGTTATTTTCTGGTACTCAAATGGGTTGACGGGTTCAATCCATAGGACACCCGGATTCTCGAGTATTTGAAATGTGTAATGTACTAAGATGGAAATTCAATCTTTTAGATATTTTCATTTATGCATGAGTTTGTTTACCTGTATTGAACTTTTATTTTGTGAATCAAGGATTGCACTAAAATGGGGGAGGAATGTTGGTGATTTTAGTGAAATCATCATGTTCATTTTGTGTAGTTGGATTCACAAAGGTAATAATGGGGTTGTTAGCTAAGATATAACATGAGTTAGGAGGTGTGGAGTGCACACTCGTGTAAGCTAACTAGAACCCGGGATTGTTGGATGGTTAAGATTGGCTAGTTACAAAGTGGTTTTGAGTGCTGGGCGTCGGGGCCAGTGCTGGCGCCAAGCACTGGAATGTTTGTCCGCGCCGATTGTGGCGCTAGTTGGCTGGCGCGGAGACTGGCGCCAGCGTCTGGACTAGTTTTCACGTTTGTATTTGCCGTCTTTAAACCCACAATCAATCTCATTAATTGAGATATTATTTTCTGAATCAATATGGTGAAGGTTACGATTCCTAAAGTGTATAAGTATGAATCGATTTCTGCCTTAATCGACACACCGAAACATAGAGATTATCCTCGAGAGAATTTCGTGATACCCGGGTAGAATAGGGTCAAAATATCTCTTACGGAAAGCGAGCTCTCACGCGATCTCTGTCGTTTATCCAAGTCACTCTGTTTCTCTCTCTCGATATTATTGAACTGAATTCCCCCAACATTTTATGCGTCAGATGATGAGGAAGAAAATCACCAGTTTGGTCCTAATGGGCGTCCTAATAATAATAATCATGAAATCCCAGAAAACCAGCCAATTAATAAAATTGATGATGAGGAGCAAAACATTTTTCGGTTGGCCAATTCCAAAGATGGTGGTATTATGTCTTACGCAATTCCTGTTTTAACTCAGTTACATTCAGGAATTTTAAAACCAACTTTGCAAACCCACCACTTTGAGTTGAAACCAATAATGTTTCATATGTTACAAACCAACGGTCATTACGCTGGTATGGCAACAGAAGATCCTCATTCTCATCTGCAGTCTTTTATGGAAATTATAGATTCTTTCAAAATTTCGGGAGTTGAAGATGATGCACTAAAATTGAAACTTTTTCCATATTCTTTAAGAGACAGTGCAAGATCTTGGTACAATTGCTTGAAGCCAGATTCTATAATAACATGGGCCCAAATGGCTGAGAAATTTAAAAAAAATTATTTTCCACCCACGAGGAATGCTTAGTCCAGAAATGCAATCTGCACTTTTAGACAAATGGATGATGAAGCAGTTCCTGATGCATGGGATAGGTACAAGGAACTTTTGAGAAAATGCCCTCACCATGGCATTCCGTACTGCATACAGTTAGAAACGTTTTACAGTGGTTTAAATATTACTGCAAAACAAATGCTCGATGCTACTGCAAACGGAGCTTTCACATCTTGTACCTACAATGAAGGATATGACATCCTTGAAAGAATTTCTAACAACAATGGTCAGTGGGCTGATCCACGTGCATTACCAGCTAGAAGGACAGCGGGAGTGCAAAATCCTGAAGCTTATGCAGTAATATCTTCACAGTTAAGTGACATGGCATCTTTGATTAAAAACCTTAATGCTGTGACACTCAACCCTGTCGCACCACCTCCTACTGTCCAGTCTATCTAATGCACATACTGTGGTGATGGCCATAATTTTGATCATTGTCCTGGAAATCCTGAGTACGTCAACTACGTTGGTCATAATAGTCATAACAATAATAATAACAACAACAAAGGAGGTCCCTTTTCTCAAACTTACAACCCTGAGCGGAGGAACCATCCTAACTTTTCATGGCATAGTCCATCTTTAAATCCACAACCACCAAAATTGCAAGGTCAAAACCAGCAATTTCAGCACAGACCTCAAAACAATCAGCACACAAATTCTCAAAATAATCAACATGCTTTTCAAAAGTCAAACCATCATGCTGAGTCATCTACTTCTTTGGAAGCAATGATGAAAGGATTTATGTCCCAAACTCAGGCATCCATTAAGAAGCTGGAGACCCAAATGGGTCAAATGGCTTTGGAAATGAGGAAACGTCCTCCCGGTTCTTTGCCAAGTGATACTGAAACACCCCCAAGAATCGAAAAAGAGCATGTGAAAGCTGTAACTTTGAGGAGTGGTAAGGATTTACCAGAAAATTTACAAAGAGATTTTAAAAACCAAGAAAAAGTAGAGCAAATAAGAAAAACACAGTTTCAAGCTCTGTTCAGCCTAGTGGAAATATTGGAACAAATAACATCACTGTGCCCAATAGTTCCACTACTATTCCTATTTTCCCGTTGTTAACCCCTGCTGAACCCAAGAAAGATTCACAAACCAAAGAAAGGCCTGTTGTGGATGTGTCACAAGCTGGTGACAGTCCCAAAGTTCCTAGTGATGTTAGGAAAGACACCACCTTACCTTCAACACCAGCACCTACTCTTCAAAAGATTACACCTCCTACTACAGTTCCTCTTTCATTTCTTATCCTCAAAGAATGAGAAATGAGAAAGAGAAATTGCAATTCAAAATGTTTTTAGATGTTTTTAAACAGATGCATATACACATACCTTTGGTTGAAGCCATTAAACAAATGCCAACCTATGCAAAGTTTTTGAAAGACATTTTGAGCAAAAAAAAAAAGTTGAATGAGTATGAGACTGTAGCTCTGACTGAAGGTTGTAGTGCTATGTTATCCAATAAAATCCCTCCAAAGATGAAAGATCCTGGAAGTTTTACAATACCATGTTCCATAGGAGGAAAGGAAGTAGGACAAGCTTTATGTGACTTAGGAGCCAGTGTAAACCTTATGCCTTTATCTGTTTTTAACACTTTAGGCATATGTGAAGCTAGACCAACAACTGTTTCTCTCTTTAGCAGATAAATCCATAGCTTGGCCTAAGGGTAAGATTGAAGATGTCCTTGTCCAAGTTGATAAGTTTATATTCCCTGCAGATTTCATCATCTTAGACTTTGAAGCTGACAAAGACATTCCTATTATCTTAGGAAGACCTTTTCTAGCTAGAGGCAGAACTCTGATAGATGTCCAGAAGGGTGAGCTAACCATGAGAGTGCAAGACCAACAGGTAACTTTTAATGTGTTGGACTCTCTTAAATACCCTGAAGAAAAAGAGGAATGTTCTACCTTAGGTTTGATTGAATCTTGGTGTGAAGACCAAAGTTTTGGGGAGGCCATGGGAATTGGAGAATCTGATAGTGAAAATGATACAGTAGAGTTTGATGACTTAGAATACATACAGGTCACCTCTGCTATTGAAGTATTAGAAAATAAGGATAGGAAAACCCTTATTCCTTCTTTAGAATGTGCCCCAGACTTAGAGTTGAAGCAACTTCCCTCACACCTGAAATACGTCTTTTTAGGAGAGCCAGGGAAGTTACCAGTCATTATTTCATCATCTTTAGAAGCTGATCAAGAGGAAAAGTTGGTTAGTATGTTAAAACTACACACTAAAGCCATAGGATGGACCATAGCTTATTTGAAGGGCATAAGCCCTACCATTTGTCAACATAAAATCATTTTAGAAAACAAAGATTTTACCTATGTGGAGCCTCAAAGAAGACTCAATCCCATGATGAAAGGGGTTGTGAAAAAAGAGATTTTAAAATGGCTTGATGCTGGCATAATCTATCCTATTGCTAGTAGTACGTGTGTCAGTCCAGTGCAATGTGTACCCAAGAAGGGTGGTGTAACTGTAATAACAAATGAGAAAAATGAACTTATACCCACTAGAGTTGTGTCAGGTTGGAGGATATGTATGGACTACAGGAAGCTGAACCAAGCAACCCAAAAAGACCATTTTCCATTACCCTTTATAGACCAAATGTTAGACAGACTAGCCGGTAAGGAGTTTTATTGTTTCTTAGATGGTTATTCAGGTTATAATCAAATTGCCATTGCACCAGAAGACCAAGAGAAAACCACCTTCACTTGCCCTTATGGCACTTTTGCTTTTAGAAGAATGTCTTTTGGACTTTGTAATGCTCCTGCTACTTTCCAACGATGTATGATGTCTATTTTCTCAGATATGCTTGAACAATCCATGGAAGTCTTCATGGATGATTTTTCTGTCTATGGTACATCATACGATCTGTGTTTAGAAAACCTTGAAAAAAGTCTGAAAATATGTGAAGAAACATATTTGGTTTTAAACTGGGAAAAATGTCACTTTATGGTTAAAGAGGGCATTGTGTTAGGACATCTCATTTCCAATAGAGGTATTGAGGTTGATAAGGCAAAGTTGGAAGTAATTGCAAATTTGACTGAACCGACCACTGTGAAAGGGATCAGAAGTTTTTTAGGACATGCAGGTTTTTACCGGAGGTTTATAAAAGATTTTTCTAAAATATCTAAACCTCTATGCTCACTATTACAGCATGACCATGCTTTCAACTTTGATGAAGATTGTAAAAAAGCTTTTAAAATCTTAAAGGAAGCATTGGTCACTGCTCTTGTAATAGTGGCTCCTGATTGGTCCTTACCATTTGAAATCATGAGTGATGCAAGTGACTGGGCTGTTGGAGCCGTTCTAGGCAGAGGAGATATGGTTATTATTCATACCATATCATTTTGCACATATCTCCACGCATACCCACATACACACACAAGTTCAAAAATGCACAAAGCGTGAAAACGCATAAACACTCAAAAAGAGCAAAGCTCTACATATGTTTTCCATGCATACATGTCGAGTGTCAAAGACACTTAAAGGACCAATGTGTCCAAATGCAATTCCTCAAAATGAGAAGATGGCAAATATTGCCGTATGTTGAAAGTGGTACAAAGGCAATTGCCAAACCATTCAAGACATGTGCATTTTTTTTCCAATTAGACATTGAGTTGTTCGGCTAGCTTATGGTTGATGTGTTTTAAAGAATGAGTTGAGGAACATTGAATTGTAAAGGGCTATTTTTTTCAACTAAGCAAAAGATAGTAATTGTTTCGTTGTGTTGATACAAATGCATGCTTGTGGGATTCTTGAAAAGTTAGCTAAATCGTCACTTTTCATATTGACACAACATGTCTCGCTCAAAAATTGTGTTTTAATAAAGTTGCTTGAGGGCAAGCAACAGTTCGAATTTGCGTTTGTGATAGGGTTATTTATTTAACCCTATTGTAGCTATATAATTCCAATTTTTGAGCCATTTTGTCATCCAATTTAGTTAATTTTAGTATTTTTAGCGTAAAATAAACAGTAGGGGCCTTTAAGTGTAAAGTTGGCCAAAACCATCTAAAAGTGCATGAAAAGCATCCAAAATCGCTTATTTCAAATTCTGCGTATTTCAGGTAGCATAAGACGGTATTTTGGAGCTCGTAAGTCAAGAAGATAGCGGATAGAACGAAATTGACGACTCCAACTTTTGAAAACCGGGCTTTTGCATTGTTGGATATATTCGTTTTTGGATTGGATTTTGTGAAGCACTTGGGCCGAATTATATAGCATGCAAACGATTTCACATGCTCACTTACGGTTTCATTTCTGCAGCTCATAATCTCGATACTAACTGTTTTCATTGCTTATGATTTTCTTAGTTCACTCTCAATCGTGTTAATTTCGTTACTTATGGCATTCTTAATCTCATTGTTTTCCATTTCATTTACTTGCTTTCAATCATAGTTTGTTAATCTCGCTTTATTCCACTGCTCACGGTTTTTAATTATTTGGTACCATCGTTTTTCTTCTCCCTTAAAACTCATAGTTTATTAAGTTAATCATTGTTGATCTCGCTTTATAATTCAAGTTTACTTATTTTCTCGTACAAGTAGTTTTAATCACTTCGTTGTTCGTTGTTTACAAAGTTTTCCATTTCAAGTTTTACATTTAAAACAAGACTTTCCACTTAAATTCCAAGTTGTCGTTAACTTCTCATTAGATAAACGCATCTTTACTTGCATAACAAGTTACGTCCTTTTCATGCATTGTCCATCTCCATTATTTGCTTTCCAGTTTTGCTCATCTCTTATAATTAGAAACATAACGATGATGGGCTAAGCGTCCTAGTTCGGGGTATAAAGTGAAGTTGGGACCGAGACTAATAGTTAAATTGAAAGGTGTCGCGTACTGCATGATTGTCCAAGGTTATTTAAATCAATGTTATATTTTGTGGTGTATCAACAATTGACCAATTGACACCCGGTTCGTTGTATCATAAAATAGTCGACGTCAGAGATAACCAAGGAATGCGGTCTCATCGCTATATTTAATTATTACTATCATCCCAACGGATCTTTATACCCTGTGCTTCTTCTTATAACTGATTTCTGTCATTAGTTGTTAATCAAACTACCAAAATACTGTTTTCGAATTCGCCATCTGAAACTCGCTTTTACGAACTAGACTTTAAAAAGAGAAACTTTTCCACGCTTCCCTGTGGGTTCGATATCCGGTACTTTTGTACCATTATTACTTGTTTGAGACGATAGTAAACCAAGATGTATACTTGCGTTGAGGTTTATTTATTAAAAGATTTGGTCCGATAAACACTACGTTTTTTGCTATAATATATCACATTTAAAGGGACACCAAAACAGTCAACATGGAGCTTAACAACTAAAGAATAGGAATCTTGCGACAAACCGTGCGACAAAGATAGAAAACGTAAATAAGACAAAGATTTTGGTGACGCGGGAAAAACCTCAACGAGGAAAAAACTCGCGGACGACTTTGGGGGTCGTCGCTGCACTATGGTCGCCAAACAGGGGCGATATCCTTATGTTTCGGGTGTCGGAGGTACAATAATTACAATACAAATGAAGTAAAGACTTGAAATGTAAAATAACAAGTGAATCGTGCGTAAGAAACTGGTGCGTCGTGTGTAAGGATTGGGCGTCGTGCGTATAAGTCGTGCGTCGTAAGCGATCTTCTATGAGATAATTCTTTTCTCTGAGTGTTCTTGAGAGTTCTTGAGAGTTCAGATGATTCAAGATGTCTGAGATGATCCCAGCTACGTGAAATGATGCTCTTGCCTTTGCTTTTATAGTCTTCGAGCGTCTTGAATGACTCCATAAAGACTCTTGGTAACGGTCGTAACGGTTGCTGAATTCAATGCTCGTAATTGCCTCTGTCGGTTATGGCCGTTGGTCATTAATGATATTAATCTTGCATTTAAACAAGTGAAAAAGTAACAGAAATGTCATACGTTAGTCGGTCGAGGTCGTGAGGTTCCATACGACGGTCGTGTGAACTGGACGACGTCATGGTCGAGTGTCGTGAGGTGGATAACTTTCGATTTCAATCTTTGGTCAAAAGATAAAGTTTTTATGATTTAACCTTATTATGGAAAAGTGTAATAAATGTTTCCTTGTTTTGGTCGTGGTCGAGACTGGTGAAATTTTACCCAAACAATTGCCTCAAATGATCGACGTGGTCGATTGCTTGCTTTGACTTGACCATCATGTCGTCGATATACACCTTCATCGTGTCGCCAAGATGATCCTTGAACATTTTATTCACCAGACGCTGGTAGGTAGAACCTGTATTTTTTAGTCTAAAGGGAATAACCTTATAACAATAAATACCTCGATCTGTCATGAAGGCAGTTTTTTCTTGGTCCTCGACGTGCATCAGGATCTGATTGTATCCAGAATAAGCATCCATGAACGTTAATAGTTCATGTCCTGTTGTCGCGTCGACCATGGAGTCGATATGTGGCAAAGGAAAAGAATCTTTTGGACAAGCTTTGTTGAGATCTGTGAAATCGATACAGACCCTCCATTTGCCATTTTTCTTCGCCACGACCACAACATTAGCAAGCCAGTCGGGGTACTTTACTTCTCGAATTTTCCCTGTCTTGAGGAGATTGTCGACCTCGTCATTTATCACCTTATTCCTTTCAGGAGCAAATTTTCGGCGCTTTTGCTTGACAGGCTTAAACGACGGGTCGACATTGAGCTTGTGAGAAATAATGCTGGGGTCTATGCCGACCATGTCTTCGTGCGACCAGGCAAAGCAGTCGGCATGTTCCTGCAAAAAAGATATCAATTTGTCTTTAAGGCAGGGATCGAGGGACGAACCTATAAAGACTTTCTGGTCAGGCTTGCTTTGGTCCAGGACGACTTCCTCCAGGCGAGAGTCGTTGGCTGTCCCAAGAGCATCCTGGACCTGTAATTGCTAGATGGCATGCTTCTGCGGCTTCCGGGTGGTCTTATAGCAATCGCAGGCGACTTTCGGCTCACTTTTGATCTCCTGGACTCCCCACGGCGTAAAGAATTTCATGGTCTGATGATACGTCGAGGGAACGACTTTCATGTCATGGATCCATGGTCGACCTAAGATGATGTTATAGGCCGACGCACAGTCGATGACATTGAACTTGGTCTGCTTGTTGATTCCTCCGGCATAGACAAGTAGGGTGATCTCTCCAAAGGTACTCGTCGCGTCTCCATTGAAACCGACCAAGGTTGTCGAGCGTCGGGTGATTTCCGATCGATCGATTCCCATTGCCTTGATAGTATCAAGGAAGATGACGTTTGCTGAACTGCCTCCGTCGACCAAGACTCGTCGGGTCAGACAGTTACCAATCGTGAGTTGAATGATCAACCCGTCATGATGCTTCCGATACGAATCGCCAAGGTCGTCTTGGTCGAAGGTGATCTTCATGGCTTCTAACTCCATATCTCCTTTGGGTCTTGATGAACGAGGGGTAGGTCGATCGTCAGGTGCCTGGCTGGGGTGACGTTTGGCTGCGGAATACGTCAGACCGCACACGTCAGACCCACCAGTAATGCAATTGACGACTTTTGCATGATCGGGAGTAGGCGGTCGAGAGTCGTTAGCTGGAGTAACGACATCGTCGATGATATCTTTGAGATTGCCCTTCGGGACGTGGTAAGCTAGCTCCTTTTTTAGAGCTATGCAGTCGTCCGTCAGGTGACCGTGGTCGATGTGGAAATCGCACCACTTCAATTTATCTTTCTTACCGTCGTCTTTGTCGGACTTCTTCGGCTACCGGATTGTCTCCTGGACGGTCTTCAGGGCCTCGACCAAATCCTTAGTAGTCCCTTTGAATCCGTAGGAGGATATCTTAGGGTACTGAGGAAATTTGGTCGCGGTCGCGGTTTTGAACTCTGCTTTCGTCTTGAATCGGACGTTCGAGATTTGTCGTGCAGGCTCTGACTTGGATACTGCCTTCGTCTTGAACTCTGGCTTTTTCACACTTAACGACCTCTTGTCGTCAGAATGCTTACAACGAAAGGCAGCGTCGTCTTCCACCCTCATATAAGCAAGGGTTCTTGCACGGACATCTTCGAAATTCTCTAGAGGATACTTGGTCAGATCGGTGTATAGACCCGAACTGTCGTCTAGACCACGCTTGTAGGCTTCGATCGCGGTTTTGACGTCACAGTTACGGATACTGATCATCTTTGCATTAAACCTGTTGAAATAACTCCGGATGGATTCACCGGCCTTCTGGACGACATAATACAAGTCGCTGGTCTGCTTCTCCATCTTGCGACTACTGGCGAACTGCTGGGAGAACTGGTTGACTAACTCAGCGAACGACCCGATGGATTTGGGCCTGAGGTTAATCAACCATTGGAGGGCAGGACCCGTGAGGGTTGCCCTAAAACTCTTGCACATGCAAACTTCCTGGTACATATGCGGGATCGAGACCGTCCACATTAACATCTTATACTGCGCGATGTGCTCCGTCGGATCGGTTATTCCCGAATACTTGGGCGTGAAAGAGGGATATTATACTTCTTCGGGACGTCGACGGTCGCTATCGTGTCGATGAAAGGCGACGCCTAAAATCCCGAGCGAGGCTCGACATCGATGGGCACGGCTGCCCCTGGTAGCTTGGCGAGCAAAGATAGAACACGCTCATTCTGGTCTTCCAGCATCTTCAGCCGCTGAGCGACGGGGTCGTTAGGATCGGGATTCGCACCGGTTGGAGGGTTAATCCCCGAACTGGTGCCATTTTCGTACGACGAGCCATTGGCATCCCCATTGAAAGGGACAAAGTACGGTTGGGACCCATTGTTCATGGGTGGAGGTCTCGGATGCTGAGGAGGAGTTGTCCCGAACTGGGGATTTGGGATGAACGATCCATGCTGCTGGTTCTGACCGGACGGAACTTAATACTGATTCTGACCGAACGGTCTTGTCCCTGGATTCTGAACGAATGGACCCGAACCTGGATTCTGGATGAATGGAGCGGATCCTGGATTCTGACCGAACGATCCTGGACCTGGATTCTGAACGAATGGTCTGGGACCGTTTTATGGTCTGAATGGATTCCTCAGCCGCGCGATTTCTTCGGCTGCCCTTCGACTTTGATCAGCAAGGGCGTCTATTTGCCGACGCGCATTTTCAAGCTCCCAATGCATCTGGGCGATGATCTGCTCTTGGTTTCCATTACCTGCCATTTTCCTGAAACAGAAAAAGAGGAAACTCCAAGAAATCATTAGTAAGACGCACGTTTGTCGAAAACTTTCTCTAGATGGGGCCCCACGGTGGGCACCAAACTGTTAATGCCAAAAATCGTCCAGAAGGATAACTTAAGGTTGATTGTGGAGCTTAATTGTTAGGGCAGATTTTATAGTTGATTTAAAGTTCAAGGGTTGAATTGTAATAGTTTAATTTGAGCTTGATTAGTGAACGGGCCGTGGGCTTGTCAACCACGGGCCCATAGTATTTAATGTGAGATTAGCTTGGAAAAACAAGCTAATCATCCTTTTACTTTCTAAACTCTTATTGTAAATTCTCTCTGAAAGTTAATGAAAGGGATGACAGTTGGAAATCATTGTTCTTATTGATTTATCATTACGATTTCTATATTGTTGCACGGATCTGGATTTAACATTAACAACTAAAGATAGAAATCGTTCGACAAAGCAATGCGACAAAGACAGAAAACGTAAAAAGAGACGAAGGAATTTGATGACGCGGGAAAAACCTCAACGAGGAAAAAACCCGCGGACGACTGTGGATGTCGTCGCTGCGCTATGATCGCCAAACAGGGGCGATGTCCTTATGTTCCAAGTGTCGAGAATACAATGGTTACAATACAAATGAAAGAAAGACTTTAGATGTAAAGTAAACAACTGTATCGTGCATAAAAACTAGTGCGTCGTGTATAAAAGTAAAGCGTCGTGCGTAGGAATCGTGCGTCGAGAGCGATCTTTCGAGAGAGATTTCTTTGCTTCAAGTGCTTTCGCTGTGTGATTGTTCTTGAAATCCGATCTCCGCAAATGAGGCTGGGATCTTTGTATTTATAGTCTTCGTAGCTTTGAATGACCCTCATGAATGTAAGAGTAACGGTCGTAACGGCTGATGTGATTAATGCTCGTAATTAACCTTGTCGGTTATGTCCGTTGGCCATTAATGGAGTTGATCCTGCATTAAACATAAAGAAAACATAACAGTTGTATAATACGTTAGTCGGTCGAGGTCGTGAGGTCTCTTACGACGGTCGAGTGTCGTGAGTACATTTTCGAGTTAAACTTTGGTCAGACGATAAAGCGTTTATGATTTTATCTTATCATCAAAAAGTGTAATAAATGCTTTCTCTTTTCTGGTCGTGGTCGAGACTGGTGAAATTTTACCCAAACAAATATATCAAGTACACATAACAGTGGCTTTGTCTTTCTTGTCATTAGTTGATATCAAAACTCTGATTCGAAATTTCAATATACTGCATGAGACGACATTAACATGGCCACGATCAAATGGGGCCCGACTTTTTTCTCTTCCATCCCGATCATCGTTTCCACCAACTCCTCCATAAATGTCTTCAAATAGACAACTATTGTGGAATCGTCAGTGGTTGTGAGATCTTCATTACAATCTTAGTGTAACACCCTAAAAATCAGGGCTAATTTGAACCTCAAATTATAACAAATTATGATAGAACAACATCCAAACTTTTATATAAGAAGAGAATCAACTAAGAGGTTTCGTATATACAAACATGGACTTTTCCCAATAACCTAATAATCGAATCATGTCAACTATAATCAGATTAACTAGGTTATCTAAATATTCCATCAAAAGACCTCAATGCGTTAGATAACTCCTCCGCTTATCTCAAAAGTTGATTCTTTCCAAAAGCTCTCGTCCCACATCCCAATTACTTCCCTAAGCATGTACCTGGTAAGAACATTTAATTTGAACAATTAGGCTTACGCCTAGTGAGAACATCCAAATTCAAATTAAAACACTTTCAGCTTGAAAATATCCAACCATATAAACAAACCTGTTATCCACCATTCTTACCGTACCCGTGCTCATCTCAATGACGGGAACATACCCGAACTCATGAATATGACTAACATTCAGTAAGTCACATTATCAAAATTAAGAGTCTACTACGAATCATTATAGATTCTAGATTATGCTCTTATCCAAGAAATTACAAGTTCCTTTATGTCTGTTTCTTGGACTGGAAGTAGAGATTACAATTTACTTTATGCCTATCTCTGACCTTCCCATGGAAATCAGGAATTACAATTTACTTTATGCCTATTCCTCGATTCCTATACCACGAAATGAGAATTACAACTTACTTTATGCCCATTCTCCATTTCCATGTGAAAGGGAATTACAAATTACTTTATGCCTATCCCGCAATTCACATCACACTATGAAATAGAAATTACAAGTTCCTTTATGCCTATTTCTCCTTTCATAACACCACTACGAAATGAGAATTACAAATTACTTTATGCCTATTCCACATTTCAGGTCAACGGGAATTACAAATTACTTTATGCCTATTCCTCGTTACAATACATAAAAGTGCTTATGGATCCCTTACACTTTACTAATGTGTATGCATAACAACATATCACGCCACATCTCGTATCATATTCTTAACTCTAAGAATACTAGATAACCTATCGTATCCTCATCCTCAATTGTTCCCCCTTCGGCGACTTAGCACGGGGGTTCCGCTACCCGGTTACAGGATGGAGTCAAGGGGCAACGCCCTTGCGGGGTCTGTAATACATCCGGAAACTATATCCGGACATCAAAAGTTACCGGGTACTCAAAAGTATCCGGATACAGAACTTACCGGATACACCTACTTTCCGGCTACACATACTTTCCGGCTACACATACTTTCCGAATACAATTCTTACCGGATACCTATTTAATCCGGATACTGTCCGGTAACTAATTCATCCGGGAACTACCAAAATAAACAACTTACCGGATAATTTTGCCTTGTCCGGAAACCTTCATACAGAGGTTTCTGGATACTTCATCTACCGGACACCAACAAAGTGGAACTACCGGACACATTCAAGTCTGTCCGGAAACTTCGATCTGTCCCTTAAAATCTCCAGCCAGATATCGATTTAAACCCATTTCTTCCAAACCAAACATACCAGTACTTTGTAAATGAGTTATCTAACATATTCCAAACATTAATTTATGCTTAAAACAGTTTTCATAAGAAAAGTAGAATGAACTCACCTTGAAGAATAATAAACCCACTTCACAGCACAATCTTATTCCAAATCAAAATAGCACCTAGATGAAATCAGATTAAGATATGGATACCATCTTGCTACTGAAATCAAACTTACAAAATCCTTTGTATACTTACCAAAATTCCAGCTCAATTTCTTCTTCTTTTCTCTCTTCCTTTCTTCTTCTTTCTCTCTTCTTTCTCTCTTCTTTCTCTCTGATGAAAACCCCCACACACACACACACAAGAGATACAAATATCTCCTTTTCTTCCCTATGACCCAAAAAGAGGTGGTTCATTAAAACAATAATAACTAACCAAACCCCAAACTCTCATCACATGACAACTTCAATCCCTCATCTTATAAATTAAAATTAAAGTTTACCCCTTTCTTATTATTCCAATAAAACACATAATATAACTTACTCGGGGATAAACTATAAAATTAATCTCATCAAATAATTATATCCAAATTATTTAATAGACCAAACATAATTCTTTATAGAAAATCGAGATGTTACACTTAGCTACATTTAGTCTATGTTTGGCAAACTAGCTGATAAGCTAGCTTATGACTTATAAGCTAGCTGGTAGCTGATAAGTTAGCTGGTAGCTGATAAGCTAGCTGTTGACAGATAAGCTAGCTGGTAGCTGATAAGCTAGCTGATGAAAAAGTCACGTTTGGCAAAAAGTAGCTTATAAGCATTTAAATGACCAAAAATGACATATTAAAAAAATAGTTAATAAATAATAATTAATATTAATGAGGGCATAATTGGAATATTTACAAAAAGCTACTCATAAGCTACTCCAAGTAGTTTTTCAAAAAGCTAGCTTATGGTCATCCAAACTGTTGATCCCATTTTAAGCAAACAATAGAAGAAATTCCATATATATAAGTAGAAATAAGATGAACGTGAAGAACAATGATAAAATAAGTCATCTCATTAAGCTTTGATACATGATATGGAGGAGAAATTGGAAGAACACCACACTAAACATGTAAACGACTTTCATCTGATTTCACCTAGTCAATGTGTGTTTTTGTGTGCTCTCTCCAAAACCCTGATGAGAAAACAAACCCTAAGCACCTATTTATAAGGCCCAAAAACAAGGTAAAAAGGGCTAAGCCCATACAACTAGCTAAAAAGCCCAAATACAATAATAAAGCCTACACAATAATTCTTTATAAAACATTCAATTAAATTAGGGGCTAATTTAAGCTAACAATCTCCCCCTAATGTTTTATAAAGAAAGCATCATCTTATAGTCTCCCCCTTGCTTTCTTTAGAAACTTTGGTGTTCCGTTCTTCGAGTCTTCAAAGCATCACGAGCTCCCCCTCAAATGTAGGCTCGTCTTCTTGAAAGACCGAGACAATTAACCCCATTTTGTCCAGCTTTCATGACTCAACTTCACCGCTGTTTTGAACCATCAAGGAGCCTTTTTGATAGAAAACATAAGACACGCACGTTGAACTCCAGCCTCTTAGCTTTCCAACAAGCTATAATTCATCCATTTTGGATGAAAAACGAGTGAGTTGTGCAAGTTTTCCCTCAGCTGCGCAGAATGGTCGTCAAAACAGAAAATTTGACGCTTAAGATCCCGTTGAGTAAGCATTCAGCACCGAGCTTTAAACATGAATAACCGAGAAGTGAGTTACAATCAATATGTTACAATAGCATCCTGAAACCGTGAAGAACCATCGAGAGAACACCGTTCTTGAAAGCGGAAAGAGCACGAGTGAAATGCAATGCTTTCGGTCCAGCAAGGGTCCATTGACTTAGACACAGATTCTGGCCATTAAGCACACTGATTAAGACCAAACTCAAAACATGAAAAAGTTTCATCTGTGTCTTAGGAATTCAATGCAACTGGACTCATGCGAATCGGAGAACCGAGTACAACCTTGTGCGCGTGTTTCTGAAACAGCGCAAAGCTGTCAAACAATCTGGAAAAAAAATTGGGCTCTGGGCTTTTGGATTATTGCGACCTCTGGACCAGCAACCTCTGATGTACATGCTCGGTTCTACCTCTGGTCCCTTCTGTTCACTGCCCTTAAAACGGAGATTTTGGTCCACAGAGGTGTATGCTTCTGCACAAAAACAAATAACTTTGGTTGCAGCCTCTGATCAATCTTCTGCGTGTGAAACCTCTGTTTTGCACAACCTCAGAGGCTCTGTGCAGCTTTGTTGAGGCTCTTACAAGGATAGCAACACCACATTTTGCACTTCTGTGGTTAAGCTCTATGTGGTCTAACTGCTTCTGTAGAGGCAAGAGAACAACAATCAAATCAGCTTTTGGTCATATATCTCTGGAATTCTGGCTCGAACTTCTGCTCCAAGAGAAAAGCTCTGTATGAGGACACATTTGCACTTTTCAAATGGATAGTCTTGATCACACAGCTCATCTGCTCCAAGACTCTGGGAAGAACCGTTTCTTTAAACAAATCAAGGTCAATACCCTCTGTCCCGATGTGGAGCTGTACCTTCTGCAACCTTCCGTACAATATCAAAGTAGGTCTTATTTAGACCCTCATTAAGATCTTTCACCCTTTCAACAGCACCAATAACTCCTTTTTATTGTCCTGTCAAAACTTTGATGTCTGCAAGCGGGTACCAAGTAAGGTTATGATCTGCACACGTTTGGAAAGCCTCAACGTTTCTGGACACAGAAGCAGACTTTTAAGGACTGGACAACATCTTCTGATTGGACAGATTCTGGATAGCCTACAGAGGCTCTGTGCTTATTCACAGAAGCTTTGTGTGATTCAATTTTTTCGATTTTCATGCTCTATGTGCTTATCTTCTGTTAAGCTTCTGGTTTAGGTTCTGCGCGTGTGCAGCTTCTGCTTTAGCTCGATCAGCAGCAATAAACATCAGTGAATTCAGATTGCTACAACCTGGATGGATTAAGCTCTATGTAGAATAAGCTTAAACAACAGCAGCTTTAATCAGCTTTTTGTGTATCTCTAGACACGTCTTTGATAAGCGATGTACATGCACTGAGGATCTCTGAACACATGCGCAAACGTCTTCTGCACGAAACTAAGCTTTTGGACAGCATTAAAGTGTGTACAGAGGCTCTGTGCGACATCACAGAGGCTTTGTGCGACTTCACAGAGGCTCTGTGCTATCAGCTTCTGTGGTGCAGCCTTTGTGAACTGCACAAACTCTTCGAACTAATCAGCTCGCACAACAGCCTTGTAAGTTATTGACCTCTTCTGTTGATTAATCTGCTTCTGTGGATTGATCTGCTTCGGATCAGCACCTCTGCTACAGCAGCTGTTTCATGTAGAGTGTCTCTGAAGTTAAGCTCTGCAAGTGAAATATGAAATTTTTTGGCCTTTTTTTCGAGAGGCTTAAGCACAGCAGCTTCTGATTAAGCTCTGTATCAGCACAGCAGTCACTTTTGTGCATATTTCAAAACTTGACATCCTTCTGGACACAAACAGCTTCAAGATCTACTTGAACAGCAGTTTTAGTGATCTTTAAGTTCTGGACAGCAGTCTTGATTCAGCACCTCTTTCAGCTCTGCAGATTCATCTCTGGACAGTTGTTTATCGAGCATAGAGGCTCTGGACAGCAGCTCAGAGGCTTTGTGGTCTTCCTCTCTGCATGGTTTCTACTTCTGGTCGGCCTTAGAGGCTCTATGTAACAACGTCATAGGCTCTACCTTTTCAATCTACACGTGCCTTTGTATGGCTTCTGGACAGAAGGAACTTCTGTAGACAAACGTAGAATAGCAGCCGCTTCAATTTCATAGTTGCTTGACAACTTCTGTACTGCAGCAAACAGTCAGCACTAATCTAGTGCTTAATCAGGTTCATCAAGCTTTCCCACAGCATCTGCACACTAATAGAATTTAAGGACAACAGCTTTTCTGCTGCTTAATCTGGACAGCAACTTTTCTGGTGCATTTAAACACAACAGCAAACAGCAACCTTCTTTGTTTTTTACAACAAACGCAACAACACATTTGGTGTTTTTTTTAGCTTTGACAGCACTAAGACAGCAGCAAAAACTGCTTGACAGCATTTAATTTGACAGCAAAAATGGCTTTGACAGCAACTATTTTGACAACAAACTCATTTTGACAGCAAACTCATTTTGACAACAGTTTTGACAGCAACTTGTTTTTGACAGCAACTTCCTGTTTTGACAGCACTAATATAGAACCAAACTGCAGCCTTTTTCTGTTACACATCGAACAGACAGCACGACTTCAAATCAACTTGATGTAGAAGCAAAATTGATCTCCATAATTCTTCTTAGAACAAAGATTGCAAAAAATTAAATTTCTGATTGATCACTCCAGAAAGTTAAGTTTAAGCAATCAAAGATCCAAAAATAGTTTCAGATCTGACTTTGAACATTTAACACAACACCAAATCTTTCTCAAACAATATTTTCCAAGACTCAAATGATTTTGTTTTTCATTTAAATGATTATGAACAGCGGAAGACAAACAAAATCTGAGCAAAAGAGAGTCCAATCTTGGATTTAAATAAAGGTCAGATCAAAGATCAACAACCTTACTACCAAGATGCAAAAATGCAAAGGACTAAAGCACACACAAGGATGGGATCATGGACCAACCATCTACTTTGTGCTTATCAAATCAGACCAATGAATGAGAAAGAATCAAAACACACACATGTAATAAATCAGATCAGATTTAACCCAAATAGAATCAAATCTTCACTTAGGCATTTCATCAAACATGTGGTGTGCAGAATCAGATTTTGTGAAGAAACAATAAGATTTTCTGTCAAAACTTATCCAGATCTGATTCAAATCAAAAAAGGATTTCAAATATGCCCAAAACCGAAAATAAGCATTAGAAATGATATTTGTGTTTAAGCTCATGTGATTTGACCAATCTAAGCACCAAAACAACAAATAAATCATCAAAATACTTCTATTGTTGCCATAGATGACCGATTTTGAAGAAAAGTTTCTTCAATCGGCTCTGATACCAATTGTTGGTCCCATTTTAAGCAAACAATAGAAGAAATTCCATATATATAAGTAGAAATAAGATGAACATGAAGAACAATGATAAAATAAGTCATCTCATTAAGCTTTGATACATGATATGGAGGAGAAATTGGAAGAACACCACACTAAACATGTAAACGACTCTCATCTGATTTCACCTAGTCAATGTGTGTTTTTGTGTGCTCTCTCCAAAACCCTGATGAGAAAACAAACCCTAAGCACCTATTTATAGGGCCCAAAAACAAGGTAAAAAAGGGCTAAGCCCATACAACTAGCTAAAAAACCCAAATACAATAATAAAGCCTACACAATAATTCTTTATAAAACATTAGCTTAAATTAGGGGCTAATTTAAGCTAACACAAACATGTACCCCAAAAATAAGCTAGTTTTTTTTGCCAAACAATAACTTAATGAATACCCATGTTAGACCATCCACACACCTGCAAGACCTTACTCCTTTCACAAATGTCACATCAGATTTGCAATAACACCTTCCACACACATGCAAGACCAAACTCCTTTCTAAACTAATAAATTATAATATAAATAATTATCTATATAAATAATATTGATAATTATAATATAAATAATATAGATAATTATAGGGAAATTAATTAAAATGCCACAAGTTTGAAAGTGAGTTACCAAAATACCCAAAAAAATGAAAAGTTTACCAAAATGCCATTTTTTTTCCACGGAGGGAGCCCTCTATAGCGGGCATGGACTGAAAGTGTAAAATTTTGCAAGATTATTTACACTTTCAGTCCCCATAGCGGGCCATCGTGGGCCTCGATAGAGCCATCGCGGGCCTCGATCGCGGGGGCCAGGGACTGAAAGTGTAAATATATCTTGCAAAAAAATTCACAATTGGTCCCTGCCCGCGATCGCAGGCTCTTATCGCGGGGAAAAGGGGCATTTTGGTAAGAAATTAATTTTTTGGGGTATTTTGGTAAGTCCCTTTCAAACTTGTGGCATTTTAATTAATTTCCCATAATTATAATATAACTAATAAATTAATTATAAAATATAGATAAATAAATTGTGTATGTTTATTTATTAGTATTTGTATTTTCGTAATTTTTATATTAATGTACTTTTAATTTAGCAGTTTAAATAAAAAACATTGCATAAAAGTATCATTTTTTTAAATAAAAGGTGGATAAGAAATTTTAAAAAAATATTAAAAAAATAATGTTCAAATAAACTAATAAATGAATTAAATTTAATAAACATATTAATAATAACTAATATTTAAACAAACAAACTAACTAATTAAATTAAAAAATGATTTGTTTACTATATTAAATTTGTTGCAAGATCTTGCTAATTGTGCAAGATGTGGGAAGTCTTGCAAGGTTTTGCAAGACACATGACATGCCATGTCATCTTGCAAGAGCTCTTGCAAGACGCGTGTGGATACTCTTATTGACGAGTGAAAAACATCGTTATTATGTATATGCATGTGTAGTATTTAATTTTTGTTTGCTAATGCACTAAACTCATTAAATTTCTCATTTATCCTAAGTTCGAATTCAGGCGCTTCCAACTTGTGGCCACTGGGGATAAACTCAGGGCTTCACGCTTTAGCAGCTAGGGCAATTGTCTCACCTTGCCGGGATTAGTCGAGGCAATGTCCTCGGATACCCTTCCAAAAAAAACTCATTAAATTAATTGTGAAATGAATGTTTACCAAGAAATGGAGGTTTTTTAAAAGCCATAAAGTGGTAGTGACTTTGGTGCCAGCTTGCTTAACATAACATGTATCATCAACTACTAGCATTCAATGTGTACTGTAGAACATGATCTGAAACCCGAATATTTGTATTTGCAAAAAGTTTACCATATTTTTTTATTCTAAATTTTGCATATTTTGTTTATTTATTTTAATATATATATTATATTATAAAGTAGTTAAGGTATATATGTACTTAATTTTTAAAAACTACATATTTGAATATATAACTAACTCATAAACATAATCAAATACAATATAAAAATCACATTTTAAATATAAAAAATTTAAAATATAATTAAGAAAATTATTGAATTCTACAAAATACTTAATTATTATTTTATGGAAACATTATATTATTAAACCAAAAATAAGTTACATCATTAATAAACCTAAATTAAAATAAATTAAACAAATATATAAAAATATTATTCCTTTCTCAAAACCACACAAAATTGTATTATAAAATCCATAAAGACAAAAATTAAAACGAAAAGTAAATATGAGATATCTTGCGTTGCATTATACGAGTACACTTCTAGTATATTATAAACGGAAACGTTTCTTTTTTTAAATTCTTAGTATGGATGTACAATTTTAATAATAATACATCTTATTATCTTAAAATCTTATTTTGGAATGATATTTTCTTGATACATATGAGTTGGTTTGGTTTATTGTTAGTATGGTACAATAAAATCGGGATTGTGAAACATATTTCGTTTTGTTCATGTAGGGTGCGTTTGGTAGGGTGGACAGCATGGGACAGGACAGGACAGGACACACCTGTCCCATGTTTGGTGCGACCAAATGTAGAACTAAGTGGAACCATCATGGGACAAGGGTGTTCTATGCTTACCCCCTAGAACTAAGTGGAACAAGGATTTTTTGACAAATATACCCCTTCTTCTTCTTCTTCTTCTTCTTTCTTTCCCACCACCACCACCACCCCCGCCACCGCCACCACCACTGCCGTCGCCACCACCACCACCGCCGTCGCCACCACCACCACCGCCACTGCCGTCGCCGCCACCACCACCGCCGTCGCCACCGCCACCACCACTAAACAAATCACTAGGGGTAAATGGGTCATTTAACCGGTCTTGTTCTGTCCTGTCTAGTCCTATTTATGTGTTACCAAACACTGAACAGCTATCCTGTCCTGTTCTATCCTGTCCTGTCCCACCCTGTCCCGTCCCGTCCTGTCTGCGTACCAAACGCACCCGTAGTGGTAAATCGAATTGTGTGTTTTGTTCATTAACAAAAATACAACTTGTTTGACAAGATTGTTATTTAAAAAAAATACATTTTTGTTCCTTCTTTATTGTTATCTTTTGGTTTTCATCACTACAATTTGTAAAATGTAATTTTTGTCCATTTTTCGTGTTTTGAAGTAAAAAATAATCCCACCTATCATCATTAGAATTCGTTTCGTTAGTGCATTTCCAACAACTTCTTCAAAATGGTGATTTTAGAGATTTTTTGCTCCAGCAAATTTCTAATCCTCAAATTCAAAATCTCTAAAAAAATTGCATCCAACACCAACAACTATGATATTTTAACAACTCTAGTATTAATTATTTTGTTAAAATATTCAATATATGAAAAATTGGGAGAAAAAAGGTTTGCTTTTTTGGGGTAACATATAATAGTTAGTTTTGAGGGGAAATCATATATTTAGAGATTTCTCTAAATTTAGATATTTTTACAATCTCTCTTCTCTATTTTAACATAGAGGATAACAAAACTGTTGGAGCAACAAAAATGCTAAAATCCCACTTTTTTCCATTTTAGCATAGTCGTTGGAGATGCTCTAAACTTCCTTTCTCTAGCAAACATTATCTTTCAACGAACCCTCCCCTTCTTGTCGAGAGTTCGTCGAACACCATCACCAAACCCAGTGGTCGAGAGTTCCAACTAACCAGAAACTTTTCCTGGCATTTTATAGACCATGGGCATGATATAAAAAATGGTCATAGATATGTACGAAAATTCTTTGATATATTGTTTTTATCATCAGAAATAACATTGGATTCAATAAATACTAATAATTCATATAAAACTATTTTTCCTAGTATGCCTATAAACAAAATCAACAAATAATTATTTCTAAATCAATATTATCTATCATATCATTTTTACATGGTATCGTTAATCCGGTGGATGAAATAGAGTTCATGTGGATGAAATAATCCAAAGAGTATGAAGAAGATGAATGATACAGAATATATTAACGTTTTCTAGTCAAGTAGTTTCAAACTTTGATACTAGATTAAAAAACTTAGATAAACAATAAGTAATATTATAAAATGAACGACCAATTAACTTTTAACATGTTTTCTTCTCCAAAGTAATTAAGTAATACATGCAAGAGCCCTTAATATGATACCAAATTCTTTTTGAATCCTATTAGATATCAAAAAAATTAGTAAATTTATGTATTTTATTTACTAATTGTTTGAACTATTACGATATACTTAAAAACTTTGGGCCCCTATTTCTTACAGCCCTGGACGTGGCCCGATCCACCCCTAAAGAAAAGTTAAATTTTGACCATCTCTTGCAAGTTGCAAGCAACTACCCCATTCAATATGGCCCCCCTATAAACCTTTACAAACGAGATGGCCAAATGGGCCCGGATCCGAAAAAGTCCGATGGAGCCCGAAGCCCAGCCCGCCCAAAGCTCGTGCCCGGCCCGGCCCGCTTCAAGCCCGGTCCCAGCCCGTCAGGCCCTACCAGGCCCTGATTTCAGGATTTTTCTCGGCCCGGTCCGGCCTGGCCCGGTCCAAAGCCCGGTTTAGGCCCGACCCGGTCGATTTCAAAAAAATAGCCGTTTTATTACCGTTAATATGACCGTTTTTTGCAATTTCTAGCCGTTTTTTTTGTTTTTTTTGCCTCCAAAACACTATAAATAGGTAGTGGGTGTATGAGTTTTGATACCAAGTTACAAAAACGCAATTCTCGATTTCTCGCTTTCTCGTGTTCATTTCATGCAACTTCTCGTTCTTTCACTTTTTCCATCCTTCAATCAAAATGGCCGGCGGTAGTGCATCAAACGATCAAATTAGAGAAGTTGTTGTCGAACACGGACGAAAATCCGAAGTTTGGAATGATTTCAATATGGTGGTTCTCACCGACGGGAAAAGAAAGGCACAATGCAAAAGGTGTGGAGCTCTCCTTGCGATCTCGGAAAACTCGACCTTAAAGAGGCACACCGATAACGCATTCAAGACACGAGGTGATTCAAGTCAACCCATACTTGACAACCAAGGTCAAATATGGTCGTACGATAATGGAACGGCTCTTACTAGACTTCGAACGACCGGAACTCTTGCATACTATCCACCATACGAGGATGAGGATTAAGAGTATTTTTCTTTATAATTCAATAAATGTAGTTATTTAAATGTATTTTTCTTTATAATTCAATAAATGTACTTCTTTAAATGTATTTTTCTTTATAATTTAAATATATATATATATATATGAAATTCTAATAGAACGTATTTTTAAGTATGTTTGAGTGACCCAATTAAGTATTTTATAGTGGATACGAATATTATTTATTAAAAATTGTATATATACATTTTTTTAAAAGCCCGGTTTAGGCCCGGTCTTTGAAAAGCCTTAACGGGCCCAGTCTTCAACCCTCAAGCCCGGTCCGGCCGGGCCCGGCCCGGGCCCGACCAATGCCCGGTCTTTTGAACAGTGTTTAGGCCCGGTCCCAATGAAAGCCCGGCCCGCCCATATGGCCATCTCTACTCTTCAGTCTCTCTCTCTCTCTCTCTCCTTATAAATCCATCATCTGTTTTTGTAACTTATGCAAAACATTTTTTTTACATGAATCACATAGTTTTCTACGCGAAAATATGTGTTCCAAGAAAGATTTTGAACCAAGTCTTCAACACATGTCTTAAGCGGTTAAGCCACATACAAGAAATCCGTGTTGTGGTTTGCACCACCGACACGATAGTCGTGTCGTGGTTCAGACCATGTTGTGTTATTTTGTTAAAAGGTAAGATATCGTATTGTTCCAATCTTGACTTCTAACTTAAGTTATTGGTTTGTTGGTTGTTGAATAGTTCAGGGGCTAATATTAGGAAACTACAAGACATATGGACGACGCCTCACATCTCGTGAAACTATAGGGGTAGCGGAGCAAGTTTCGTACAAGTTGGAGGACTAAAGTTGTTAAGTAAAGATGGACTATATAAAGAAAGAAGAGCTGAAGATTTTTCATATTCGATTCATTTTTCTTCAACATTATTTCAGTCTCGTTTTACTCTCTCTATCTCTCTAGATTAGGGTTCTTGAACATCTTGTTCTAGATTTAGGGTTTGTTATATTTTGTAGTTAATTCTTGTTTTGAGATTGTAGTTATAATTGTTGATTGATATATAAAATCGAACATGGTATCAGAGCATATGGTTCTGATCTCATCTTCATCTCTTTGGTAAGTTTATGTCCTGTTATTAATTAGTAGCAGAAACTATTTCATTCTTCTTGTTATTTCTGCATCATATATCTGTAGATCTAAACTGAGTTTTGTTTTCTCAAAGCTTTTTGTTGTTCTCTTGCTCATTCTGGTGTGACAGATCTGAGCAAGTCATTTCTTCGTCAATTTTTTTTTCAAACAAACGAGTTTACGATCTTCTTACTTCAAACATTCATCGCTACTGCAGATCCAGGAGATCTCCTTTGTTTCTAGTTCTTGTCTACTGTAGATCTGAACTTCAAACGTGTTTGAGATCGAGATCTGCATTCAAACCTTTTTTTAAACACTCATCGCTACTGCAGATCTAGGAGATCTCCTTTGTTTCTAGTTCTTGTCTACTGTAGATATGAACTTCAAACGTGTTTGAGATCGAGATCTGCATTCAAACCTTTTTTTTTAAATGTTTTATGATCTCGTTTATTGTTGACAAGTCTCTTCTCTTGTTTTAAACGTTCATAGCAAACTCATCGCAGATCTGGGAGATCTCTAGTGCTTCTTGTTCTTATCTATTATAGATCTGAATTTCAAGTGCGTTTGAGATCGAGATTTGCATAGTTTTTTCTTCTTTTATATCACAGATCCCCTCTACTTCTAGTTCTTATCGTCCATAAATCTGAACTTCAAGTTGTCTAAGGTTGAAATCTGTGTGTTTCTGATTCATATCGGAGTTTTACAGATTTATGAGCTCTCTGTCATGTTGTGTTCTCATCTAATCAAGATCTGAACTACTGCACGATGTTAGATGGAGATCTGGTAGGCTTAAATGCAGTTGTAGGTTGCTGATTGTGTTACTCAGTAATTGTTTTTCATAATAGATATGGTCGATCGATGAGACCTTTCGGTTTTCAGACTTCTTAATTGATTTTCTGAAATTAAAATCCTTAAGGTCAAGATCATATAGATCTGTAAGGTCTAGATCACATAGATCTGTATGTAAGTCTGGACTATTCTGGAAGGACTATTCTGGATTGCTTTTCTTTAGAAATCGAGTTATTGTGTGCCTAAACAAATTGCTGGCCGATCGATGAGACCCTTCGGTTTTCAGATTTCTTAATTGATTTTCTGGAGTTAAAATCCTTAAGGTCAAGATCATTGTCCTTTTTTGTTTAGGCTGTTCATACATTTGATGGTAATCAGATCAATGAGATCTCTTGGTTTTCAGACTTCCTAGATGTTCGGGAATTAAAATCCATGAGATTAAGATTCTTTACCGTTTCTTTTTTGCCTTCTGCTTGATAATACCTAGTTAGTACTTACAGATCTGCATTAGTTTGTGTGTCTGGTTGTTGTCATAATCAGATTGGATCAAGGATCTAAGGCATTGGTGGTTGTTGGAGTTTATCCTCCACCTTATTTTGGACCTTGATCTCTTCTGGCTCTGTTTCTGTTCAGGTGATCGTTCTGGTCTCTATTTTAGAGATTTCTAGGCCTGCTTCCGCTGTTCTCATTCAAGGTTGTTCTGTAAGTTTTCTATGTTTTTCGTTGGTGTTGCAGATCCACTGTAAGTCTTCTTACCCTCTGTGAACTGTGTGCTCCTTTTCCTCTTGGTAGCTGAGAAGTTAGCTTGACCTACCACTCTAAGTGGCAAGGAATCCTGCTTTTAAGCTTCTTAGTTTTTTACCTTGTGTGATCCTGTTTCTCTGCTGATATCATGACTGGAGAAGCAACTAAAAGTCCAGAAGAGCAATCTCTTATTGCTAAGCTGGATTTTGGAGATCCGTTGTTCCTTCATCCCAGTGATACCACTGGAGCCTCTATTTTAGCTCTAAAGTTGACTGGTACTAAAAATTATAGAGTCTGGTCATGTGCTATGGTTCTTGCTCTTGAAACCAAAAATAAGCTTGGTTTTGTTAATGGTTCGGTTGTACGTCCTACTGAAAATGAAACTCTTGCAAGACAATGGGATAGATGTAATTCTGTAGTCTTATCTTGGATTCTTGGCTCTGTATCTGAGGACTTATTTGTTAGTCAGGTGTTTTCCAAGGTTGTGTCCCAAGTATGGGAAGAACTAAAGGAAACATATGACAAAATCGATGGATCTGTTACTTTTAATCTGTATCAGAAAAATTAATTATTTAAATCAAAATGGTCTTCCTGTTTCTGAGTATTATCACAAATTAAATTCCCTTTGGAAACAGTTTGATGCACTGATAAAACTTCCTTCATGCACTTGCAATGCATCCCATGACTTTTCAAAGCATAATCAGCTAATAAAATTGATGCAGTTTTTAATGGGGCTAGATGACATGTATACTCATATAAGAAGTAATATTTTAACTACGGAACCTCTACCCTCAGTTAAAACTACATTCTCTTTGGTATCAAGGGAAGAATCCCATCGGGGTATGTCTCGTCCATCCTCCTCTGATACCAAAGGTAAAAACTCTGTGTTTTTTGGAAAAGCTTCTAATACTAAGAAACAATCAGGAAAAACTCCTCTTGTATGCAAACATTGTGGATTAAATGGACATACGATTGAGAGATGCTTTAAACTGATTGGCTTTCCTAAGGATTTTCAGTTTACTAAAAATAAAACTAATCAGTTTCCTAAGTCTTCATCAAACAATGCTTGTACTACTGATAGCTCTGTTCAGAATCAGAATCCCTCATCCTCTCTCACTGAAGAACAAATAAACAAATTACTGTCCCTCCTTGATCCAAAACAGTATGAGAGAATTGCTGGCAATATGGCTGGTATGTTCTCTACTAACACATCTGTTATTTCTGCCTTGTCTTCAAAATTAAGCAAATCTGATTGGATTATAGATTCGGGTGCTAATCAGCACATGACATCTTCTGTGACTTGTTTGGAAAATGTGGTAGATATTTCTGATTTAATGTTAAAGGTAACACAGCCTAATGGTGATGAAGCCATAATCAATAAAATTGGAAATTTAAACTAAATGGCAATGTTACCTTGTTTGATGTGTTAGTTATTCCAGATTTCCATGTAAATTTGTTGTCTGTTCATAATATTGCTAGAGATAGCAAGATTTTTGTGGGATTTAATGAATTCAAGTGTTTCCTAATTCAGGATTTACTTGCAATGAAAGTTGTGGGGACTGGTAGTGAACGAGGAGGTCTTTACTTCTTTGATCATGTTACCAACAGTAAACCTTTTGTTCCTTGCTCTAATCATAGCATAAATTCGTCTCACATGTCCATTTCCTGTAATGTATCACATCAACTATGGCATAGCCGTCTAGGACACCCAGCTGACCAAGTTCTAAATGTTTTGAAGCATAAGTTGAATTTAGGAAGTAGTTTAAATGCTAGTCCTTGTGAGATCTGCCAAAAGGCTAAACAGGCTAGAGATAAATTCACTTCTAGTGACCATACCACTAAGAGTCTTGGTGATTTAATTCACATCGACTTATGGGGTCCTTATCGTGTGGCAAGTAAAGATGGTTGTAAGTATTTCTTAACTATAGTTGATGATTTTACTCGCTCAGTGTGGGTTTACTTATTGAAACATAAAAATGAAGTTTATGACAATATTGTGGCTTTTCACAGCTTGCTGATTACTCAATTTGGAAAACATATAAAGATGTTCAGAAGTGATAATGGATCTGAATTTGTAAATAACATGTTAGGTAAGTTTTTTAAAGAAAAGGGAATCATTCACCAAACATCTTGCATATACACACCCCAACAAAATGGGGTTGTAGAACGCAAACATCGTCATTTACTCAATGTTGCTAGGGCACTCATGTTTCAAGGAGAAGTCCCATTAAATATGTGGAGTGAGTGCATTCTCACTGCCGCATATCTCATAAACAGAACTCCTTCTTCAGTTCTTAATGGGAAGTCTCCTTATGAGCTTGTATATGGATTTTCACCTGTTTTATCTCATTTAAAGAATTTTGGATGTTTATGTTTTGCCATTAAACAAAATAATATTGATAAACTTGCTTCTAGAAGTGAAAATGTGTTTTACTTGGCTATTCTAATTCCAAGAAAGGATATGGATTATATAGTCTTGAATCAAAACAAGTAATTGTTTCTAGAGATGTAAAGTTTTATGAAACTATTTTTCCTTTCAAAATGTGTGCAACCAAACAAGATTCTGGTTCTAGTGATTTGAATACTTTAAATTTTTTCGATTCCATTTTTGTTCAAACTAATGATCTCAATCTTGACCCACCCCCGATGATGATAGTAGGGAGAATACTCAAGAAAGTTCAAACATTAATGCTTCTGAAAATAATAACAGCAACCATGATCAATTTGAAAATAATAATAGCAACCATGATTGTGCGGCTGATCATTTGATCCTGACAGTACTAATGTGATTGCCAATGATCATGGGGGGGCTGATCATGATCATGGGGAGGCTGAATTTAGTCCCTTACGTGTTCAACATCCTGATGTAAACTTGAGTTCCCCTTCTGAGGGTACTTCTTCTCAGCCAAATACAACTCTAATTAGGAAATCTAGTCGACCTTCAAACTTGCCACAATGATTCAGTGATTACATAGTTGAGGGTAAAGTAAAGTATGGACTTGAAAAAGTTGTCAACTATGCTAGACTTAGTCAGGAAAACTTTTGTTTTGTGTCGACTTTAAATAAAGTTGTAGAACCTGAAACGTTTTATGAGGCTAGTAAGGACCAAAATTGGGTAACAGCAATGAACGATGAGATGGAGGCTCTGTATAGGAATAATACATGGGTCCTACCAGAGTTGCCTCCTGGTCGTAAACCCATTGGATGTCGATGGATTTACAAAATAAAATACAAGTCTAGTGGAGAAATAGAAAGATATAAGGCCATATTAGTTGCAAAGGGATATTCCCAAAGGGAAGGTCTGGATTATGAGGAGACCTTTTCTCCAGTAATTAAAATGGTAACAGTCCGATGTGTCATTGCTTTAGCTGTCCAAAATCAGTGGCCATTATGTCAACTAGATATAAACAACGCATTTTTGTATGGTGATCTTACTAAAGAAGTGTATATGTCGTTACCTCCAGGGTATTTTACGCCTAATGATCGAAGAGTCTGTAAATTAGTAAAATCACTTTATGGTTTAAAACAGGCTCCTCGGCAGTGGTATGAAAAGTTGTCTTCCTGTCTAGTTGAAAATGGTTTTGTGCAATGTTCTAGTGATTATTCGTTATTTACTAAAAGTGTTAATTATGTGTTTTTAATTCTTTTAGTGTATGTTGATGATATTGTTCTTACTGGAAATGATGTATCTGAAATAAAGAAAGTCAAAGATTATTTACAGTCTAGTTTTAAAATAAAAGATTTGGGTGAGTTAAAGTTCTTTTTGGGAATAGAAATTTTGAGGACTGAAAAAGGAATCTGCATGTCTCAAAGAAAATATTGTTTGGAATTATTAAATGATTTTGGTTACCTAGGTGTTAAACCTATAGGTACACCAATGGATAAGAATTTGGTAGTTACTGACTCTTTAGGTTCAGATTCCAAAGATCCTCCCTTAAAGGATTTTACTGCTTTTCAAAGGCTAGTAGGAAGATTAATATATCTTCTGGCTACTAGACCAGATATTGCATTTGATGTACACTGTTTAAGTCAGTTTATGCATTCACCCCGGTTGTCTCATCTGAAGTTAGCTCTAAGAGTATTACGGTATTTGAAATTATCACCAGGTAAAGGAGTTAACTTTTCTGCTTCTACTGATTTTAAATTGAATGTGTATGTTGACGCTGACTGGGGAAAGTGTCTCACGACACGTCGCTCAGTCACCGGCTATTGTCTTTTTTTGGGCAATAGCATGATTTCGTGGAAGAGTAAGAAACAAACTACTGTTTCACGCTCTTCTGCCGAATCGGAGTACAGGGCAATGGTCTCTACACTCTGTGAGATTATTTGGGTTTTAGAAATTTTGGCAGATTTGAAAATAAAAAATCTACTTCCTGTAAATTTATATTGTGACAACAAGTCTGCTATTCAAATTGCAAATAACCCAGTTTTCCATGAAAGAACAAAACATATTGAAATTGATTTACACCAAGTGAGAAACAAAGTAACTTCTGGAATGTTGAAAAATGTTAAGGTGGCTTCAACAGAAAATCCAGCAGATATTTTTACCAAGTCACTTGGTATAAGTCAACATAATTATCTTTGTGGAAAATTAAAACTATTAGATCTGTTCGGATGTCAAGATTGAGGGAGGGTGTTAAAAGGTAAGATATCGTATTGTTCCAATCTTGACTTCTAACTTAAGGTATTGGTTTGTTGGTTGTTGAATAGTTCAGGGTCTAACATTAGGAAACTACAAGACATATGGACGGCGCCTCACATCTCATGAAACTATAGGGGTAGCGGAGCAAGTTTCGTACAAGTTGGAGGACTAAAGTTGTTAAGTAAAGATGGACTATATAAAGAAAGAAGAGCTGAAGATTTTTCATATTGGATTCATTTTTCTTCAACATTATTTCAGTCTCGTTTTACTCTCTCTCTCTCTAGATTAGGGTTCTTGAACATCTTGTTCTAGATTTAGGGTTTGTTATATTTTGTAGTTAATTCTTGTTCTGAGATTGTAGTTATAATTGTTGATTGATATATAAAATCGAACATATTTTAAAATGTTTACTAAAACAAATTAGCCAAAAAATAATTACTATATTTATGAACTTGGATGTTAATCGATCAAGCTTTCGGACTTTATATCTGGAGTGCACAAACAATAAAGGCTGACATCATACAATCGTTTTCGATCAAACCCATTGTCATTACTAATATATCAATAAAACATTATGACATAATTGTTGTAACCAAACAACACTAGACAGGGTCACTACAAAAAAAGTCAACCTTCTATATATGCATACAGCTATAATAAAAACAATCCTTTGATTTTCAATATTTACAAACACTAGTAGACAAAAGACGATAATGCCCTTGTACATCTTTGATATTTTACCATCACTCAAATACTGCAAACTTTGGTTCCATTTAAGAGCTCCTAAACATTTGATGGGCTTTCAAATCGCTTGTTGACCGAATTTTTCGAGCCAGTGGAACTGTTCTCGTTCGTGTTTGAGTTGTTCTGTGCAACTTCATGTTCATTTGAATCAGTTGACTCGAGTTGACTATCAGTGGTGGGGTCCGCCCTACGACCATCATCGGCTCTTGACGAGAATCTAACCGCTGAACTGAACATGGGCTGCATCAAACATCTTCTCTCGAAAATCTCACGTAACGAGACTCGACAAACTGGACACGTGCAGTGCTGCTGCAGCCATATGTCGATGCACGATGAATGGAAAAAGTGTCCACAAAATGGCAGGATGCGGACCGTATCATCTGCGTGATAGTCCGAAAGACAAACTACGCATCTATAAGAATAAAAGAAAACATCGATTAGCATAAACGAAAACAAAATAAACGAGCCATGTATATCCTACCCGATCTACAAGTCAACTGGTCAACAAGGCAAAATTGTCAACCCATGAAATCCATTGACTAATTTTTTTTTAAGATGGGATCTGTTTGCTAATATGCTATTAATAACTTCTAACTGAAGACAATTAAGTACTAATTTTACTTTGATATCGATATAATACACAACCTTGATCCCTTTAAGCAACAGCAATAGTTCAAGAACAAGGTTTGACTTTCCTCCATTCGAAAAGTTTTGACCCTTCATAGTCAAACCAGTCAGTTTTCATTTTCCAACCTTAAAACGGTCGTGGGTAAGTAAGTTCTTGAGAACAGATTTGATGACCAGATTGGGTTTTCGACAAAAGAGAAGAAACGATGTACTTTACGTAATAAAGAATGAATCTTGTACTTAAAGATTACATTAGAAGCCATAAAGATTGATTCTATAGGCCAATAAAATGAAAACAAATAAACCATCTCACTAATCCTAAATCATATATAGAACCCAACTGAGAAATGCAATTTTCAGCAAGTGTTATGAACTTATCTTGCTTCTTTAGAAAGTTTAGTTCGGTAAAAGTTACAGAAAATCTACTTACTGAGCATCTTTTGCACAAGAAAAGAACGGATCGCTGTACTTCTTTGTAGGGAAACTTGCTGCAACGAGAGGTTCAGCACCACGTACGCCACGCTCCAACTGTATCATATTAAAAAGCAAAAATCATCAGAGGAAAACATAAGAACGATGATGATCAAAACCAAGAAAACACAATCATTTTTAGAGCATAAAACCAAATTGTTGAAAAGACAACAAGAATCAAAGAACAACATGAGTGAAAACACCAAGAACCTAACACAATCTAGTTTAAGTTCCACACACAACTGTTTGGTATACAGTCTTTGCTTAAAGTTGCTAAAGTTGGATAGAAACAAAATTTGATGCCTAATCTGATAATATTCTTGGACCCCCTTACATCTTATCTTTAACAGCATAAGTACCACTTCAAGAACAATCACAAAACTGAAAGTTGCAAAACTATCCCCTTTTTTAGTGCATTTTATTGCTTTTCATTATCAGCCATTCACCAAAATAGATTTTCTTGAAGCCACTTTTCACACACCCAAATTCAGAATACCAAAATTGATAAAGGGAATTAGAAAGTTAGCTATTTAACACTGTTTTGGGTGAAACTTGTACTCCTAAATTTGGGGAATTTACTGTTTACAGTTGTGATTTGTTTTTTTATCATCATAACTGAAATTAATATGAAGAATTAGTGTTTGTTCTCAATTGATTCTGTAATGGAGTTGAATGTGAGAAATTTTATCTGAAACATATAATCATATTGCTAAATATATATACAGATCAAAGAGCAACATGAAAAAATAGACTTACAGCGTTGAGGTCAGATCTAGAAGATAAACGAAACGATCTTCTTGATGATAAGTAATGAATACGAGCACAGATGAGTCTGGTACAAACGAAGACGATGAACATAGTGCTCACAGTAAATCCGATTACAGTCATCACCAAATTGACCCCAGGAGTCATCATTTCTTTCGCAAAATTTCTCTAATTTTCTACAATTTTCTCGATTAAACCGAAAACCAAACATGAACTGTGAAGAAACTAACAATCGAAGGTCACTTAACCTCACGCCATCATCGACTATTCTACTGAGCCAAAGACGAAGAAAAAACCCTAGAAATTCAATTCAACTTAAAATCATGTGCTTCTTTTCTGTCTTTCTCTCTCTAGAACACTCTGTATTTGTCTGTTCTCATATCGTTGTAAATATCTCCTCGAAATCTCATTGTTTGTCTCATAGACAAACGTAGAATCAAGAAAATCGAAATTCTCTAATGTTGGGTCGAATTTGTTTGAAAAACGATCGAAGATTTTTGATGAAATTAGAAGAATCTACACGAAAAAAATGGTGGGTTTGTGATGGGAGGGGATTGGAAGAGGCAACAAAACAGTGCAGACAATGAATGAAAGGGATTTAGAAGGGACAGAAGATTTTATAGGGAAGTTTCAATAGACCCTTGATTATAGATTTACTTCAAAGGACATCCTCATTTTATCAAATACTTTTTTTTATTCCCCCTATTGTTTGGTGGGATGGCAATTTTAACCCATGTAACTTGTATGCATCTCGACTTGCTATTTTGGTTCGGTATGTGAAAATGGTAATGATTCTTTTTTGGGGGGTAGTCGACTTATGAATCTTGACTTGCTATGTCGTTGCAAATACACTGATGGTATTGATTTTGTGAATCAAGTTTTTCGGGTTTTAACAGATTATGACATATTAATCATTACGATTTTGATAGATAGAAGAAAATACATTGAGTTATAAAACATAAAGAAAGAACATTTCGGCATCCATGAATAATACTTAGAAGATTGATGATTTTGAAAACAAGTCT